>JARFJB010001921.1:5807500-5825000 GCA_036346205.1 Vesta saturnalis
ATTCAAACCACATTCAAATTTGTCCCAACTTTTAAAGAAACCCCAAAGACAAAATTCCTAATGAAATCCAAGGAGTGTATGAGATACCGTGCAACAACTGTCGAAGAACTTATATAGGACAAACTAATAAAAAATTATATGCGGCAGCCGATGAACACTAACTAGCAATTAAACTGCACAATCCTTCATCGTCTTTAGCTACACATCATTTAGATACAGGACACCAAATTAACCCCAACTATATCGGTTTAATTGCTCCTCCACATACCTTACACGAACGAATTATTACAGAAGCAATTGAAATTGAAAGAAAACCAAATGCCCTCAATAAATGACACTTCCAGAATGCCACAAATTTGAAGGAATATCATTAAACAAGTTGATTCTACATTTCAACCAACTCCAAATCTTCCAGAAATTTCAAACACTTATGCTGCAACTATTCCTGGCGTCCCCACTTCTGCACCTTCTACATCACATACTAGACCAACTAGTCAAACACACTCGTCCAGATTAAAATTAAATTAGTTACCTTGTTTTATATTTTGTACTTGTTAAAAATAGTTACCTTATTTCAATTTCTGTAATTGTCAAATAAATTCTTGACAAAGGGAACAAAGGACGTTCCCGAAACGTTGAATTAATTTTACGTTTATTTACACAAGTTTTAAATAAAATTGTCTTATTTAAACATGAATACTTGTGGAAATCTAAATAGAAACATATATATATATATATATATATATATATATATATATATATATATATATATATAAAAATTTAAATACTTATTACAAGATGATATAATATACAATAAAATAAAATAAGTAATAATGTATTGAGTAGTGCTGGTGATGCGCCTCCCAGGATTCTTCCATCCTCTTCAGCGGATTTCGTAGTTGTTGGGTTACATGGTTGTGTGTTATACCTATTGACATCGTGGAGTTGAAATTTTTTATTGTTGTGCTGATATTTGTTGCTGGTGGAGATGTTGTGTGGACTGTCCTGTTGTCGCTCGGTTATGGTTGATGCTGCTGATGCCCTGCGTCTCTGAAATAAATAGAAACTTGTGTGAGATGTGTGAATACAGAACGGGAATTTAAGTAAGGTCGATACTGTATACTTAACCTAGGGCACCAGTCTTCGCTTCGGATCTTTTTATGATTTCCCGAAAAGGGAAACCACCTGTGAACCGTGCGTGAGGATCACTCCCACAGGTCTATCGCAGTGTTCGCGTGAGCGAGCGCCGCTTCCACCATGACAGGTAGGGCCTTTTCCAAATTGATACCTCCGAGGAGGGCAAATATGGAGTCAAACCCTAAGGCGGGTTGAGGAGATGGGGTAACCACAGCGGCGGTAGCCGTTCTCGGTACTTCCGCCTTTTCAATGTTGCCTACCGTCGCTCGGGCGTAACTGACGCCGGTTCGGGTTGAAGAAGGCACCGCAGTCGGCGGTGTCCTCTTTGGTAGCTGTTATCCTTCTTCAGTTTTCTTCCGCTGTGGAGGTCGAGGGGACTTCCGGCAGCATCTGTAGCTAGCGGGGTGGTCCCTACCGCACGACGTTTCGTGCATTCGGAGTGGTGATCTCCGGTGCACTTTACACAGCGTGCTGCCGCGCTGAAGCAACGATGTGCAAGACGGAAACCCTGGCACTCGTGACTCTGCCCGATGCCGGATTTCCGCCGCAAATCCTCTACAGTCACACGGAGGGGGACGACGTACTCCACCTCCCGGATCTTCTTGCTATCTTCCTCAGTTGGGAGCTCTACCATCACGATGTGGATCGGGCGTCCTCGCTGCTTTATTTTGAAAACAGAAAGTACTTTAATGTTGTGTATTTTTAGCTCTGAGCTAACGTCAACCTCGGATAATTCTACGGGCACGCCACGTATCACTACCTTAGCCAATCGTTTGTTCTCTGCCTGGGATAGTTGTGGTACGGAGTAGTAAGGAGTACCACACTTATCCATATACCTCATCAGCGTGTCCCTGTCCTGGAGTGAGGCAGGCTGGATCCGGATTCCCTCTCTAAAAGACTCGGCTCTTGTGGAGGCGATCCGTTGTCGGTCGAATTCTCGGGAGAACGCGACCCAGTTCTCCTTCTGACAAAGGATTACGGGCAGCACCTTCTCCCTGGTGTCCTCACGTGTTGTTGTCTGTTCCATGGCCGTTGGGCTGTCCGTAAACTCTTCAAGGGCCTGAAACACATTTTTGGTGGACGGCGACGTAGGCGGGCGAACTTTCTGGATCTTCTTCGGCTTCTTCTGTAACACGAAGTCGTCGTGGCCGGTGGATCCAGTGCGAGCCTCTTCTTCGATGGTGCCGGAGGCGCCTGCGGCGGCGCGTGGTCGTCAGCGAGTCTTCTAGTCGATGATCTTCTGCTAGCGGGGTGATGCTTTCCAGCGGTGGTGGTCACGTCTTCTTTTGCCGCCTCCTCTTCTGTGCAGTGGTAGCAGGTGGCACATCGCAGGTCGCTCTCTCGAACGGTAGATCGAGCATCGACGGTATCGCGAACTCCCGGGACGTCGTCGGTGACAGCTTTTCACGGGCTGTTCGTTCCTCTAGGTACTGCTGAAAGTAGCCCTTGTTGTAACCTGGCTCAAACATCGTAAAAACGAGTTGTTATGAATCATACATTTTTTCTAATACTATTTGCAATTTTTTATCTCTAAAATGTATTTAAACATTCACAAGCATGAATGAATCGCTAGAATTCAAATCTGAAATTTCTGCTCAATAAATAAGTCGTGATGAGTATTATCAAGTATTCGATGACTTATTGAATACAAACTAACTAAATTTTGTAATCGATTCAAAATAACCAATTTTCATATCGACCATTTAACCAAAATATCAAAAGGTTGATTATTTTTAAACGGTGTAAACCTTTATGTAATTTCAAGCACAGTGAACAATGAAATTTTACAGTATGGATTCTATTTTGAAACTTTATACTGTAAGGAATCACAATTTAAACAAACACAGGAAAAATAAGTTAACTAATCGAACTCTATTAACCAATTTTGAAAAAATATTTACATATGTTTTGGCTGCTTCCGTAAAGCAACACACAAAAAACTAATTCGTATAGATTAAAGTACCTAAATCTTATAACCTAAACATATAACAATAGATAATGGAGATTGATCTTCCTTAATGCCTGAGATGAAATTACAATATAAACAATGACATCTCTAAAGATAATCAAACTTCTACCATGCAAAGCTATAAAATTATACTTACATATATAAATTCGGTAGCCCCTTATCAGGTGTAATGTTGTATCCACTGGAGCTGATTTTCTTTCATTAATCCTGCGAATGTATGCACACTAGTCACTGATAACCAGTCTAAATATTTACGTGCATTGGCCACACTACTCGCTAACTTAATGTACGTATTCATTCACGCCTTTAAACGCGTATAAAAATTGGGCAATTTGATTTACTAAATGCCCTTCTAAAAAAAATATTTGTCACATAATATTTTAATTACACTCGAACACTAAATTTTTAATTGTCAAACCAGTAATACCAATGTCCAATACCGTTTAATTTAAAGCATAAAGCTTAATAAAATTGAGTTACATAAAGAATCACTTCAAGTTTCTCTTTAGAACACGCGGGTTCTTTATACTCACTGTTTATTACAAATATGCTTTCCACACTTCTTAAATTTTGAAAAAACTCAATAGCAATTTCCAATTCACAATTAATCATTTCATTTGTAAACGTTTAAATACATCCCCAAAATGAGTTTTTGCAGTAAACTAATTTGCACTGCGACACTAATTATTTACAAATAAAAAAACACAGCGTATATCGTTATGATCTCACAAAGTATTCGAACGCGATCAGCCTCTTAAGTATAACTCTGAGCCTGAGTGCCTCGTCCTCTACCCTGTCACTCTTTCCCTTATATGTAGTGGTTGTCCATTTTGCAAAACGTCATCATATTTATCCCGCTCGAACTGAAACAGCCTATCCCAGAGGAGTTTCTAACGCGCGTCTTTGCCGGACAGGTAAGCGTAAAATGAACCAAACCCAATCGAAACTACAAAATCGCTGCAATCTCGAAATTTTTACAAACATATTAATCATACTTCGAAATATTCCAATTTCTCATTCAAATTCATTCCACACTGTACAAATCTAGTTCCATATGTGCGCAACTTTCCTTCCGAAAAATTTAGTAAATTCTAACACCATTTGTCCTTGAACATGCAACACATTTTTTTCCATTATGCAATATTATGACATTATATAAGCAAAAATATACATAGATATTCTTCATCTACACTTCAATGCAATATCAACATATCATATTTTAACACGCTATCCATTTACAGCAATTTTAAACTCACATTTGTTAAAATACAGTGGCCAAATACAGCGGCATTTAAACATTATCGTCTGAATAGAGGTGTTACTAAAACATTATTTCTCATTCAAATTAAATACTTTCAACTTCACATCATGTACACGCAAAAACATTTTCTCGTGCAAACTCACGTTCATATACCATCCAAAATACTTCTACTCACAATACAAGACTGCATATACCCAGTGCGTCAAAATAATCTCACATTAGGTACCCTCATACCTTCATAACGGGTTTCGAAAAATAGAAATACTCGACCTTTTGGGTCTCGTTCTTCTAACTTTTTTCTCAACTTGTTATAAGATTTCTACTTGCCGATCTTATATCGTAATATACTATTTTGTAATAATTCGAAATTTTGAAGTGATACTGGTTTGAAATCTATATATAAAAATACCCCCATTACACATATTTTAAGCAAAATTTGCATGCATGCATTTCTTTTTCATAATTTTTTTAATAAAGTGTGTTAAGTCAGGTAATAATTTCCACTCTTCTTTCTAAATGAATAGTAATGTAGCAACATAAATCATCGCTTGCGATGTTGTAATTATAACTAAAATATTATCTGATACAATAATTTCCACTTTTCGCTGGCATGAAATACAATCCATTACTTATATTAATTTACAAAGGATGTCACTCTTCAATAAGTAGGTGGTTTCTCTGTAGTTTACATTAAGTTTTTCTAGAGATCTATGAGTATGAAAAGTTAGTAATAATAAACTAATCATTTCGACAATACGATGAATGTCATAGATTAGATTAAATTACCTATTTTTTTACCTATAATATCGTTCATATATGTTTGATATTTTACTAATATGCTAATTGTACTTTAAATTATTAATAGATATACCTATTTAATGACATTAAAAAGGGAAATTGTATAATACAATAGTTTCCAATGTTTATCGTTAAAACATTCATGTACATGGGATTTCCCGGAACTTCTTTATTTTTAGAAGTTGTATTCTTTACCACTTCTGAAAAATAGAACATACCTAGTTATTTTATGAAACTTTTTTGAGTTTTTATTCAACATTATAATACAATGAAAATAATTCTTACTTTCATATGTAAATGGGTGAAGGGTCTCACCTAGTACTCTCAACGTAGGTAAAACTTATATACAAGAAAAATAAGCGCTATTGTCAAGTGCTTATATATTTATAAAATCACCACTTACGAAGATTATTAAGTTTCTGAAAATCCGTTTCAGACGTTTTTAAAACACTGTAAATTTTTTAACACTATCATATTTGATAATATGAACAGATCTCCAAAATTTCGTATCAATGGGTTCAGTACTTTGGACCTCCAGGTGTCCCCACTGAGAAGTCGAGTTGATCCTAAAGTTAACTACAGATGGGTCCTCTGAAAAGTCGGCGCATGCACTGGTGTAGTTTTTTATTCCAGGTGCCTACCCTGGAATAAAAAACTACACCAGCGCACTACACAGACACATTTAATATATTGCCGGGTTTTTTCAGGCGCCATTTTCAACGATGACGTATTTATGATCCTCACCCCCGTAATTAGGGCCCTTTTGGCAGTATAAGAGCCTTTTTAAGGTCCATAACCATGATGTCATAATTAGAAGTAATGGGGGAAGGAGAGATTCATCTTATTTCATCTTAAGTCGCCTTAATCCATCTTGCTCAGGTCAATCAAATCAAATCAACCTCAAGTACAATACAAAAAATTATTTGATTTATTAAACCAATCTCATCATCATCATTACATAACAGTAATTATAATAAAACCATTTTTCTAAGCGAATATTAAACCGGTTGTTTCACGTATAGTCCTAAAGACTCCATTAAAACATCTATACTCTACAATAATTCATTAAACTGCATACGATGACCCTCAGACTTGAAAAACTTATGGAAACGCTTAGGTAGACACACATTTAAAATCCAGCATCTCTACCACCACCCTTTCTTCGTACTTTGGTGATGTTCAAATTGAATATCTTGTATTCTACACCTGTCTCTAATTCCTTAACGTTTTAAAAGGTTTAAAGCATGTTGATGCATTTAGACCTGATAAATCTGTAACTATTACATGACATTAAAAATCTGTGTAAGTAAATAAACAAAGTAAATATATAAATAAGGGATGAAATCAATACGATTATTTACCCATATTTTTTTGGTTACGTCAATCTTTTGATACGTCTGGTGTTGTGTTTATTCAGATCTATATTTTGCAACCTTCTTTGCACACCATAAATTTCCAGATCCCATTTTAACAGCAATTCGTCTATTTGCGTAGCAGCAGCTGTTTTAGACATGGCCACGAGGGTATATAATTGCTGGTTATATATATATATATATATATATATATATATATATATATATATATATATATATATATAGTCATGGCACATTCACTTTTCTGTGTTTTACTTATTTTGGTTATATATTTCATTAATATAAACCAACAATTTTCTGGATTTCCCCAGTTCTGTAACCAACAACCACATGCTTTCATTAGTCAAACACCTCTAACGTGCTTGGAAAAACCCTTAATTAGTTAATTACCTAAAAGGTGAGCGGTGTTTGAAATACCAACGCGATATTTTAAGCCTTGTAATTTGAGCGAATTTTATAAAAACCTGTATGGTATCTCAATCAAATTCATAAACAGATTTTTAATTACAATCCGATTTCTAATCACCAAGTAATATAGAAATAAATTTAATATGTTGATCCGAAACCAGCTTCTATCAAAACATCTTGGTTATAGAAGCAAGATTTAAAACTCTTCCTTAAGATATTGATTTGATAATATTTAAATGAAAACATAATTTAAGTCTTGTAATTAGATCAAAGCCTAAGATGTTGATTTACAATCACCTCCTGCCAACTTTATTCGATGTAGTACAAATCAAAAACGAGGTGCACATCTAGGATGTTGATTTCAAAATCAGCTTCGATTTAATACAAAAACAAAAACAATGCAAGCCTAGGGTGTTCATTCTAATCAGCTTCGGCCAACCTTATTCGATGTAACAAACAAAAACAATGTGCAAGTCTTGTGTTTGTGTTTGTTTGTGTCCGTGTCCGTGTCTGGGTCCGTGTCAGGGCCCGGGTCCGTGTCCGTGCCCGTGCCGGTGTCCGTGTCCGTGTCCGTGTCCGTGTCCGTGTCCGTGTCCGTGTCCGTGTCCGTGTCCGTGTCCGTGTCCGTGTCCGTGTCGTTGTCGGTGTCGGTGTCGGTGCCTGTGCCTGTCTGTGTGTGTGTGTGTGTGTGTGTGTGTGTGTGTGTGTCTGTGTGTGTGTGTGTCTGTGTCTGTGTGTGTGTGTGTGTGTTGTGTGTCTGTGTCTGTGTCTGTGCTGTGTCTGTCTGTGTCTGTGTCTGTCTGTGTCTGTGTCTGTGTCTGTGTCTGTGTCTGTGTCTGTGTCTGTGTCTGTGTCTGTGTCTGTGTCTGTGTCTGTGTCTGTGTCTGTGTCTGTGTCTGTGACTGTGTCTGTGTCTGTGTCTGTGTCTGTGTCTGTGTCTGTGTCTGTGTCTGTGTCTGTGTCTGTTTGTGTCTGTGTCAGTGCCTGTGACTGTGTCTGTGTCTGTGTCTGTGTCTGTGCCAGTGACTGTGTCTGTGCCTGTGTCTGCCTGTGTCTGTGCCTGTGCTCTGTCTGTGCCAGTGCTTGTGCCTGTGTCTGTGTCTGTGTCAGTGTCAGTGTCTGTGTCTGTGTCTGTGTCTGTGTCTGTGTCTGTGTCTGTGTCTGTGTCTGTGTCTGTGTCTGTGTCTGTGTCTGTGTCTGTGTCTGTGTCTGTGTCTGTGTCTGTCTGTGTCTGTCTTATCTGTGTCTGTGTCTGTGTCTGTGTCTGTGTCTTTGTCTGTGTCTGTGACTGTCTGTACCTGTGTCAGTGTCTGTCTCTGTCTCTGTCTCTGTCTCTGTGTCCGTGTCCGTCCTTGTCCGTGTCTGTGTCCGTGTCCGTGTCTGTTCTGTGTTCGTGTTCTGTTTGTTCGTGTTCGTGTTCGTGTTCGTGTTCGTGTTCGTGTTCGTGTTGTGTTTGTTAGTGTTAGTTGTGTTAGTGTTAGTGTTAGTGTTAGTGTGTGTTGTGTTGTGTTTGTTGTGTTTTGTGTCCGTGTCGTGTCTGTGTCGTGTCGGGCCTGTGTCTGTGTCTGTGCTGTGTCGTGTCCGTGTCTGTGTCTGTGTCTGTGTCTGTGTCTGTGTCGTGTCCGTGTCGTGTCGTGTCGTGTCCGTGTCCGTGTCCGTGTCCGTGTCGTTGTCGGTGTCGGTGTCGGTGCCTGTGCCTGTCTGTGTGTGTGTGTGTGTGTGTGTGTGTGTGTGTGTGTGTGTGTGTGTGTGTGTGTGTGTGTGTGTGTGTGTTGTGTCTGTGTCTGTGTCTGTGTCTGTGTCTGTGTCTGTGTCTGTGTCTGTGTCTGTGTCTGTGTCTGTGTCTGTGTCTGTGTCTGTGTCTGTGTCTGTGTCTGTGTCTGTGTCTGTGTCTGTGTCTGTGTCTGTGTCTGTGTCTGTGTCTGTGTCTGTGACTGTGTCTGTGTCTGTGTCTGTGTCTGTGTCTGTGTCTGTGTCTGTGTCTGTGTCTGTGTCTGTGTTTGCGTCTGTGTCTGTGCTCTGTGTCTGTGTCTGTGTCTGTGTCTGTGTCTGTGCCAGTGACTGTGTCTGTGCCTGTGTCTCTGTGTCTGTGCCTGTGCTCTGTCTGTGCCAGTGCTTGTGCCTGTGTCTGTGTCTGTGTCAGTGTCAGTGTCTGTGTCTGTGTTGTCTGTGTCTGTGTCTGTGTCGTGTCTGTGTCTGTGTCTGTGTCTGTGTCGTGTCTGTGTCTGTGTCTGTGTCTGTGTCTGTGTCGTGTCTGTCTGTGTCTGTCTGTTCTGTGTCTGTGTCTGTGTCTGTGTCTGTGTTTTGTCTGTGTCTGTGACTGTCTGTCCTGTGTCAGTGTCTGTCTCTGTCTCTGTCTCTGTCTCTGTGTCCGTGTCCGTGTCCTTGTCCGTGTCTGTGTCCGTGTCCGTGTCCGTGTTCGTGTTCGTGTTCGTGTTCCTGTTTGTGTTCGTGTTCGTGTTCGTGTTCGTGTTCGTGTTCGTGTTCGTGTTCTGTTGTGTTAGTGTTAGTGTTAGTGTTAGTGTTAGTGTTAGTGTTAGTGTTAGTGTTAGTGTTAGTGTTAGTGTTCGTGTTTGTGTTCGTGTTATTTTCGTGTTCGTGTTCTGTGTCTGTGTCTGTGTCTGTGTCCTGTGCCTGTGTCTGTGTCTGTGTCTGTGTCTGTGTCTGTGTCTGTGTCTGTGTCTGTGTCTGTGTCTGTGTCTGTGTCTGTGTCTGTGTCTGTGTCTGTGTCTGTGTCCGTGTCCGTGTCCTCGTGTCCGTGTCCGTGTCGTGTCGTGTCGTGTCCGTGTCCGTGTCCGTGTCTGTTGTCGTGTCTCGTGTCGTGTGCTCTGTGCTCGTGTCTGTGTGTTGTGTCGTGTGTTGTGTGTGTGTGTGTGTGTGTGTGTGTGTGTGTGTCTGTGTCTGTGTTTCTGTGTCTGTGTCTGTGTCTGTCTGTGTCTGTGTATGTGTCTGTGTCTGTGTCTGTGTCTGTGTCTGTGTCTGTGCTGTGTCTGTGTCTGTGTCTGTGTCTGTGTCTGTGTCGTGTCTGTGTCTGTCTGTGTCTGTGTCTGTGTCTGTGTCTGTGTCTGTGTCTGTGTCGTGTGTCTGTGTCTGTGTCTGTGTCTGTGTCTGTGTTTGCGTCTGTGTCGTGCTGTGTCTGTGTCTGTGTCTGTGTCTGTGTCTGTGCCAGTGACGTGTCTGTGCCTGTGTCTGTGCCTGTGTCTGTGCCTGTGCCTCTGTCTGTGCCAGTGCTTGTGCCTGTGTCTGTGTCTGTGTTCAGTGTCAGTGTCTAGTGTCTGTGTCTGTGTCGTGTTGTGTCTGTGTCTGTGTGTCTGTGTCTGTGTCGTGTCTGTCTGTGTCTGTGTCTGTGTCTGTGTCTGTGTCTGTGTTCTGTGTCTGTGTCTGTGTCTGTTCTGTTCGTGTCTGTGTCTGTGTCTGTGTCTGTGTCTTTGTCTGTGTCTGTGCTGTGTCTGTACCTGTGTCAGTGTCTGTCTCTGTCTCTGTCTCTGTTCTGTGTCCGTGTCCGTGTCCTTGTCCGTGTCTGTGTCCGTGTCCGTGTCCGTGTTCGTGTTCGTGTTCGTGTTCCTGTTTGTGTTCGTGTTCGTGTTCGTGTTCGTGTTCGTGTTCGTGTTCGTGTTCGTGTTCGTGTTCGTGTTAGTGTTAGTGTTAGTGTTAGTGTTAGTGTTTAGTGTTAGTGTTAGTGTTAGTGTTAGTGTTGGTGTTAGTGTTAGTGTTAGTGTTCGTGTTGTGTTCGTGTTTATTTTCGTGTTCGTGTTCTGTGTCTGTGTCTGTGTCTGTGTCCTGTGCCTGTGTCTGTGTCTGTGTCTGTGTCTGTGTCTGTCTGTGTCTGTGTCTGTGTCTGTGTCTGTGTCTGTGTCTGTGTCTGTGTCTGTACGTGCCTGTGCCTGTGTCTGTGTCTGTCTGTCTGTGTCTGTCTGTGTCTGTGTCTGTGTCTGTGTCTGTGTCTGTGTCTGTGTCTGTGTCTGTGTCTGTGTCTGTGTCTGTGTCTGTGTCTGTGTCTGTGTCTGTGTCTGTGTCTGTGTCTGTGTTTTCTGTATATGTATCTGTGTCTGTGTCTGTGTCTGTGTCTTTGTCTGTGTCTGGGTCTGTGACTGTGACTGTGACTGTGTCTGTGCCTGTGTCAGTGTCTGTCTCTGTCTCTGTGTCCGTGTCCGTGTCCGTGTCCTTGGCCGTGTCCGTGTCGTGTCCGTGTCCGTGTCCGTGTCCGTGTTCGTGTTCGTGTTCTTGTTTGTGTTGGTGTTTGTGATCGTGTTCGTGTTCGTGTTCGTGTTTGTGTTCGTGTTCGTGTTCGTGTTCGTGTTCGTGTTCGTGTTCGTGTTAATGTTAGTGTTATTGTTCGTGTTCGTGTTCGTTTTGTGTTCGTGTTCGTGTTCGTGTTCGTGTTCGTGTTCGTGTTCGTGTTAGTGTTAGTGTTAGTGTTAGTGTTAGTGTTAGTGTTAGTGTTAGTGTTAGTGTTAGTGTTAGTGTTAGTGTTAGTGTTCGTGTTCGTGTTCGTGTTCGTGTTCGTGTTCGTGTTCGTGTTCGTGTTCGTGTTCGTGTTCGTGTTCGTGTTCGTGTTAGTGTTAGTGTTCGTGTTCGTGTTCGTGTTCGTGTTCGTGTTCGTGTTCGTGTTCGTGTCCGTGTTCGTGTTCGTGTTCGTGTTAGTGTTAGTGTTAGTGTTAGTGTTAGTGTTCGTGTTCGTGTTCGTGTTCGTGTCTGTATTCGTGTTCGTGTTTGTGTTTGTGTTCGTGTTCGTGTTCGTGTCGGTGTTCGTGTTCGTGCTCGTGTTCATGCTCGTGTCCATGTTGGTGTTCATGCTCGTGTTCGTGCTCTCACTCGATCACGTGATCATGGTCGTACTCGTGCTGGTGCTCGTGTATGTAATTCAAGAAACTGAAGAAATATTTGTTACAAAACTAAAAAGGAAAACAATTAATATAAACAGATAATATTAATTCATAACAAATTTTCCCCAAAGACAAAAATCTAGAGGAGTGAGATCCGATGATCTCGGTGGCAAGGGTGCGGGCCGCCTCTGGCAATCCAGCGATTGCCGAGATGGGTGCTGATAATTGTGTTGTTGCGTAGCATCGGGATTTTGCTCCGACCATCGATGGTTATTGTGGCAATTGTTAATTTCATCTCGAGTAAACTGAGCATCATCCGTAAATTAAATGAATTTAAGCAATCTTCTGTGTTCACGAATCCATTGACAAAACTGTAATCTTAAAGGGAAATCGCCTCTTGGAGGTATTGCACTTATTGCACATGAAAATCCTGCAAACTTTGTTCGGTTTACTGTTTTCCAAACCACTGTTTGTGGCATTTGAAATTGGAATGCAATACGTCCTGTACTTATCTCTGGATTATTGTCTAGAACATTCAAAAAATCTTCTTCAAGTCCCAAACCGATCCCGTGCTGTCTTTCAGAAACAATACTTGCACTTGGATACATCGCAGTTTCGCTAGAATAGTTTGAAACGCTTGCTTGTTAGGAACTGTTCGATGTAGAAAACGACGTCGATACTCCTCTATTTCATGCACAGTACTACCATTGCAGAAATCTTAAACAAACATCATATCTGTATATTCTTTATGATTAAATTTATGAGGCATTTTGATAATCATATAAAATTAACACAACTGTCAGTATTTAAGACACTTTACTACTATGTGTTTCAAATTGTCATTTGGGACAAGGTTATTAAAGTGAACTAGATTAACTTTTTATTTTCTTTATTTAAACTACAATTAATCAAAGTATCTCTAAAACACACAAAAATCGGACTAGAACATATGAGCTTATTTTGCTTACTTTGGCCTCCTGCAAATGTCCTTAAAATATTTCCATTTCCTTCTTAATCACCCTGTATACATATTTTCTGAAAATTTTATGAAACTGTAACTAATAGTGCGTAATGATACGTAATTAAAATATGTTACATTTGGAAGTATTAATGCCAACAAAATGTTTGTTACGCGACTAAAAAAAAGCTAAACCAAAAATGATAAATATTTTAACTTATAGTAGTTTATTTCGTTTTATACAGGATGTCCCGAAATGAATTCCCAGCCGCCGGGGTTACACTATATGACCAAAAATAAGGCAAAAATTCCTTATGTCAAAATTTTGAAAGGTTCCTCCTTACGAAATTATGGCCATATTAAAAATTACAACCATGTTTTCAAATATCCAAATTAAAAAGGTATATAAATTTAACCCAAGTGACATATATACACATAATAATATTAAAATGCTAATATTTATAACGGCAAATGTTCGCCATTTTGTTCTATGCATGCATGCCATAGGTGAAGAAAAAAATAGTTCTCAACACGACCTATTGTTACGTTTGTAATTTGAGTTAAAGCTCCATAAATACGAACAATAACTTTATCATCATTGTTCGGTAGGACTATGTGTACCGCATTTTTCAAGTAACCCCCAAGCCAAAAGTCTATTGGGTTGAGATCCGGGGACCTAGGTAGACAAGAAGTAGGTCCTTCGCGACGGATCCATTTATCGGGAAATCGCCGATTTAATATATCTCGAACATTTCGAGAATAATGAGCAAGCGCTCCATCATGTTGATACACAATACTTTGAGGTTGCAATAAAGGAATATCTTCCAAAAAGGTAGGTAATGTGTTTTCGCAAAAATTTGCATAATTTTCTGCGTTTAAGATGTGGTCCTATTATGTCATTGCCCAACAGACCAATCCACACATTTACACTCCAGCGCACTTGCTTATGTGATTCTTTAATTTGATGTGGATTTTCGTAATTCCAGCTATGCGAGGTGTGCTGGTTAAACACCCCTTGTTGATTAAAATGGGCCTCATTACTCCACAATACTTGCTTAAAAGGTCTTCATTTGTATTTAAGCAATTTAAAAACTATCTGCAGAATAGTAAGCGCAGCTCCCTGTCCCCAGGATGTAAGTGATAAGGATACAGATTTTCCTTTTGCATGAATCCGTGAATAGTACTACGACGATGGTGACGATTGGTTTCCAAGATCCTGGTACCTATAGACAGATCTTCTTGAATGTCGTGGAGTAATTGCTGATCCTTTTGTCATGTTAGCTGTCTAGGACGACCAGCATGAATCATGTTAGGAGCCAAACATACAGTTTCAAGTAGACGAACTTCAACAGCACTTATTGTTTTATAACGAGGGTGTCGCCTAGTAGGAAAACGTTGCCGGTATAGACGCTCTGTGGCACGAGAATTATTATTACAAACTCAAAATAGTTTAATCATATCTAAATATTCTGTACCTTCTGGGCATTATAATAAGCATGAAAACTTAACTGTTTACCTTTGTACGTCAGTTCAAATATTATACAATCAAACGTTGACACACAAAATGTCATATTCTGTCTTCGCCAAGGGTGAGTTAATTATAAATAAACTATCTTTACCTGGATACCTATTTCAAACATCGATTTGCAAAAATACCTTAATTTTCAATGCGATCTTTAAGGTAGCCATAATTTCTTATGGAGGAAATTATCGAAATTTTGACATAAGTAATTTTCGACTTTTATTTTGGTCACAGACTCCCCGGTGGCTTGGGAATTAATTTTGGAACACACTTTATTTCACATTAACAATACACACTTAATTTATTCACTACTTATTTTAAAAATACTTAGTACAAGAAAAATCTGTACTAAGTTTCTTACTTCTCTCCTATTTCCCAAACCCAAAAAATATAGGGCCAATCCCATGATATATCAAACGGCAAAAAATTGTTGAGCTCAAAACTGACAAAGCAAGAACTACGTCAGTGCAGTTTTGTTTTGATAAACCCCAAATTATCAGAGTTGTATGAAATTTGATACCTACCTTATTGATATTCAACAAAGTAGCCTTGAATAGAAATTAGCAGGAAATTCGGTTTGTTTTTCTAAATTAAGGTAAAATACGGAAATGATAGTTATTAATACGTCATTTCTATGTGTAAATCACTGGAAACATCATTAAGTAATGTGTCTTAGTAAATAGAAAATCTAATCATGAAGATTAATTGTCAATACTGTATATTGCAATTACACTTTTTTTATTTATATGCAAATTGATTAAAATTCCATTAACCTTGACCTATACACTGTTACTCTTATTTTAACAAGGACTACTAAAAGATCTAGCGAATCCATTAGTCAATAAATTTATATCCCTATAAAAAGAATCAAAAAATGATTACAAAATCAATAAACATAATCGTAATCAATTTATTATTTAACAAATTACTGCGTGTTCAGTAATATTTAACAAACATCTATGAATGAGTTACAACATAAATTACACAATATTTTAAATGAAATAAAGAATGAGGTTAAATAAATGCATAGCTTTATAGAAAATGATTATTGCACTTTGTTCCTTAAAGTTAATTCAAAAAGGAAATTTGATATAAGTACCTAGTAGAAAAGTCGTTCATCTTCTATATCAATGTCATTATTATAACGTCTACGCACATTTTTGGAACTGCTGCTTGTAGGAGTATTAAATCCGGTAGCATAAATGTATGCAAATCTGGGCGCATTATTTACATAATAAATTGTGACAGAAACATAATAACCTTTTGGAATTCTGAGATTTTCCATGAATGATTTTTTTTTTCATATTTGTACTTCCACTTAATAAATTTCGTTTAAAAATTATGACCGAGCCTTATATAAATAAAGATGAAGAAAAATTGCAGTACATTCTTGTTACATTACCAAACTAAAATAGAAGTTCGCAAATCGTCACAATAAAATGTGAAGAACTGGCTTTCTGGTTCACAAAAAATAAACAGTAAAGATTTTAGCGAAGTGGTGCTAATTTTAAGCAGTGTTTACACGGTTTTGCTGCTTTTCAGAAAATGAGGATGTAAAAGTACAAAGTCGAATGGTACGGTTTAAAAAAAATTTTGTTCAAACCGATTATCAATCTCACACTAGTTATCTGTACTTTAATATACTGTAGCGGCCTTTTTTAGTTTTTACTTTTTGAGTTGGCGAATTTACGAACACACTAAATCATTTTTAGCGTGTGTATAACTCTTTGTATACGACTAATGTTTAGGAGAACCCCAATATGAACGAAGCCATAAAATTAAAAATGCAGCCATACTTGAAATGTGACT
Organism: Vesta saturnalis; assembly: GCA_036346205.1. Classification (NCBI taxonomy): domain Eukaryota; kingdom Metazoa; phylum Arthropoda; class Insecta; order Coleoptera; family Lampyridae; genus Vesta; species Vesta saturnalis. Next base: position 5,823,562 of record JARFJB010001921.1, read on the forward strand.
AGAACTTTGCCATTTTCAAGCAACTTTATGTCATTCTTTAAATTCAGTCTTTCATATGAACTAAAAAACAACTTACCAATCCATTAACCCATGGCGTGATCTTCGTAAACACTCAATCAGTCATGAATTTTCAAAAATAGATAAAAATGTAATTCGAGCATTAACAAGTTATTTTATCAGAAATTATACATAAAGCCCAAGGCACGGTTTTAACAGATCTAAAAATTAAAGTAAGCCAACGACACCTTTTTGAAAAACATGTTGAGAAAAATACCTAGGATAGGTCAAAAAAGGTCTGTATCACATTAATAAAGTACCATACATTCAAGTTCCAATGTCCAGTGTGTGCGCGCGTGTGTTGTGTGTTGTGTGTGTGTGTGTGTGTGTGTGTGTGTGTTGTGTGTTGTGTGTTGTGTGTTTGTGTGTTTGTGTGTTTGTGTGTTGTGTGTTTGTGTGTGTGTTTGTGTGTTTGTGTTGTTTGTGTGTTTGTGTGTTTTGTGTGTTTGTGTGTTGTGTGTTTGTGTGTTGTGTGTTTGTGTGTTTGTGTGTTTGTGTTTGTGTGTTTCGTGTGTTTCTGTGTTTGTGTGTTTGTGTGTTTGTGTGTTTGTGTGTTTGTGTGTTTGTGTGTGTGTTTGTGTGTTCTGTGTGTCTGTGTTGTCGTGTGTTCGTGTGTTTGTGTGTTTGTGTGTTTCGTGTTTGTGTGTTTTGTGTGTTTTGTGTGTCTGTGTGTCTGTGTGTGTTCGTGTGTTTGTGTGTTTGTGTGTTTGTGTGTTTTGTGTTTCGTGTGTGTTCGTGTGTTCGTGTTCGGTGTTCGGTGTTCGGTGTTCGGTGTTCGTGTGTTCGTGTTGCGTGTTGTGTTCGTGTGTTCGCGTGTTCGCGTGTTCGCGTGTTCGCGTGTTCGCGTGTTCGCGTGTTCATGTGTTCGTGTGTTCGTGTGATCGTGTCTTCTTGTGTTCGTGTGTTCGTGTGTTCGCGTGTTCGGTGTTCGTGTGTCGCGTGTTCGCGTGTTCGCGTGTGTGTGTGTGCGTGTGTGTGTGTGTGTGTCGTGTGTGTGTTGTGTGTGTCGTGTGCGTTGTGTTTGTGCGTTGTGCGTCGTGTCGTGTGCGTCGTGCGTCTGTGTGTTCGTGTGTTCATGTCGTGTGCGGTGTGTGTGTGTCGTTTGTGGTTTGTGTGTTTGTGTGTTTGTGTTCGTGTTTGTGTTTGTGTGTTCGTGTGTCCGTGGTCCGTGTGTCCTTGTGTTCTTAGTTCTATGTCCGTGTCGTCGTGTGTTGTGTGTCTGTGTGTTTGTGTGTTTGTGTGTTTGTGTGTTTCGTGTGTTGTGTGTTTGTGTGTTTGTGTGTTTGTGTGTTTGCTGTTGTGTGTTGTGTTGTGTGTTTGTGTTCGTCTGTGTGTCTGTGTGTTCGTGTGTGTTCGCTGTGTTCGCGTGTTCGCGTGTTCGC
>JARFJB010001921.1:5830000-5840000 GCA_036346205.1 Vesta saturnalis
ATATCTTTAAGAGTTACTCGAGACGTTAAAACAAATATTTCATAAATTTATTTTAACATGTCAAGTTATTCTTTAAAATTTACCATTTACTGAGTACAATAACTATAATTGAGTCGTTTAAATCTATATAAAATATAACTAAAAATACACGTTTTAAAAACCCAAAAGATAAGAAGATATTTTAGACTTGTTTTGTTGTTTTAATTTAAGAAAATTCAATGACACTCACATTACAATTATTGTATAATATAATTATATTAATATATCTATAAAGGTGTTTTCATATTTTATTTTTCAGTTTCTAAATAATTTAGAGCAGACAATAATTTTCTTATCCAAGATGGGAAAGTATAGTATACCTACCATAAAGTAAAAGTTCATTAAATATTTTTTAGACAATTGTTATTACTATAACTCTATTTATGAACTATTTATATTGATATACATTGATAAACCCTTAAAAGGTATTCATAAAGTACTCAAATGCAGTAGATACGTAAATTTATATTTACCACACCTTTGTTTATCATAGATATTATGAATTCATATTTTTTTCTAATTTTCCGCTAATAAAAAGGATTAGTATACGAATTATGCTAATTTATTACGAATCAAATTGATAAATACCTTTAAAACTGTTATTAGAAATATTATACTGTATTTATTAAATCATATTAATCCTTAATAGTAGGTACGATAGATCTCATAAATTCGCAAAACAAAAAACAGATCTATGGCCTTACATTCCAATAATTTTTCTTCTACCAGAATATCGATCATTTTGGAAAGCAGTTTTTGAAAATAATGCAATTTTAATTGATAAATGTAAAAGGGACAAATAGTTTCGACTATAATTCAACATCTGTGTGTAAACCTACACGTAAATGTTGCAACTTGTATAACGAGGTGCAACGTTTCCGCTACCTACACCGTTTTACAGTCATATATAGGTTTAATTAACACTATAACTTATTTTTTTCTGTCAGGTAAAATTCTAATAAACAGGTTTTATCAACGTTTCCACGTAACAAAGTGCAAGTTATCATTATCTAAATGGTGAAATTGAATTAAAAAAATGCTGCTTTTGGAAAATATTGATTGTAATAATAAATGGTTATTTGAATGATACGTTATAGCCTCATTAAGTTTTGCTATATTAGTAATATGAAATAAAGACAACGAAAGGACGGTTTCTTAAATATTATACTGTATAATTTGAAAATCTAGTACTATAGATAAAACTAATAACTTAAAAATTTTACAAACATAAATTCAAACCGCTGCCAAATTATCTACCATAATGCTTTCTCATATATGTAAACAAATTTTGACCAAAAATTTGCAATAAACAATCTCAAAGCCCACAATACCTGAATTTGAGTCATATCGGTTTTTAAACACAATCATCCCCCATTTTTGATCTACCACTTTGAATTTTTTAATTTTGACATATGATTTATACTTAGCGATCTTAAAACCCCCAATACCCGACTTTCATAAAAATCGGTTTATAAATTAGGAAATGCACAATTCTGCACCATAAAAACAGTGCGGCAATGGTAATTTTTTTTTTAAATTATATAAAAAAGTACTAGTTTGTTTTTTTAATTTTGTAACTTTTTAAATTTTCTATTCCCCTAAAAATGCCCCGCCGCTGGTTGGATTTTGCTTATTAACGAACTTTATATCGATTTCATATCGATAGCTTTAATGGTTCAAACGATATCGCACACACACTCGCACCCGCACCGGTACGCACGCACGCACACGCACACGCACACGCACACGTACACACACACACACACACACACACACACACACACACACACACACACACATATATATATATATATATATATATATATATATATATATATATATATATATATATATATATATACATAAACACGCACTCACGCACTCGGGCCTGCACCACCACCCACACTCACACTCTCATACGCACGCACACGCTCACACACACACACACACACACACACACACACACACACACACACACACACACACACACACACACACACGCGCGCACAGAGACACACAGACAAGACACAAATTTTTTTATAAAAATCCATTTTTCGTGTTGTTTAGGGTATAAAACGTCGAAAAATGCACAAAAGATCTTTTGAAATTTTAAACCGATTACATAGCTTTCTCTTTATACATTAAGTATATGAGAAAGCAATACAAATTAATATACTTACGTTGTGGCCAAATAAGAATGGAGTCAGATATATTTCAGAAAGTAAAAAGTTAGAGCTTTCGGTTAAACTTTCTATTTATATAAATAGCCAAGTTAAAATGCAGGCAATTATTAGTTAATTAAACGTCTTTTAGAGACGAAACATGAAGAACAAAATTGAAACATCGGTATTTTCTCTAAAATTTTAAATGAAAAATGGTATAAACGTACAACAATTAGAACAAAAAGTTTCCAACACTTTTTCTCTATTTTATAAAACAAGAAGAGGGGAAAAGAGTAAATACTGGTTTAAAAAACTTTTTTTGGTTCCATCGGTTTGAAAAGTTACTGAACTAGTGGTTAATGATTAATGCTGAAAGTGCTGTCCAACATTTATCGATACAGTTTCAATTTCATCCATAGTGAACCAGCCCAACTATCAGGTTTTTTATTATTTTGTTTTTTTCCATAATTATTCCTAAACGGTTACCTTTTTACCACCGCTCAGGGAAACCACTACACAATGAAGATCACAATTCCAAGAATTGTGTATAGAACCTACGATGCGTATGCGGGAGAGCATACATAGGAGAGAGTAGTAGACTACTCAAAGTGAGAACGCAGGAACATAAGATCAACGTTCGCAAGTGCGACATAGAAAGATCAAGGATCGCCGAACATGTCTGGAACAAAGACCACCGCATCTAATGGGATAACATACAGATAGTGGCGAAGGACGAGAACATAACACGTCGGAAACTCAAAGAAGCCACATAAACCGCACTAGCAAAAAATCCAATAAGCCAAGCTAGTTTTGAAATGAAACCCATGTGGATTCCAATAATGCGCGAAGAGCTTAAGTGTAATACACCTGCGCAAGAAGTTACGGCGCATGATGCGCAATAAACTTCTGCGCAACCACGAAAGAGTTTAATATATAAGTTCTAAAAAATATATATTGGATTACTTAGTGGCTCAGTGGTAAAGGTGTCAGACTAGCAAGAGAGTAGTCAAGTGCTTGAGAAAAAATTATATATAACATATGAATTCGACTCAAGTGCGAAAACACTCCTTCTCAGGTATAAGCCTGATGACAGGAGCAGAATCCGCTTCCAAAACGTCGTGCTCAAAAAGCAAAAACTGTGGAAATAGGCCGATCAACTCAACTAACATTGGTAAAATCTTAACATTAATTAATTTGGGCAGGAACGAATCCCTACCTTACCCTAACGCAAACGTGTGTGAAGATTTTTAAAATAATGGAAAATTTTCACTCGATAAACTCAAACTGACTTACTTTGTGGGTAATAAATTAGCGTGGCTACCAAATATCTCACATATCATAAATCAAAACCGAAGTCCGTTAAAAATATCTAGTTTGGTGTATGTCTATCCCGACTACTGTTACATTAATCTCATTTTGTGACGATTGATTATGAGTAGAGAGCAAGAAAACACATTTTAGCATCTCCTCGAAGAATTCGGCAATATGGCGTCCCACTCGATCTTTTACTATATGTACTTTAAAAGTTAATTTTAAATAAATACAGTTAATAATTATTATATTGAACTTCTGTTTCGTTCATTAAAACCATTCTGATATATTACTATATATATATATATATATATATATATATATATATATATATAGACGTTTTGAATATACGTTTTATTGAAAGTTTCACATACGCGCGAGTCTTCTTTCCGCAGCATTTAGCAAATTCTAGCGTCATTTAACTTTTCTATTACGCAATGTTACGACATTTATACAAGCAAAAATGTACATACATATTCTTTTCTGCACTTTAATACATCAACACATCATAAATTCACTCATTAACACATTTACAACAATTTTAACACCGCACAGTAGCCAATTCTGGTAGTTTAACCATTATCGTCTCAATAGGGGTTTTACCAAAATATTATTTCTCAATTAAATTTAATACTTTCAACTCAGAAATCTGCATACAACTTTTAAATGCTCTTTTACATGAGACGCAGTGCTTTAATAAAATTCCAGTGATGTAGCATTTACACTAATTCACATTCTGTACACATACAAAAATTTTTTCGTGCAAACTGACGTTCATTTACCATCCAAAATACGTTCTACGCACAACGCAAGAAGAATAAATAAATATCAACCAATTTGGAAAAAAATAACTCGGTGCATTAATGTTTAACCACTAAAACATTCATTCATATCTTAAAAATTGAAAAACATAACGATCAGTGCGTCGTTTTATGAATCAAATATTTTCTCAAATACTATTTGCAGTTCTTTATCTTTAAAATGTATTTAAACATTGACAAGCATGAATGAATAGCTGTAATTCAAATCTGAAATTCCTGCTTAGTGGTCAGTATTGTGTATTCAATGACTCATCGAATGCAAATGTAGTCGATTTGACTCAAAATAAACAATTTCCGGATAAACCATTTAGCCAAAATATCAAAAGGTTTATTATTTTTATACGGTGTTATCCATTATGTAATTGTACATAAAGAAAACAATGAAATCTTATAGCTGGATTCTCTTTTGAAACTTTAAACTGTAAGGAATCACGATTTAAACAAAAAAAAATAAGTTAAATAATTGAACTTTATTAACCAATTTTGCAAAAATATTTACATATATTTTGGCTGCTTCCGTAAAGCACAAAATCTCTAAAGATAATCAAACTTATACCATTCAAAAATTATCGTTACATATATAAATTCCGTAGTCCCTTATCAGATGTAATGTTGTATCGAATGGATTGATTTGCTTTAATTAATCTTGCGAATGTATACACACTCGTCACTGATAACTGGTCTAAATATTTACATACATAGGTCGCAACGTTTCTAACTTAATGCCCGTGTTCATTCAGGCCTTGAACCGCGTATAAAAATTGAGCAACTTGATTTACTAACTGCCCTTCTAAAAAAATGTTTTTTCACATAATATTTTAATTGCACTTGAACACAAAATTTTTAATTGTCCGTAAACGGTCAGTTTAGTGCTGTTAATATTCGTACATGTATTCAAATCAGTAATACCAATGTCCAATACTGTTTAATTTAAACCATAAAGCTTAACACACCTTTATTTCGTTGCATAAAGAATCATGTTCCTTTTTGGATCGCGCGGGTTTTTATACACAATACTTTTCAATTAAATTATTGATGTTTATTACAAATCTGTTTCCATACTTCCAAAAACTCAGCAATTTCCAATTCACGATTAATCATTTCATTTGTAAACGTTTAAATACTTCATCCCCAAAATGGGATTTTGCAGTGAACTAATTTGCACTGCGACAAGTATTTACAAATTTTAAAAAAACGCAACGTAGATCGTTATGATCTCAAAAAATATTCGCGCGCGATTACCCCCTTAAGACGCACTCTTAAGACTCCGAGTCCAAGTGTCAAGCCCTCCACCCTGTCGCTGTGTCCATTATATATTTATCCCGCTCAAACTGAAACAGCCTATCCCGAGGAGGTTCCAACGTGTGTCTTTGCCGGGCAGGTAAGTGGAAAACGGCGTAAACGCAATCGAAACTACTAACGCTTCCATCATGAAATTTTTATAGAAATATTAAAAATACTTCAAAACATTCCAATTTCGCATTCAAATTCATACCACATGCTGTCCAAATCTAGATTCAACTTTTTATGAAAGTTCAATATGTGCGCAAACTTTCCTTCCGCAAAATTTAGTAAATCCTAACACCATTTGTCCTTGAACATGCAACAAATGTCTCCATTGCGCAATATTACATTTATACAACCAAAAATATACATACATATTCTTCCTCTACACTTTAATACATTATCAGCATATCATAAATTCACACGCTATTCGTTACAGCAATTCTAATTTCACATTTCTTAAAGGACTGTGGCCAAATGCAACAGCATTTAAACATTATCGTATGAATAAGGGTGTTACTAAAACATTATTTCTCATTCAAATTGAATACTTTAATTTATAACTCTGTGTACAATATTTAAATACTCTTTTACATGATACTCAACTCTTTACTAAAATTACAGTGGCGTAGCAATTATACTAATATACATTATGTACATACAAAAAAAATTTCTAGTGCAAACTCACGTTCATATACCATCCAAAACACGTTCTACGCACAACACAAGACTGCATATACCCAGTACGTCAAAATAATATCATAGACGTTAGCGAATCATTGCCCTTTTTTATTATAAAAATGGGATGCTGAGTAAAAAAAAAGGAAAAAAGAAGATTTCGCTGCCTACACAAAAACTTGAACGTTCTATACGATAAATTCATTAAAAATTACACTTTGGAAGAAACACTCTGGTTTACCACCTGTGTAAACTTTACCTATTACTTCAAGCAATTAAAAAATTACTTTTTCTCGATATCCGTCTTGTTTTCGGAGGATGATACACTGTTGCACAAGTTCCAACTTTGAGGTTGTTAACATTTATTGTCATAGCTCAAAAAGCATTGAAATGATAAAGATTTACGTCAAGCAAAGAGGTTTTTAAAAATAAGAATTTTCGTTTAATAATTCAATACCTAAATACATATTCTAAGCAGTTTTTATTTAACACATTTTGGTCTAGAAAAGAGATAGTGTAGGTTTGCACAATGCACAGATGAAATCCTTGCTTTATAGTAGTGTGCATGCAGTATAACAAAATTATGCAAAATATTACAATATACAAATTTATTCTGTGTAACATTTGTTTATTTTCTTATTGTTGATTACATCATTTATAATTCATATAGTTATGGGAAGTTTGATAAGAAAAATGCATTAATGGTATGATTACGATAATATGTGGGCTAATAACGACACTATCAAATTGAAATGTAATGACTTTTATTGTTACATGGACCTAGAATAATAAACTAGGTCCATCTATTTTTAATACTGCTGTGCAAGCACTGTATATAAAAGTGAGTGTCTATATTTGCATGTCCTTTATGTATTCCTAAATCATTCATGCGATTGCGATGTATAAAAGGGTTTTTAAGTACTAGAAGTGCTTTTGCGTTATCTATTTTTTAAAATTAAATTTGCTAAATGAGGGCTTTTGGGTACGAGTAGTGTTATTTGCGTTATCTATTTCTTTTTCTGAAAAAAAGTAAGGGGGTGCCGATACATCTGCAACAGGAACTAGGCAAAGCGCGCCGGGATTGATAGTATATTAGTATATTATATATCCAATCTTTAATCTGCCAAATATTATTCTTATAAAAACACTAAATAAATATCTGGTGTGGAACACCACACGACCTTCCAACCTACAACGTGGAAATTAAAAGAATTGAAATAATTTTAATAACATTTTTTAGGATAATTATGCATCCTGTTGTATAAGTTAATTACGAAAATATGCAACATTGTAAAAACAAAAACAATAATCTATGTCAAACAGACGTTTAAAACTTCATGTCTGATAGAGGTTAATAGACATCTAGATGCTAACTTACAAAATTAAAAGAAATGAAATAATTTTATTTATAATTTTTTTAGGGCAACTGTGCAACCTCGTTTTTGTACGTTCATAACGCAAACAGGCAACATTGTAAAAACAAAAAATAATCTGTCAGAATGACGTTTAATACTTTATGTCAGATACATAAACATATACATGTTACTTAAAAAAATTCCAAAGCCGCCCGCTTCTACAAGATATCAATACTGCAGTATAACCATTTTCATTCAAATTTAATTAATTTTTTGACTTACCTTGCGTTATATTAAAAAACTTTATATAGAAAGTTACGTAAAATTAAATTTTCTTTAAAAAATACGTCTACACTTTTTGTTATAAAATTAATCGTTATTCAGATAATGAAAAAATTTATTAAATTCTACCTTAGGAACTTTTTTGCCGCTAAATTACGCGTCTTATTAAAAAATTGCATAGAACATAATTAATTGATATGTTGAAGGTCTATATCTAGGTATTTTTATATCATTGAAATATTCAGGTGTTTTAGAAGTATTTGATAAAAACCAAAAACTGTCCCTAATAACCCCCATCACGTCGCTGGATTTCTCCCAAAATCTAATCAGCTCTAAGCCAAATGAGACACAGACACACGCACAGACACAGACACAGACACAGACACAGACACAGACACAGACACAGACACAGACACAGACACAGACACGGACACAGACAGACACAGACACACACACACGCACACACAGACACACACACACACACAAAAGGCACAGACACAGACACAGACACTGACACAGACACAGACACAGACACAGACACAGACACAGACACAGAGACAGACACAGACACAGATAGACACAGACACAGACACAGAACACAGACACAACACAGACACAGACACAAGACACAGACAGACACAGACACAGACCACAGATACAGACACAGACACAGACACAGACACAGACAACAGACACAGACACAGACACAGACACAACACAAGACACAGACACAGACACAGAAGCACAGACACAGACAACAGCAGACACAGACACAGACACAAGACAGACAGACAGACACAGACACAGAACAGACAGACACAGACACAGAGACAGCAGACACAGACACAGACAGACACAGACACAGACACAGACACACACAGACACAGACACAGACACAGACAGACACAGACACAGCACAGACACAGACACAGACAGACACACACACAGACACAGACAACAGACACAGACACAGACACAGACACAGACACAGAACAGAACAGACACAGACACAGACAGACACAGAAAGACACAACAGACACAGACACAGACACAGACACAGACACAGACACAGACACAGACAAGACACAGACACAGACACAGACAAACAGACACAGAACAGACACAGACACAGACAGACACACAGACACAGACACAAACACAGACACAGACACAGAATAGCACACAGACACAGACACAGACAGACAGACACAGACACAGACACAGACACAGACACAGACACAGACAGACACAGACACAGACACAGACACAGACACAGACACAGACACAGACACAGACAACACACAACACACAACACACACACACACACACACACAGACACAGACAACACAGACACAGACACAGACACAGACAAGACAGACACAGACACAGACACAGACACAGAAGACATAGACACAGACACAGACACAGACACAGACACAGACACAGACACAGACACAGACACAGACACAACACAGACAGACACAGACACAGACACAGAGACAGACACAGACAGACACAGACACAGAACAGACACAGACACAGACACAGACACAGACACAGACACAGACGACAGACACAGACACAGATACAGACATAGACACAGACACAGACACAGAACACAGACACAGACACAGACACAGACAGCCACAGGCACAAACACAGACACAGACACAACCACACACAGACACAGACATAGACACAGACACAGACACAGACACAGACACAGACACAGACACAGACACAGACACAGACACAGACACAGACACAGACAGACACACAAGACACAGACACAGACACAGACACAGACAGACACAGGACACAGAAACAACACAGACACAGACACAGACACAGACACAGACACAGACACAGACACAGACACAGACACAGCACAGACACAGACACAGACACAGACACAGACACAGACACACAGACACAGACACAGACACAGACACAGACACAGACACAGACACAGACACAGCACAGACACAGACACAGACACAGACACAGACGCAGACACAGACACAAACACAGACACAGACATAGACACAGACACAGACACAGACACAGA
>JARFJB010001921.1:5845000-6302500 GCA_036346205.1 Vesta saturnalis
AGACACAGACACAGAACACAACACAGACACAGACACAGACACAGACACAGACACAGACACAGACACAACACAACACAACACAACACAACAGACACAGACACAGACAGACAGACACAGACACAGACACAGACACAGACACAGACAGACACACAGACACAGACACAGACACAGACACAGACACAGACACAGACACAGACACAGACACAGACACAGACACACACAGACACAGACACAGACATAGACACAGACAAACAGACAGACACAGACACAGACACAGACACAGACACAGACACAGACAGACACAGACACAGACACAGACACAGACAGACACAGAACACAGACACAGACACAGACACAGACACAGACACAGACACACAGACACAGACACAGACACAGACACAGACAGACACAGACACAGACACAGACACAGACACAGACACAGACACAGACACAACACAGACAGACACAGACACAGACACAGACACAGACACAGACACAGACACAGACACAGACAGACACAGACACAGACACAGAAACAGACACAGACACAGACACAGACATAGACACAGACACAGACACAGACACAGACACAGACAGACACAGACACAGAACAGACAAGACACAGACACAGACACAGACACAGACACAGACACAGACACAGACACAACACACACACACACAACACAACAAACACACAGACACAGACACAGACAAGACACAGACAACAAGACACAGACACAGACACAGACACACAGAAGACAGACACAGCCAGAACAGACACAGAACAGACAAGACAGACACAGACACAGACACACAACAGACACAGACACAGACACAGAACAGACACAGACAGACAGACACAGACACAGACAGACACAAGACACAGACAGACACAGACACAGAACAGACAAGACAAGACAGACAGAAACAACACAGACAGACACAGACACAGACACAGACACAGACACAAGACACAGACAGCACAGACAGACACAGAACAGACAAGACACAGACAGACACAGACACAACACACACAACACAACACAACACAGACACAGACAACAGACACAGACACAGACACAGAAGACAAGACAGACACAGACACAGACACAGACAGAACAGACATAGACACAGACAGACACAGACAGACAGACAGACACAGACAGAACAGACAGACACAGACACAGACACAGACACAGAACACAGACACAACACAGACACAGACAGACACAGACAAGACACAACACAGACACAGACACAGACAAGACACAGACAGACACAGACAGACACAGACACAGACACAGACACAGACACAGACACAGACACACAGACACAGACACAGACACAGACACAGACAGACACAGAACAGAGACAGACAGACAAGACACAGACACAGACACAGAAGAACAGACAAGACACAGACACAGACACAGACATAAGACACAAGACACAGACACAGACACAGACACAGACAGAACAGACAGACACAGACACACACAGACACAGACACAGAGACACAGACACAACAGACAAGACACAACACAGACAGACACAGACACAAACAGACACAGACAGATAGACAGACACAGACACAGACAGCACAGACACAAACACACAGACAGCACAGACACAGACAGACACAGACACAACACAGACACAGACACACAACAACACAACACAGACACAGCACAGACACAGACACAGACACAGACACAACAACACACACAGACACAGACACAGACACAGACACAGAACAGACTAGACACAGACAGAAAGACACAGACACAACACAGAACAGACAGACAGACAGACACAGAACAGACAAGACACAGACAGACAGACATAGACACAGACACAGCAGACACAGACACAGACACAGACACACACAACACAAACAGACACAGCACAGACACACAGACACAGACACAGACACAAAGACACAGACAGACACACACACACACACACACACACAACACACACAGACACAGAAACACAGACAGACACAGACACAGACACAGAAGACAGACAAGACACAGACAGACACAGCACAGACACAGACAGACACAGACAGACACAGACACAGACACAGACAGACACAGACACAGATACAGACATAGACACAGACACAGACACGCAACCAGACAGACACAGACACAGACACAGACAGACACAGACACAGACACAGACACAGACACAGACAGACACAGACACAGACACAGACAGACACAGACACAGACACAGACACAGACACAGACACAGACACAGACACAGACACAGACACAGACACAGACAGAAACACAGACACAGAAGACAGACAACAACAAAGACAGACACAGACACAGACACAGATAAGACAAGACACAAACAGACACAGAAACAGACAGACACAGACACAGAACAGACACAGACAACACAGACACAGAACAGACACAGACACAGACACAGACACAGACAGACACAGACAGAAGACACAGACACAGATAACAGACACAACACAGACACAGACACAGAACAGACACAGACAGACAGAAGACACAGACACAGACACAGCACAACACAGACACAGACACAGACACAGACAAGACACGACACAGACACAAGACACAGACACAGACACAGACACAACACAACACAACAGGCACAGACACAGACACAACAGACACAGACACAAAGACAGACAGACACAGACACACAGCACAGACACAGACACAGCACAGGACAGACAGACAGACACAGAAGACACAGACACAGACACAGACACAGACAGACACAGACAGACACAGACACAGACACAAAACAGACAAGACAGACACAGACACAGACACAGACACAGACACAGACACAGACACAGACACAGACACAGACACAGACACAGACACAGACAGACACAGACACAGACACAGACACAGACACAGACACAGACACAGACAAAGACACAGACAAAGACACAGACACAGACACAGACACAGACAGAAACACAGATAAAGACACAGATATAGACACAGACACAGACACAGACACAGACACAGACACAGACACACACACACACACACACACACACACACACACAAACAGGCAACCAGTCACAGACACAGACACAGACACAGACACAGACACAGACACAGCACAGACACAGACACAGACACAGACACAGACACAGATAAGACACAGACACAGACACAGACACAGACACAGACACAGACACAGACACACAGACAGACACAGACAACAGACACAGACACAGACACACAGACACAGACACAGACACAGACACACAGACACAGACACAACAGACACAGACAGACAGACAGACACAGACACAGACACAGATAACAGACACAGACACAGACACAGACACAGACACAGAAACAGACACAGACACAGACACAGACACAGACACAGACAGAACAGACACAGACACAGAACACAGACACAGACACAGACACAGACACAGACACAGACACAGACAGACACAGACACAGACACAGATACAGACATAGACACAGACACAGACACAGACAGACAGACACAGACACAGACACAGACACAGACACAGACACAGAATAGACACAGACACAGACACAGACACAGACACAGAGCACAGACAACACAGACACAGGCACAGCACAGACACAGACACAGACACAGACACAGACACAGACACAGACACAGACACAGACACAGACACAGACAAGACAGACACAGACACAGACACAGACACAGACACAGACGCAGACACAGACACAGACACAGACGCAGACAAAGACACAGACAAGGACACAGACACAGAAACAGACACAGACATAGACACAGACAGACACAGACACAGAACCATACACAGACAAGGACACAGACACAGACACAGACACAGACACAGACACAGACAGAACACACAGACACAGACACAGACACAGACACAACACACAGACACAGACACAGACACAGTCTCAGACACAGACACAGACACAGACACAGACACATACACAGACACAGACACAGACACAGCACAGACACAGACACAGACACAGACACAGATACAGACACAGACACAGACACAGACAGACACAGACACACACAACACACACACACACACACACACACACAACACACAACAAGACACAGACACAGACACAGACACAGACATAGCACAGACACAGACACAGACACAGACACAGACACAGACACAGAAACAGACACAGCACAGACACAGACACAGACACAGACACAGACACAGACAGAACAGACACAGAACAGACATAGACACAGACACAGGACACAGACACAGACACAGACACAGACACAGACACAGACACAGACACAGACACAGACACAGACACAGACACAACAGACACAGAAGACAAGACAACACAGACACAGACACAGACAAGACAAGACACAGACACAACACAGACACAGACAAAAGCACAGACACAGACAAGACACAGACAACAGACAAACAGACACACAGACAGACACAGACACAGACACAGACACACACAGACACAGACAGACACAACACAGACACAGACACAGACAGACACAGACAGACACAGACACACACAACACAACACAACACACACACACACACACACACACAACACAACAGACACAGACAAGACACAGACACAGACCAACACAACACAACAACACAACACAACACAAAAACAAGACACACAGACACAGACACAACACAGACACAGACAGCACAGACACAGACACAGAACAGCACAGACACAGACACAGACACAGACACAGACACAGACACAGACACACAGACACAGACAGACACAGACACAGACACAGACACAGACACAGACACAGACACAGACACAGACACAGACACAGACACAGACACAGACACAGACACAGACACAGACACAGACACAGACACAGACACAGACACAGAACAGACACAGACACAGACAGACACATACACAGACACAGACACAGACACAGACACAGACACAGACACAGACACAGACACAGACACAGACACAGAAAGAGACAGAACAGACACAGACACAGACAGGACAGACACACAGACACAGACACACACACAGACACAGACACAGACAGACACAGACACAGACACAGACACAGACACAGACACAGACAACACAGACACACACACACACACACACACACACACACACACACACACAGACACAGACACAGACACAGACACAGACACAGACACAGACACAGACACAGACACAGACACAGACACAGACACAGACACAGACACAGACACAGACACAGACACAGACAGACATAGACACAGACACAGACACAGACACAGACACAAACACACACGACACAGACACAGACACAGACACAGACACAGACACATACACAGACACAGACACAGACACAGACACAGACACAGACACAGACACAGACACAGACACAGACACAGACACAGACACAGACACAGACACAGACACAGACACAGACACAGACACAGACACAGACACAGACACAGACACAGACACAGACACAGACACAGACACAGACACAGACACAGACACAGTCACAGACACAGACACAGACACAGACACAGACACAGATACAAACGTAGACACGGACACGGACACAGAAACAGACAGACACAGACACAGACACAGACACAGACACTGACACAGACACAGACACAGACACAGACACAGACACAGACACAGACACAGACACACACAGACACACACACACACAGACACAGACACAGACAGACACAGACACAGATACAGACATAGACACAACACAGACACAGACACAGACACAAACACAGACACAGACACAGATGTAGACACAGACACAGCACAGACAGCACAGGCACAGATACAGACACAGACACAGACACAGACACACACAGACAAGACAGACACAGACACAGACACAGACACAGACACAGACACAGACACAGACACAACACACACACACACACACACACACACACACACACACACACAACACAACAGACACAGACACAGACACAGACACAGACACAGACACAGACACAGACAGACACAGACCAGACACAGACACAGACACAAACACAGACACAGAGACAGACATAGACACAGACACAGATAAGACACAGACACAGACACAGACACAGACACAGACACAGACACAGACAGACACAGACACAGACACAGATACAGACATAGACACAGAACAGACACAGACAGACACAGACACAGACACAGACACAGACACAGACAGGCACAGACACAGATACAGACATAGACACAGACACAGGCAGACGCAGACACAGACACAGACACAGACACAGACACAGACACAGACACAGACACAGACACAGACACAGACACAGACACAGACACAGACACAGACACAGACACAGACACAGACACAGACACACACACACAAACACAGACACAGACACAGACACAGACACAGACACAGACACAGACACAGACACAGACACAGACACAGACACAAACACAGACACAGACACATACACAGGCACAGACAGACACAGACACAGACACAGATACAGACATAGACACATACACAGACACAGACAGACACAGTTACAGACACAGACACAGACACAGACACAGTCACAGACACAGACACAGACACAGATACAGATACACACAGATACACAGACACAGATACACACAGACACAGACACAGACACAGTCACAGACACAGACGCAGACACAGACACAGACGCAGACACAGACACAGACTCAGACACAGACACAGACACAGACACAGACACAGACACAGACACATACACAGGGACAGATACAGACACACACACACAGACACAGACACAGAGACAGAGATAGACACAGATACAGACACAGAAACAGACACAGACAGACACAGACACAGACACAGATACAGACATAGACACACACACAGACACAGACACAGACACAGAAACAGACACAGACACAGACACAGTCACAGACACAGACACAGACACGGATACAGATACACACAGATCACACAGACACAGATACACACAGACAGAGATACACATATACAGACAAACACACACTGTCACCCACACATACCAAAAACTAAATTTTTAGTTTTGTTTTGTATCAAATTTTATTTGAACTATTACATTATTTGTACGTGTATACAAGGTGTGGCGCGAAGAGTTTTGATTAAAAGTAATGGCGGATACAGTTATGTTAAAATCTGAAATTACGAAGTTGTAGGTTTTGGATGACGCTGAGTTCAAATATAATATTGTCCTGAATGTGGCACTTCCGCTTATACCGGAAGTAGACGTCAACTTTGTTATTTTAAATGGAACCTAATATTTTTCTTTATTTTCGAATTCTACATGAAATTCTAGATAAAATTTGTGCACAATGCTA
Source organism: Vesta saturnalis (assembly GCA_036346205.1). Classification (NCBI taxonomy): domain Eukaryota; kingdom Metazoa; phylum Arthropoda; class Insecta; order Coleoptera; family Lampyridae; genus Vesta; species Vesta saturnalis. Next base: position 5,852,362 of record JARFJB010001921.1, read on the forward strand.
TACCAAAATGAAGTATTTTCGAGATATTTCGATTTTTTTAATTTGAAAAATCCTAGTCCACATTGAATAACGATATCTCCATTAATAACGAAGCTAGTGACGTGAAATTGTAACCAATAAACAACAAGCGCTTGCCCGTTAACTATATATGTCCATCTCACTGATATTTCATACATGGTGTTTTAGACTTAGCCGCCAACATGCACAATTTGAATCATTTATAAGTTGTTTACTTTAAATAGAAGACCCTGTATTTTATTACATTTTCCGCTGTATTTTTAAGCCAATTCGTTTGGTATCAGTATTCCTATACTTAAATCCAACCACTTTTGAGATATTTCATTATCTTAGTTAAAACATAACAACACTTAATTATTTCAACATTAGTAAAGGGTAGGCCATGATTTCCATTATTTAAGGTGATATTTTGTTATTTTTTCATGTTATTAATTCTGAAAAGTAACCAATAGCCTGAAAGGATTATTAATTGTGGATATCATTAAAAACGTTGACTAGGTATTTTGTATTAATTTAATTAGATAACTTACAAACAAAAATAACTAAATGTAATATTAAACAAATAAAGTTTTATAATAAGTGTTCAAAATTAGCACCATCTACTTCTAAACATTTATGAATCCTTTTCATTAAGTTATGTCTTGTAATTCTGGAAATATGGTTGGGTGTTAGAGAATTAAAAGCAAGTTAGTTATTTTGTTTGTAAGTTATCTAATTAAATTAATACAAAGTACCTAGTCAACGTTTTTAATGATATCCATAATTAATAATCTAAACATTCAGAAAAACTAGTAGCCAAGACCCATCAGACATATAAGCATACAAGTCAACAACCAAATGCTTAAACTACGAAAACAAAGAAAGAAAAATCAAATAGTGCACAAGCACTAAATGGGTAAATCATGCAAACGCATAAGCAAGTAAACGTGTAAGCCCGTAAAACTAAAACAAATAATTTATTCAACAAACACCAAAGAAACTAAAAATGTAGAAAAATCTAGTAGCCAATAAACAGGTACGCAAACAAGTAAATTGTCAAACACGTAAACCCACAAGCAAACAAACTAATAATCTAGTAATTGCAAAGTCACAAAAACATGTGGACCACATAAAATACACAAACACGAAACAAGCAAACGAGCAAACACTCAATCTATAAACACAAGAAACTAGTCAAGTACCCAAACACATCAAACTTGTACGAAACAAGCAATAATGGCATGTAGTAGGAAACAACTCACACGTGCAAATCAATGAAACTAAATAAGCTATTTAGCATACGTACAAGTACACAAACACCTAACCACACCCGTGCATATACAAGCACGCGAGACAACTCATGCGGTAGCATACAAACACGCAAACAAGTAAACGAACAAATCAAAGGAACTAGAAATGCAATTTGATCCTATCATTTTTAGTGACTACATAATATTAAAAATTAATTTTCACTGTGGCTTTGTAATAAGTTCATTAGTATTCTGGAATCTGATTTTAACAGTTTAATAATATTTAATAAAGGTTGAACTATTTAATCATAACTACCATAAAAATATTCAATTACACACACATACACATTTTTGAAAAAACACTTTTTTAACTAAGGGGACCTCAAAACGGGCATTTCCGGTCTCAGTCCAATTTCGAAGTTTTTGAAGTGCACACTTTCCTTCAAAGGACCTCGTATAGGCATATCACATTAAAACATTAAACGCTAATAAGTAATTTGTTGATGGTTGATGATGTAATAATATATTCAAAAAATAATTATTTCAATATTCAGATAATTAAAAAACGGATCCTTACATGAAAATAAAAATGAAATAAAGCGGTTGTAACAGTCTTGGTTTCTTACTTTTGTCCACCAAAATAGCACAATTTGGCGTGCTCTATCAGAGCACGGGATCATGGCGTTGAGGGGATAAAATCAGAATAACGGTAACGCACAATACCAAGAACTATCATAGATAGTCTTTTTATTCGTAGTTAGGAGAATGTACTTGCTACCTACAGGGTGCACCATTAGTGCGTCGAAGTACTATATATACGTTAATATAGATGATACCAAATAAAGTTATTTGCAAAAATTATAGGCAACTTTAAACCTTTTTTAATGGGAAACCCTATATAGTATTACAAATTTAGATTAAGCTCATCTCCCCCATAATTCCAATATAGGGTTTCATTATGTTATACAGGGTATTTCAAAAGTTATGGTCAATTGTATACGAAAATCATTCTCATTTCAACATCTTGTATACCCTACACAGAACAAACTGGCAATAACTTTCTGGCATTGGTCCAGTTTTAAGAGAAGCTACTGTTTAAAAAATCCTTTTCTGTTATCAAATTGAACTTATCACAGAAACGAATGATTTTAGCCATAGAAGTGTTTAATAGAAATGAAAGAGCAGAAAGTGTATTTTCACTTTAAAAAAAAACGAAGTGATTCATTTGAAAAAATGAGAAAATCATGAGTTCGAGTTTTGGCTCGCCCTATATTAAATTGTTGCAATATTATAAAAATAGTATTTTCTCTTAAAACTCGACCAATGTCAAAAAGCTATGCCTGCAAAAAGTTAATGTCAGGTTGTTCTGTCAGAGTGTACAGGACGTTGATATAACGATGATTTTTGTATTGACCATAACTCTTGAAATACCTTGTACAACGTAATGAAACTCTACATTGGAAGTATGTGGGAGATGAGTTTAATCTAAATTTGTAATAATATGTAGGGTGTGCCATTCAAAAAAAGTATATTTGGTTCACCCTGATAATATGCAACACCCTATAAATACGAAAATGATTTTATAATATGAAGTTGACTATAATTTCTGCAAATAACTTTATCTAATGTCGCCTATAATAACGGATATATTGTACTGCCATGCACTAATAGCGCACTTTTGGAATTGTTACTATTACATGAAATATGATCAAATAATTAAAAACTAATTAATTTTAAAAAGTACAGGAAATTCTGCGTCCTTCAAGTGTAGCGTGGAAACGCCTAGCTCTTTAGCTTGCTGGTCAATCCGCATCTGTCAAGAACATTTTTTTTAGTATGCTTATGCTTACGGTTAATCTCTTACTTATTTTAGTTTATGTACATCTTGTGCGCAGACTGTTTAGGAGTCCTTCTTCTCTTCAGTCCCGGTGATTCTTTTCTTGTTGGCGTCGTGCTTACGCTGTTTTGCATAATTGTATAGTTTAAAATCATGAGCTGTGGTTCTCTTCGGGAAGGACTTGTATTAGGATTTATGGGCGTAGCCAGCGAAGCAGTAGGGCAACTGCCCCCTTGGAAGAGCAAAAATAAATTAAATAATTTTAAATTTTAATAAACAAAAATTAAATCTAAAATATACATGTTTTCTGTTCTGCATATTTTTTTGTTATCTGTTTTACATATTTTGTTTGTTGTTGTGGTCGTTTGGTTGCTTTTATGAACATTTGAAATTAATAATAAGCTCTAATAAATAACATTATTCGCGTGTCCTTTGTCACTAAAATATATTTCATCAGCAAAAACAAAGCTGTTTGAAAAACTGACATAGTGCTAAATATATATTAATAGCGTTTTCGATCTATGCATTTAATGCATTGGTGCACACCAGAATTGTCCCACACCAGAATTGGATAAAACGAGTGTTCGATTTACTCTCAGGATACGTCAATTTTAGTGTTCGATTCAACCACTTAACAGTCGGACATTTTGAGAAAAATGGTAAAATTGTCACTTTTTTGTTTTCATTTAACTACATTTTTAATCCTATTAATTAATTAAAATAAATTTACTCAATAAGTAGTTTTAGTGTGAAATATTTTGAAACATTCAATACACAATCCTACATCAGAATCCGAAATAAATACTCTTATAACGTACGTAAGACCTGCACCAACAAGTTAAAACAAGTTAAACAAAAGTTGCCTGAACGAGACTCGGAATCATCAGTGTACGGAAAAATGTCACGCCCGAGTGCAGTTCGTGCAAAACTATCAAGTGGTTAAAACACAACTTGCTCCAAATCCTAACATAGGACAATATTTTTTGCAACAACTATTGAGTTGGTGTGTAAGTGCTCTTGTCTAGCGACAGTGTCCTATTTAATAGTGTAACGAAACGCCACTGGTTTTCTTCGAGAAAATCGAGATACAAGTGAGGAATATACGGGAACCGGCGATGCGAATTTCTGGCAATTTCTAGGCTCAAAAGGGTATATAAAATTGCCTATCCGGCGCGAAGACAGAAGTACAGTACAGTACATAGTGCAGGATACGAAGTTGCATACGGCGAATAGAAAGCGAGGCGCGAGATTTAAAAGCGGAATAGTTAAAAAGTGTTGAGAAAGTGAATATTTGTGTTGTTTTGTTAACTTTATTGGTTTTAAATAAAGTTGGTGTGAATAGTAATCAGTGTTAAATTATTGCCTGAGAAACAAGAGGGAAAATCCGTAACAATAGTTTTACCACAGAATAAAGAGACAGAAATCACAAAAAAGACAATATGGATATAAGAAATTGGTTACAAAAAGGTAAGTTAAATAATTTCAGTAGAAAATTAAATTTTTTATTAAAACTTTAGAGTCATTCCATTAGAAATGGTTCAAAAATTTGAAAATTGGTTGCTCGACCAGCACCAAATAAAACAAAGCTACCATGTAATGATAGCTTATAATGTAGATATGTTATATCCGATGTTAATTTTTGTTCAAAATGATTTGTATCGCAACGTTTGGAAAAAAAAAATTCAATTGCAGCCCTTTACAAAATTGCCAATTGCTCTTTACTCTTTGCTTGTATCTTTGTGAAACAATTTTTATTAGCTTTGGCAAAAGATTCTGTGCATTATTAATATAATTTTATATATTTTTCATTATTATGATGCCGACTTTTTGCCTTCTAATTATAACAAAATTACAATAATGCACCGATTTTGACAGCTGATATCTCAAATGGGACTAAATATAAAAACTTGAAATTTTCACATATTAAAGATCAAACAGCACTTTATACGTGCTATTAATTTCATTTTGTGTTTTTAATCTAGAGAAAAATATTAACATCGGATATTATAGTATATCCACATTATAAGCTATCATTACATGGTAGTTTTGTTTTATACTAATTTTTATACTACTAGGGACTAAGAACAAGAATGATATTAGGTTATTATTTTAGGTCAAAAATCTCTAAAACGGAAAAAGTTCATGATGACAGTAGTGGAAGTGGAAGCAATGATTGTGATGAAGATGAAAATAAAATGGTCGGAACATCAAAATCGGAATCTATTTTTGAAGGAGGCTCAAGTAGTTCTTCAAATCTACATGAAGCTGTCTCTGGAACTGGGACCTCTAAACAAACTGAAGAACGCGATGGCTACCATGAAAATGACATTGGTCGTTATGTTAGTTGTGCCAATAAATTGCCTTCTGAAAAAGAAGGAATTGTTGACAAACCCTTGGGTTTCATCATCCAATTACGATTTTGCTTCTGATGCCATTCACTTGAAAAGAAAATTTAACCATCGCTGGTTAGATCAATATACTCCATGGCTGGTGTACTCAAGTCGTTTGAAAGGTGTCTATGTTTGTATTGAGTTTTATTTCCGCCAAGAATTGCTACAGTTAAAGGAGTTTTGGGGTCATTTATGGTAAGGCCTTACATGAAGTTTAAGGATATACATGAAGATTGTAGAAAGCACGTTGGCAGCCATTACCACAAATCTTCAACAGCTGCTGTAAAAGCATTTCTTGAAAATGCTCCTGTTGATGTCCAGTTGCAAATAGGGCACCATAAGACGATTGAAGAAAATAAACAAATATTGTCAGCAATTATTTCATGCATAATATTTTGTGGAATTCATGATTTGCCGCTTAGAGGAAAACAAGGAAATGAGAGAGTTTTCTTTGACCTTTTAAATTTGAGGATTGACTCTGGTGATGAGAAGCTAAAGAGTCACTTGGATAAATGTCAAAAAACGCAGTTTATACCTCACCAACAATTCAAAATGAGATCATACAATTATGCGGTGAAGTTATCAAAGAAAAATAATCGAAGACTGTAAACGGGCAAAAGCTTATGCTGTAATGGCTGATGAAACAGCAGATACCGCTGGAAAAGAGCCGCTTTCTATTGGATTAAGGTTCTATGATGAAAGCCAAAAATAATCAGGGAGGAATTTGTAGGCTACATTGAGTTAAAATGTCAAGATGCTTCTACAATCGCTAGCGCAATTCAAAGTTTTTAGAAGATAATAATTTTTCCGCCGATAATTGTGTGGGATTCGGATTTGACGGGTGTTCCACGATGGCCGGCAAAGAAGGTGGTGTACAGGCCATTCTTAAAAAAGTACGCTAAACCTTTATTTTTCCATTGCTCCAGCCACAGACTAAATCTTGTGGTCAATGATACTAGCAAGCTACCAGAAATAAGAAACACATTGCAACGGTTAAAGACACAATAACCTTCTTTCGTGAATCGCCAGCCCGTAGGAAATCGGTTCCAAATCTTTCAAACCTCTGTGAGACCAGATGGTCGGAAAAATATAAGAGCATAAAAAATTTTCAGAAAGCTTCACTGACATTGTTAAAGCACTAGAACATCTATCTGTCGAAGGAAACTATGCAACATGAAAATCTGCCTACCAATTGCACTGTGCAGTTACTAAACCAATATTCATCTTAGGTTAAACATAATTGCAAGATACTCTGCAATTTTGGAACCCGTTGTAAACGTTTTACAAGGTAAAAGTATGGATGTAATCAAAGAAGATCGACAAGATGTCGAAAATTTTCTTATGAATTATTTAAAAATCACTTGATATCGCAGAGAAAGTAGGGGTTGAGTTGTCAGTACCACGAGTCACTCAAAAGCAAGTACACAGAAGTAATCCACCATCTGAGTCTGCAGTTGAATACTGGAAGCAGTCAATAATAATCATCCCCTATCTTGATTCTTTAACTTCGTCTTTGGATGCTAGATTCTCCAACGAAAATACACCTGCGTTTGCTTTAACTTATCTTCATCCTTCAAGCATGCTCAAAATGGCTTCAAAAGATTTCAAAAATAATGCAGAATCTTTCATGGAATTTTATAAGTTGGGCGATGTCTCTGCAGAATTAGATTTGTGGTACAATATGTGGAAGAAAAGAATTTAGCAGAAGACAAATTAAAGGACATTGAAGTGGCTGCACTTTTTCCCTGCAACAAGGCACGCACTGCTAATATTAAGTGCTTTCCATCCACTACTGCTACCGTGGAAAGATCGTTCAGTACCCTGCAAAGGGTAAAACCTGGCTCAGGAGTACAATGGGTGATGACAGACTCACTGGGTTGTGTTTGATGAGTGTGCATCGAAAATTTTTGAAGGAAAATCAGGACTGCGTAGTGAAGAAAGTTTTAGATAAATTTAGTTTAAACCCAAGAAAAATGTTATTAGTTTAATTTAAGTATAATTAAAATCTCAAAGTTTTGTTTTCATTTGCCTTTTCTTTTTATCCTAAAATTTTACATTTTCAACGACCATGGACCATGGTTTGCCCCCCCTGTTATAAATCCTGGCTACGCCCTTGTTAGGATCGCAGGTGGGTGTTTGAATTTTAGTTTGGGGTTTTTGCGTGGGAATTGGGGAAAACGGTAGTTGTAAAGAGTGGTAAGGATCTCTCTGGTTGGGATTGTGTCGTCGAAAATCCTTTTGTGTGCAAAAAACTTTGTAATGAAGTCGCTAGGATACCTGAAAGGTAGCCTGTGTGTGCGTTTAAGTTCACAGGAAACGATAGAGGAGAGGTGATTGGGGTTTATATTGGTGCTCGGAAATCCATAACAGGGCATTTGTATGTTTTGTAGGTGTGTTGCAGTGTTTTGTGGTGGCAAACTCTGATTCTACCCCAGTAGGTTTACTCGGTTTCTTATCCTGTTAGGTGTTCTTTGTACATCGGGGAGCCAATTAAGGGTTTTAGTGAAGGGGATTCCTAAGTAGGTGACTTCGCGTTGGAGTGGGAGTCGTTTTTGGTTTAGGGTGAGGGAAACATTACTGTCGGCTAGCTTTGGGAATTTATCTTCGGTGTAGTTAGGATGTCGGAAGAGGTTTGCTTGGGTTTTGGTGGGATTGACGGATACTCCACCGGGTTGCCAGTTGGTAAAGTTCCGCTGGGTTTTGGATATGAGGCGGGAGGCCGTTCCGCTATTCCGATTCACCATGTAGAAGGCAGTATCACTCCGCAAACTGCGCAACGACTACTCCGGGTTGTGTAACTTCGGAAATGTCGGAAGCGAAGATAGTGTAAAGGATCGAGGCTAAGTCAGAACCTTGCGGTACGCCTGCTGTAGATATAAAAGGATCGTAGAGGTTGTTTCCTACTTTGAGTCGAACTGACCGATTGGTCTGGTACGAGAGTAGGAGTTTGGAGAAAGGGTCGGGTGTGTTGAGGTTGCGGATCTTGTGTAGGAGATCGGCGTTTCAGATCCTGTCAAATGTTTGCTTAATGTCCAGAAACAACCAGATCGCATTGCTTGTGATTGAACGCTCTGGTGGTTTCTGTAAGCAGCTTCAACAAGGAATCGTGACACGTTCGATTGGGATGGAAGCCGAATTGGCCGACGGAACGAGTTCATTGAATTCAATATGATTCCTGAGTCGCCTGGCTAGAATTTGCACAACGCATTTTCCGATGCAACTCAGGAAGCAAACGGGTATATAGGTGGAGGATGTAGTTAGGTCGGAGTGGGGTTTGGGTATCATGACGGTGGAAGGCGACTTCCAGTCCGTCGGGAAATGGTATAGAATTAGGCATTTGTTGTAAATATTGGAGAGTAATTGGAGAGCTGGGCCGGGTAGGCGTCGGAGAATTTTCCTATTTAGGCCGTATTGACCTGGGGCAGCATTGCGTCCTTTTTTGAAATACTCGTTGACCTGGTCGGGAGTGATGGGGATTATCGTTATCCAGTTGGACTTCGGGAACGTTAAGGGTACGGAATTCTTCAAGGCGACTCTCAAGGAGTGCCTTGAACCGGACGTTGAATTGGGGATCTTCTGGGGATCGAAAAATGTCAAGAACATTGCAGACTGAACATTAATATACCTTTTGTGAGAGACTCCAGTAACTTTTGTCGCGCATCAAATCTTCAATTACACAAGTAATGATTTTATCACAATAGGACAATGAGCCAACCATACTGCCAAATACTCATTCCACACTCCATGACCATTTTGAAAACAGAACAATTTCTTGTGAAACAAGTTTAGAGTACCTTTCCCATTCATACGAATTAACGCCACCGGGTGCTTAAATCTGAGGCAGTATTTCTGTCTGAACATAGGCCAATAAATATTGAGAAACTATGACAAAAATAAAAACCTATTGAGAAACTATGACAAAAATAAAAACCTATTTTCAGAAACTTCAGTAATCGCTATTTACGACCTTTAAAATTGTTAAGAGATTTCGAATATTTGAATTATCAAACTTAGAAAGATAAATTTGCCTTTTTCGGAACGCATACTTAGTGTGTTCATTATAAAAACTGAGTTAATATATACATAAATGGAATGAAATCCAGTGACATGTTTTCGTACATAATTTGATGAAAAATATCATGATTTACAGAAGCAAAAGGGAAACGCATATTAATAGAACGCATACTCTACTAGAAACTAGACATTTACAAATTAAACCGCATGTTATTTAGTAAATGCATATAACACACTTAAAAATTTTGACATTTGTTACAATGCACAGATGCGTTATTATAAACATAAGCACTCAGTTAAATGAAAGTAGAATATGCATTTATTTACATACAAGTGAGATGTGACATCATTAATTAACAAAACATGTACAGGGTAAAATAATTTGCCCTAAAAAACTAAAATTAATCTTATTTTTTTTTAGTAAATGTCGATTTTTACTATGGTAAGTATTTGTCTTGTTGCTTGATGGATAAAAAATAAGATTATCAAGGAAGCGGTTTTAAATCACAAGTTCTTGAACAGCGCCAATTGGGAATTATTTAAATTATAATTCGATTTGCGTATATTCTTTTCCTAATCTAAATACTCATGTATGAAAACTTTCACGATTTAAGCTCATAATTATATATGATATATATATATATATATATATATATATATATATTTATATATATATATATATATATATATATATATATATATATATATATATATATATATATATATTGATATAATACTGTTTCACTTCTTAAGCTACCAAAACAGAAGCTTTCAGTGCCGTGCTTATACTTTTTACCCTTTACAGTTTTTACACTAAAGTAAGTCCTTGTATGTATATTCAAGTACTTTTATTCTAGGTTTTAAATAACATTGTTAATTACGTTATGTGACACGATAAAAATTGTCGGGCTTCGTGAAATGTAAAAAAAAATTCTCGTGCTTACTTTACGTGATTAAAATGATAACGTTACATATACGATACATCCTGAAATAATTAATTGCTCTATGACTTATAAGCCAAAGTATCCTCATACAAGTTTTCTAACGATTACAGTTAATTAATTAATTTCTGAAACGTGTAATTTTTTACTGACGGCGATAACTATAATTGTTATCCAAAGGTATGTAAATTAAAATGCATGAAATATCGCAAAAACGCATTGAAGCCTAGAAAATTTCGTTGAGGACGCCAAAAATGGGTTCGATGACCAAGTGAGACTGAATGTTTCCCAAAATCACCAACTTCATTGGGGTGGTGGCGAAATGGATTTGCTCGATGACCCAGAGTAGAATGATTTACGTTCTTGTCAGAATTTTGACCGCAAGTTGCCTAAACTCTACATTTATACACCAATTTCGTTGGGGTTACGAATAAATAGATTGTCTTGAAGCACAAAAACTAATAATAAGAAGTATGAGTACTCTGCCATGGCGTTTGCTTTACACACAAGTTATCGTTTACTCTCGGCTTGCGATTTTTTTTGCAACTAATTTTACATTAAGGTTGCCACATTTTCCCTTCTTTAAGATAGAACTACCAAATTTTTCTTTATATAATGATCATGTTTAACAAAATATAAAACTGAACTGTCGGTAAAATATAGATGTTTCAAAAAACGGATTAACACTTGTACTGCTGGTGGCGTTATATGTACAGCTGTGTGGTTTTAACAAATGCCATTTGGGTTAAAATATAAGAATAACACTACGTTATAGGCGTTTCAAATTGAGTACCAGCCCCAAAAAGAGATAACGATATATTAAGACATTAAGAGGAGAGCTTTAATTTGTGTAACAGAGGTTTTAATGCGATTTCAATGATTTACGTCAAAATAGAGGATTAATAATAATTAATAATAAAACGTCTTCTTTTCGTTTATGGACTTCGTTATCTATCGTAATTGATTTTCTATTACATACGAGTACAAATATGAAATTTTCATAGATTGCTAAAAAATGTAATTACAGTAATTAAGAAGTTAATTTCTTATTGTTATATTTTGGAAATAATTATAGTGATTCTTCCTTTCTATGTAATAATTCGGTGATGTATTAATCATGTGAAAATATTTTACCTAACTGCAAATGTAAATGTGATTAATAGAAAAGGATTTAATATGGTTTCAATAATATGATTAGAATATGGTTAGTATGTATATCGAATTCCTAATACATGGTAGAGGAATTGAATTTTAATTTAGTGACGTAAGTGCTAATAACAATTGGTAAAGCATACTCTTGGCCTGGGAAAAGTACAGCAAAAAACCTAGACATACCAAAAGCTAAGATTAAAATTAAGACCTATTATTGTTCCTTTTTTTTTAATTATAAAACGCCGAGACCTATTTAAACGGAGACCTTCTTTTTACTTATTGAAGTTATTAGGATGTTTATATATCTCAATAGCTTTACGTTGTAAACGAACATAATAATGAGTTTTTCTTGACAATATTTCTATATTATCAAATTGAATATCATGATTTAAATTATTTAACGCATGCTCAGCTACCGTAGATTTCTTTGGTTAGCCTAGTGTACAAAATCTCGTATATTATTTACGTTTTGTATCAAACCTACGTTTTTTGAGAGAACAAGATAACTTTTACACTCCGGATGACGATTATGGGTTTGAAACATCTTTAGGTGACCTTAAATATTCTTTAATTTTTTTTGTAGGTTTAAAAACAGTCCTAATGATTTTTTTGTAACATCAGTTATGAAAGAAAGAAAAGCAGTACCAACAGTAAGCACTAGTTTTCCTTTATGATTATGTCTAGCAGGTATAATAAAATTATAAATATTTTTAAGTGAATATCCATTAGATTGCAGTGATTTATATTCATGTTTCAGAAATTCAAGATCACAAATTCGTTTTGCTAGATCAGCTAAAGATTTAATTACACCAATTTTTTGAAATGGATGGTGGTTTGATCATTTATAAAGTTTATCAGTGTGTGTTGGCTTTCGGTAAACCTTAAAAGATAATGGATTATTGGTTTTGGATATTAGTATGTCAAGAAATTAAAAATTTATGTGGTGCTCGTTTTTCCTCTTTAATTTTGAAATTATGTGTTTTTTTCAATGAAATCAGCAGAATTTTTAACATAATGTGGTATTTTACTAATATGGTGGTAATAAACATGTAAGATGTTTTGCAAGATTCTATGTAGGAGAACCAATTGCAGTAACAATAGGCCTTAAAGGAACACTGGATTTATGGATTTTTGATAGACCAAATAGTTTTGGTGAAAGAGCTTCAGAGTTAGTTAGATCCTTTTTTATTTCTTCACGAATAGATGATAATTTAATAACTTCTTTTGTTTTCAAAAGAAATTTAATTGTAGGATCTTTTGGTTGTTCACGATAAGTATGTGGTTACAGTTGTTCTACGTTGATGTTATACTTGGTCATATGTTATATAACACTCGCACTACCTTTATCTGATTGTAATATTATTATATTTTCCTTACGTTTAAGATCAAACAAAGCACTGCGCTGACGAAAGGATAAATTGTTCTTTAAAGGGTTCTTACGTAATATGTTAACGGTTGTATGTTTCACTTCATTCGCAGCATCAGAAGTAAACGATTTAATAAAATTCTCAACATTGGAAATTATATCTTCAAAAGGTGGGAAAGTTAGAAATAATTTACATAAAAATCTCCTAATAAAGTATGACCCCCATAACAATAGTTATTTATACCACTAGGTCAAAAACGATGATTTTGCGAGTATGCGTAGAATTGTGGGCCAGGACGTCAACTAATATCGCACAATTTCTCTTCATCGTCATTAAGTTTACAATCTTAGTTAGAAGTTGATTGTAGCTGAATATTGATACTGCCTTAAAATTCCTTCTCCAGAAGTTCTTCATCAGTAGTTGAGCATACTGTAGGAATCAAGAAATTCAACACCGTTTGGCTGCTACCGGGTTCAGTTTCTAATTCCGCCGTTGATGTAGACTTTGTTTTCTTGAGAAATGGTTGGTTTTTGAAAGCACGCTATTATTCGTGCATTAGTTTTCTTCTCGTTTATTTAAGAAGTATTCATATCCGGAAAGTTTCTTTTTGCCTGTTTAGACATTATACATGGCGAGAGAAGTGCGAAGAATTCGTATACGTATTCTTTGAACAATTTTAAGCTAAAGTGATTATGTGCAATTTTTCCCAATTCCTAATCCCTAAGGAGATATGGGCGGTTGAAGAAAAATGTAAAAGTAAGTAAAGAGAATACTGTTAACAGCTGCTTAAGTCTTAAAATTATCATAATGCAAAACGTTTAATAATAATTTTCATTAACAAATTAACAAGAACACAAACATAGCACAAAAATGCACATAAAATAACGAGGTGACAAACAAAAATGGTTACAGTTATTCAAAATGATATCCACACTGTAAAAATCGTAAGAGCAATTTTGGTTGCCTAGCAAGTATTACCACCTAGCTGAGAAAATGTGTCTTATTTGACGTCTCATGTCATTTGTAGCAAACATTATTTGAAAGTAAATACAATTTATCATCTGCTTTGTAACAATTAGAATTAATTTAATTACAATTAAATCACACCTTATCAATTTTCAAATGAGGAATACCGTGATATGGTATTTCGGTATGGTTTGTTTAACGGTAATTGTTATTCAGCAGCAGCAGAGTACAAAACACGTTTTACAAATCGTCGTGCTCCTACTGATGTTGTCAATGGATGATCACACATGATGATGATAACATTCCTGTTACACTCTTTTGTGATGAGGCAACTTGGCACAATGGTAAGATGAAAATCCTCATGAAATTACTACTACCGGATTTCAACATCGCTTCACGGTAAGTGTTTGGGCCGGGATTATCGGAAACAGTCTCATTTTGGATCCCACATTTTTAATGGGCACTTAAACACCGAAGAAATGTACAAACAATTCTTGGAGGAAGATTTACTACTATTGCTTGAAGATATTCCCTTAATTGTAGTCAAAACATGTGGTATTTGCAAGATGGGGCTCCTGCACACTACGGGCGTGTTGTAACGAAGTTTTTGCTCAGAAAATTTCCCAACCAATGGATTGGTAGAAAAGGACCTGTACACCTGGCCGCCCAGATCACCAGATCCCACACCTTTAGACTTTTATCTGCTGGACCATGTTAAGTCGTTAGTGTATGGGCAGAGTAAACCATCTTCAAGAGAAGAATTGATTGAACGAATTTTTAATGCATTTACCAACTTTCGTGACAATTTCGCAAATATCGAATGTAAAAGAGAGCTGCGAAGGCGTTTGGCATTATGTGTGAAGGTTGGTGGATCTCATTTTGAACAACTGTAACCATTTTTGTTTGTCACCTCGTTACTTTATGTGCATTTTTGTGCTATGTTGTGTTCTTGTTAATTTGTTAATGAAAATTGTTATTAAAAGTTTTGTTGTTTTGTGATCATTTTAAGACTTAAGCAGCCGTTAAGAGTATTCTATTTACTTACTTTTACATTTTTCTTCAACCTCCCATATCTCCTTAAGGGTTAGGAATTGGAAAAAGTTGCCCATAATCATTTTTGCTTAAAATTGTTCAAAGAATACGTATGCGAATTCTTCATAGTTCCCCCGCGGACACCCTATATATGAATCGAAACTAATTCGCTTCATATTTTATTAATTGCACAAATAATTCAATCGTGAAAATTAATAAAAAAGAAAACAGTTTAAATTTTTAAATATTCCTGAGGTTGCGGCAAAACTTTAAAGTAGTTTCTTTAAAACAAGATGGGTAACAATTAAAAAATTTTTAGTGCTTAAACTTGAAAAAAAATTAATTATAAACATTTATTTTCCACCAAATTGATTACAAAACTTATTTAACTTAACTAAAATAGAAGCTTTTAAGTAATCAATTCGAACTAATAACTAAGTAAGTAATAAACGATTAACAGAACGCAAGATTTACTAGGTAAATATATATCGTTATTAAAATTATTTCTTTTAACCATTTATCACATGTTATGATAATATAATAAATATAAAGCAAATCTATCAAGTAAACTCTTTTTATGTAGGAGGTCGAAATACAAGTCACAGAATGCAAGTTATAACACGAATAATTGTAAACTCGTTAAAATACAAGTTGAAACGCAACCCGACAACTGACTAAGCCTTTATTATGAATAAAGTATGATTTATCTATATTTATTACTATTTTTCTTTAACAAAATAAAACTCGCTGAAATTGCACGCAGAAAACTGTAATCATTGTAAAATAATAAATAATTACTACCATTTTCGTTTTCAAATGACGGGAACACAATTTTATTTTTTTGTATTGTTGAAAATTTATAAATTGGGAGCCATCGACATGCGCCTTTGCACCCACGGCGCCCTCGTGCAACGCGCGAGCTACCCATATGGACGGCGCGGACTTGATTGTACCTTGAATTTCCAAGCTACAGTACACAAAAAACTAGAATAGTATTGCCCTTTATATGTACAAAACTTTATTGTTTGTACACTAAATAACAATTATTAGCACGGAATATTTTAACCCTTCCTCAACCTTCAAAACAACATAACCTAAAACGGCGCCTTTGTTTATGTGTGATATGTCATACGTTGGGCATTAACAGGTTAAGCAAATTTATTTGTTTACAATGCGCAAATTCCACCTCTATTCCGTCAGAATTAAATTTCACAATTCCACTTTCCGACAGCGATTAGCAAAAAATTACCTTCAAATGTTTCGTAATACATTATATTTTTCCTTATTTTTAAAAACTGGTGTAGATTCTTTCATACGTCGTTAGATTTATTTTGATATGGTGAATCTACATTACGGTGGCACCTCAATTTTTTTTATTGACACCGGTGCAAGCATTCCACCCATATCGGATGTGCTTAAATTGCAACAACGCTTCATGGCTTAATTTTAAAAACCTCGGTCTTTTATGTTCGTGTTACTTTGAAATTTAAATGTCACTTTTATTTTAAATTATCTGTAAAATCACTACACACAAAAATATTAGTGTGGGGCGATGTCCTTACAATTAAAAACCGTTTGGTTTGAATCTTTGATTTAAAATAAATAAAATCTATATTTAAAAATATCTATAAATATTTTTTTCTTACAAATTAATAGAATGTAACAGGACTTTATTTACAAACAAAAAGTAGCCAAAACCTTGATATTTTGTTGATAAAAATATAAACAATGAAATAGTGACGAGAATAATAATATAGAGTATAGGTGGGGTGAGATAATGCACTTAACCCAGGAATTAACATCTAAGATAATGTGAAAGTCACAATATGACATACCAGTTACCACTTTTATAGATTGTGTCTAGACAGGTTCCATAAAATACAACTGAATTTTGTGACAAGATTAATGTTTTACCTACTACGTACTTTTATGTTTAAAATCTTTTTTACAACAATCGCAATCTTAATGGGTCCCATCAATAATCTTGTTGTGTAGAAAAATGTAAATAAATGTTACTAAATGGGTCAGGCTATATCTAATAATGTAGCAATAGTATCAAAACGAATTTTCTATTTATTAAATAAATAAACGTGTAAAATGCAAAATATTGCTTATGAATTGTTTGCTTTTCTATTTGTTTTAGAGAAAATGCGGACGCATTTTACGGGCAAAGACCACATTTATCAATTTAAAAATAATTCCAATTTTTTTATAATTGAAAAAAACATGTTCTTTCAAATTGTCTTAAACTATTTTAATTGAAATCACAAGTAAGTAGCCATCTGACAGATGAATACGATTTAGTCAATTTTAATAAATGTAATTTCCCATATTCTAATTATACCAATCATATTAATCAACCAATCATGCCTTCCAATATTTCAAATATCGACTTTACTCTAGCACTTCTCACAAACTTTAGTTGGGCAACAACTTCATCCAATCTACCTCGGATCCTTCTTTAAAGGTAAAATTCTGCCTAAAGATTGTTGCTATTGAATAACATCTCTTATCAGAATCCCTCGCCCTCGGCTCGTGCTTTTGGTTTTGCGATGTTAGCAACAACCTTTCAAGAAAATCTTGCCGGTAAAGAATGGTCCCTTGGTATATGACAAATGGTAATATTTCAGTGATTATTTTTTGACGTTAGATAAAGTCCATCTAAGGATTATTCTAATCACATGAATACGTGAGAACCAATCATGATTATGCTGAGAATAAATCTCTATTTATTATTGCCGGGAATTTTCGTAGTGGCTGCTTATTGTGTTTAATTGTGTTTGAATTAAAATGAGTTAGTCAAAAAATAATTAACTGGAGAATGAGAATATATTGATATATTAGAACAATGTCTAGTATCTTTCATTAAACAGAGTATAATAAATATATATCGAGCGACAATGGAACTACTACCTAGGCTGGCGTTTTAAAACGGCTTTAGATAAAAATTTGAAGTTTTGGTCGACGATTGGGTTGAGTAATATTGGAAATGATTAATATTTTGCTATTTTGAATGGCAACCCTAGTATATTTTTGCATATTTGAGTTCTACGAGAAATTCTAAACATTTTTTTATGTAGCATGTCCTATACCTAAACTTAATAGATTTTGACTTATGGAGCTCTAAAGTTTAACCTATTTTGACATTTATTTGAATTTTTCAAAAAAACGAAGTGTGCTACGACCAAAACAGATGCTGAAATTTGTACTTCAATCGATATCTTTTATCATTCTCATTTTGGGGATCCGTTTCCAAATGTTGTATCAGCCACGGAAAATAGGCGTAGCAGGGTTGGTTCTGTGGGGATATCGTTCTGCATTGAGTGTTTGAGCCTGCCTTTTATTTTGCAAGCACTCACCATAAACGAGAAGCATATCTATTTGTTCACCAAACAAATAAAGCAGGATAATTTTCACAAATTTGCAATAAGCTGCCAAACTCACAGATGTCAAAATTAAATTGTTTTTAAAAACCATAGCACCTGTGGATTTTATTATTTAGTGGACCCAGAAGGTATAACAAAAAAATAATATGTTTGAAAATAAAAAATGAGGATATAAATGGATAGAGGATAAAAAAGTGGATTGGGTAGTGAAAGTTTTATGGGTATGTTATACCGTTTTCACACAAAAATCGATGAAAGGTTTAAAATCGTCATATCGAAAATATCGATGTTTGAAAACTGTTAATTTTTCTTTATTGTGCATTCCTAGAGTGCCTTCATTGAAGCGCAAATTGCACCACTTGTTTTGGTCGTAGCACACTTCGTTTTTTTGAAAAATTCGAATAAATGTCCAAATAGGTTAAACTTTAGAGCTCGATAAGTCAAAATCTATTAAGTTTAGGTATAGGACATGCTACATGTAAAATGCTAAACAAGAGTTTCTCGTAGAATTCAAATATACAAGAATTTACTATCCAAATAGCAAAATTTTAACCATTTTCCGGTGAAACCACAAACGATTGTCGTTTTTTTGCTTAAAATATGCATATTACTGAACCAAATCGTCGACCAAAATTTCATGTGTTTAACTAACGCCGCTTTAAAATGAGAGTCTGGGTAGGAGTTCAAGTTTCCGTTGATAAAAAATGGACCAATTATGGAATTGCCTAAAATTCCTGCCCACACATTAACTTTTTGGGAGTATTGTGTCCCGTAAGGAGTACTAATGTGTGCATTTTCCCGAGGGTAACCAACAGCGACAGACGGATTGTGATGACCATGTAAGTTAAAAGAACACTCGCCGGTAAACAAAATATTTTCAATAAATCTTTCGTTTTCATTAACCCGATTCATCATATCTTCACAAAATTCCATACGCTTTTGATAATCTTCTGGAAAAATTTCTTGTGTAGTTTGCAACGGTATTTATTCCTTTTCAAGATATTGCGAACTGTTCTTGGTTCAATATTCATTTCTTCAGGAATTTTTATACTATTGCACGGGAAATTAGTTTCTGCTCCACTACACACGGCAATTTCTTGGAGTTCGCGCTTTTCGCTTAAGTTACGATCAGGATGCTCACCATCATTACCATCCATGCTACTGCATTTTCTACAATTATTTAAACTTCCACATCCTTCAAATTTACAAACAGTACGCATAATCGTACTTTCTGATGGAATTGACCTGTTTTCAAAGGAAAAAGTAAACCTGCCCATTATTTCTTGTGCAGTGCTGCCTTAATAACCCATGCCACTTAATAATCTGTATTTTTCTTGAATGGAATACATGAGTTTTGTGTCGGACTTGCAAAACACTGATTTTCAATTCTCGTTGACAGTAGCAATTAAATGTGTCATTGATACTAGCCTACTCAAACGACGAATGTATGGCTTCAGCGCTTTTAGTTTGTTGTGTGTTCTATATCACTTAGCACGTGAACTGGCTGCACTGTCTTTGTTTTACTTATTATAAGTCAGACCGCGATAATATTTTTCCATACCTATATATATATATATATATATATATATATATATATATATATATATATATATATATGTATATGTGTGTGTGTGTGTGCGTGCGTACGTGCGTGCGTGCGTGCGTGAGTGCGTGCGCGCGCGTGTGTGTGTGTGTGTGTGTGTGTGTGTAGAAAGGTAAGGTCTCTTACTTAATTAACATTACTAATCCAATATCAGGTATCTCCTTCCGGATCGCGATATGCGCACATTCGTAATATATTCCGAGGAAGCTGAGGTATAATAATGTTACAACCTCTTTGAAGTTTAATTGATTGCTTAACAATCTGTTTCGCTTTCAGTAAGGCATACAACTGTTTTTACACGAACCATTATACACCTATCTCTGCTTACAGGTATAAAAAAACTATGATGTAATCTTGATTGAACAAAACATGATGTTTCAAACACAGTTTAATTTGTTTAAAACATTTTATTTTAGTATTTAATAAAATTAATAATAATTTTTAATTGCTCAATTGTATTTTAAAATGGTTGTTAATGTAAATACTAATTTATAATTGATTAAGAATAGTAAGAACAGTTTTAAAGGTTAATTTGTAAACTTGAATTTAAATATGTTATTAATGTTATATTTACACAAAATGTTTTAATACGTTTGCAATTTATTTTCAACCCTTTCCGATCTAGTAATTTCATTCTTAAATTTATGAATTTATTGTTGTATGATTCATGTTCAAATTCGAATGTTTACCAATTTAAAGTATGTGGCACTAATTTAATAACAAACATAAGTACTGAATTTGTTTGAAACGGTACGCCTAATATTACATAACTAACGATGTGTGGTAGAGAGCGGATAAGCTTCACTCACCTACAGTTATAATTGTTTGAGCTTCCGCTCCGTGATTGGTGAGGTATTATCCACACCAACCACTACCTACGACACATGCGCTTAAACGCGAGAGACAATGCCCACTAACGTTGGGAGGTCCGGTAGCCGTGCCCCACGTGATTCCTTCCAACCCAGCGCCCGCTTCATGTTTCCGACCTCATTTCGTACAAAAATAAAGTATAAGATAAACACATTCAACCAAAAACAAAACAAATAACGTCAAGCGGGTAGCATAAGCCACAAATCGCTAAGTTCTCAATTCACTAACAAAAAGTCAAAGGTCATAAAAATATGATCATCCTCAATCAGTTAACCTAACCTAAGAGAAGAACTATTCTAACTAATCTAAATCCAATATATGTAAGTGGGTAAATTTGCAATCCTACATAACTGTAACGACCAAAAACTAAAACAAAGTTCTATCAAAACAAATTAACCTAAACATACGGAAATGTGAGGTGAGGCCAGGCAAAACAACTAAACTAACACTGAAACCTAGTTATAAAGTTCTCATCAACAAAATAAATTATAACATAAACAAAACGCCCGCCACACACACGCATCACTCCAAAATGAAGGAGTCATTAATCATCAATGCACCAAACAAAATAAACACAAACTTTGTTTCATTTAAACTCGACACTAAATAAACATAAAATAATACTCAACTCAAGATAACAAAAACAAAAAAATGTAACCAAAAAATTGTTTCACTCAATACGTAGATGTTCAATACTGCCAACATAATTTAAGATATGATGGCATCACCAAATACATTTATAAAAGTATATTTAATGAATTAATAACGTTAACACAACAAACGCTTTGTGTCACACATCCAGAAACTCTTTTTGCGAGTATTTGCAGTTGCACATATTAGGTGACGTCTCGGTCGTTTTCGGCCTTGTGATACAAATAATTATCTTTATGGGGGCTACAGTTTATTAAGACATTTTTATTTAAAGTAACTCTTAACTTTTCCACCTAAAGGGAATGTTATTGTTATCGGTCCAAAAACTTGAAATTAAACTGAGACTGGAAATACCCGTTTTGTAGTCACCTAAGTTCAAAAAAGTAGTTTTTGTAAAATGTCCATATGTGTATATCGCGCGTGCGCGCGTGCGTGTGTTTGTATGTGCGTGAGCGTGTGCGTGTGAGTGTGCGTGTGCGTGCGTGTATGCCTGTATCTGTATCCTCAATAACTTAAAAAATACGTAACCGATTTTAATGAAATTTATTTTTAAAATGTCTTGATTTTATCAAAATGTTGGTTAAAATTTATTTACAAATAAAGGTACTTTATAAAGGGCGCTAAGATACATTTCGTGAATATTTCGAAAACTGTTAATTATTAAAAAAACGAAAATACTTTTGTTAAAGATAATTAAATATTAAACAAGTTTCCTTAATGAACATTTTTTTGTAAAGTGTTCTAAAAATTTAAAAGGTTCCTATTGTACCACTTGTACATAAGCTTTTTTAAATGTAATTCAATTTTAGATAAGTATCACTTGTAAAAACTTTTAACACAAAAGCATTAAAAGTTAATTTAAACATCTTATATATGTAATCATATCACAACGCAATCAAAAGTTAACTTTTAATGTAGTCTTAATTTCCATATTTGACAAATTAAGATAAAATGCATGTATCTGATTGATATAAGTCTAATTGAAATTGATTATTTTGTATTGAACTGAATATCCAACCAGAGATTATATAGATCATATAATATAAAGACAAAATGTTCAGTCCCTCTCCCTTAGTTCTTGAACCATTAGAGATATCAAAATGAAATTTTGGGAATATGGGACACAATAGGTTTATAACTTTTTGAAAATGTTTTGATGTCAACATTCCAGATGGCGCCGCGATGCCAAGTGACCCCATTTTTTAAATCAAATAGGGGTTGAAATTAGGCTCATTCGAAAGGTATTTCAATGTAGTATAACTTTTTGACATTCAATGTAATTGCTTAATGTAACCACGCATTGCACCTCCTGACATAAATAAAGTCTTCGCATCATTCCATTTCGTACATTGCTAAATGTTTCCAAGAGAATACTTTGGAACTCCAAAATTATACTTTGCCTTAATTCTTCTAAATCGTTTGGCTTGGTAGCAAAGATTTTCGATTTCAAATATCCCCATAAAAAAAAATTAAGTGGGGTCAAATCGAGTGAACGGGTTGGCCACTCGATTGACGAGCGTTTAAATCACAAGTTGCGTTCCGATAATATGTATGTTAGGTTACAGTAGTTTTGTTTTTCTAATATAAACTAGTTTGGACCAATTTGTTTATTTTTGGTGCAGTTCATGTAAGGGAAAGTACTGTAACCTAACAATTTTTTTGAAATTGTTTGTGTGCAAACTAGTTTCGATTAGATAAACAAAACTACTGTAACCTAACAAAAGAGGTATGTGTACATTTCCCGGTAAATTACGACCATTAACCGTAACATATACGGAGGATTTCTCCTTAACTATTTGAGATATCAAAACCAATTTTGGTGTGGTAATACACGATCATTGGACCTACATTCTATAATTGACAAAAATATGCCAACCCAAACCGGTGTTTTTGTAATGTTACATTTAGAATAAACGTATAGAAATTTGTATCTGTATCACTAACCTTTCTGCAGATATCGTCACTTCAGTACCAAAATAGAGTTAACTTTGGAACCACGATGCGGACGTAAATCTGTTTGTACCACCGACTATTAATAATAGTCTACTAATAAACAAACTGGGAAATTTATCGAAAACGTAAAACTATACAGAATGATTCACTTACGCGAAATGTAGTTTTTCTAAATTTTTTCAAATGCAACACCCTGTATATTTTTTCACATTTCGATTCCCCGTGAAAAGTAGATTTCATAACCATAAGACGGACCCTTCTTGAGATATTGACGCTTTTACATAAAAATATCATAAAATACAAATTTACTATGACAATAGAATTCAACAAAACAAATGAGGTAGGCTAGCCGCTCGTAATAAAGAGGAACAATTGCATCTATTGTTTTGACGTTGGTATAATCATTAAAATATCGTTCCATTAGTTTGTGTGTTTTTGGATTGTCATTTTGTCAATTTTTGTATAAAATGAATTTTTCCAAAGAAGAAATGGTCGATATGATCTTTATTTACGGCAAAGCTCAAAGAAATGCTTTGTTCGCTACCCGTTTGTACCCAGAGAGAAGACAGCCGCGGAAATAATCGCTTATGAATGTAGCTGAGAGATTTATAAATTCTGGAAGTGTGTTATCCCAAGGGCGCAAAAACAAGCCCAAATGAAGAAATTGAGTTTCAAGTTGTGGCATCTCTTATAGAAAATCCGCAAATCAGTACCAGAAAGCTAAGCACACACCTAGACCTAAATAGAAATACAGTTCGCAGCTTTATTTAAAAAAACAAATTGCATCCTTATCATATCGAGCAACATCAAGGTTTAAGTGAAATAGATTTTCAAAATCGTAAATCTTTCTGCCAATGGGTAACTAGTATAGTCAATGGAGAACCCAATTTTGTTAATAACATTCTATTTACGGATGAAGCAACTTTTCACAATAATGGCAATATTAATACACATAACCATCATCCACTATTCAGATACTAATCCACACATCTTAAGAGTTGTTGATCACCAGCATCAATGGTCAGTTAATATGTGGGGTGGTACAATCAACTTTAATGTGGTTCCTTGATAGGAGTCTTACTGCGTTTCAATCCATTTCGCCTCTAATGTTGTTGCGCGTGAATCTTTCAACATTTAATTTGAATTTATGGTTTTATTAGTTTATGTTTACTTGTTCAACTTATTTTTAGGTGTAGAGAATTATTTTATTGCTTAGTTATTAATTAAGTTTTCCTATCAGTTAAAGAGTTTATTTTGTTTTACATGTTTTCGAAAAACTCTCCCATCGTGGTTCCAAAGTTAACTCTATTTTGGTACTAAAGTGACGATATCTACAAAACGGTTAGTGATACAGATACAAATTTCTATACTTGTATTCTAAATGTAACAGTGAATCCAAAAATGCAAAAATATACAGGGTGTTTCATTAAAAAAACACAGGTTTGGGTTGGCATATTTTTGTCAATCACCCTATATATACTTAAATATTTTTAGAGTGTAGGTCCAATGATCGTGTGTTACCACACCAAAATTGGTTTTGACTAAGGAGCAAGATACAAATTTCTATACCTTTTTTCTAAATGTAACAGTGAATCTAAAAATGCAAAAATATACAGGGTGTTTCATTAAAAAAACACAGGTTTGGGTTAGCATATTTTTGTCAATCACCCTATATATACTTAAATATTTTTAGAGTGTAGGTCCAATGATCGTGTGTTACCACACCAAAATTGGTTTTGACTAAGGAGCAAGATACAAATTTCTATACCTTTTTTCTAAATGTAACAGTGAATCTAAAAATGCAAAAATATACAGGGTGTTTCATTAAAAAAACACAGGTTTGGGTTAGCATATTTTTGTCAATCACCCTATACAGTGCGTTCAATATAATCGGACGCACTCAATAACTCTTTTGTATTGCGTTTCACAAGAAAGTGTTTAAATAGTTTTTTATTCATTTACAAATACTCTATTAAGTGCTTGGTTTAGATAATTGTTTAAGCTTTCGGTTTGACCGGAAGCGCACATAATTTTATTTTTTTAAATCACACTGTATATATATTTTTGCATTTTTGCCCTGCCTATTTTTTTCTCAATACATACGTATAGAATTCTTATAGGGTTTTATAAAAAAAAATTAGAGAAAAGTGCCATCGAAATTTTTTCAATTTTATTATATGATTAGAAAAATTAAACAAAATCAGTTATAATTAGCAAATAAATTGTTCAAAGTTGCCACCATTCTGTTCTAGACATGCTTCTAATCGTCACCTGAGTTCATGGTTAGTTGCTTTTTTGATTTGCTGCGTAGTTAAATTAACACATGCAATTGTAATTTTATTCTTTAAGTCTATAACATTTAAAGGTGGATCTGCATACACCACTGTTTTTAAATGACCCCACAAGAAAAAGTCTAACGGTGTAAGGCCCGGTGATCTCGCAGGCTATTCTACCGGGCCGTTAGCTCCTATCCATCGTTTATTGAACGTTTGGTTAAGATATTCTTTACTATCAATGCGTTGTGAGCTGGACCTCCATCTTGCTGGAAATACAATTGTTGTCGCAGAAGCAGAGGAAACTCATCGAACATTGTTGGTAGCACGTTATCTAAAAATTCAAGATACCTATTGGCGTTTAGAAATAAGGCCCTTGTAATTGGTTTCCAATTAAACCGCACCAAACATTTGTACCCCATACGGTTTGATGGTTAGTTTCTATTGACCAATGAGGATTTTCGTCAGACCAATAACGATTGTTTTGTTTATTAATAACTCCATTATTTGTAAACTTGGATTCATCTGTCCATAAAATATGATCTAAAAATAATGGATTGTGATCACATTGCTCAACTATCCATGCAATCAAAGTTAATCTCCGATCAGAGTCTTGAGGCCGCAAGTGTTGAACCAAATCGACTTTATACGGCAGCATTTTGAATTTTTTTAATGTCCTGTGAATTGAGCCAACTGATACACCTACTTCTTGCGCTACATGTCTAATAGATGACCGTGGATTTACTCTAAAATAACCCAATATTTATACTTCAATATCTTCGGTCAAAACATTTCTTTGTTGTTCTAAATTCTGATAATTTACTCCTGGTAATGTTCCACGCATTCTAAGCGATTGTTCAATTTTTCGTATGTAACTTTCGGAAGGATGGTATCTATTGGGATATCTTTGTGCGTATAATACTACCGCTCGTCGAGAATTACGTTTACATTCACCGAAAATTAACAACAGGTCAATTTTTTCACTGCTATTCATTTTAAACAATTATTTCGATTGAAATCAAATTAAACTTTTATCTGATTGTCAATTGCAATAAACGAAAAACAATTGCGATGCGATTTTGTTGACGTACGCTACCTACGGTTTTGTTTGATTCTTCTAATCGTATAATAAAATTGAAAAACTTTCGATGGCATTTTTCTCTAATTTTTTTATAAAACCCTATAAGAATTTTATACATATGTATTGAGAAAAAATAAGCAAAATGCAAATATATATATATATATATATATATATACAGTGTGATTTAAAAATAAATTATGTGCGCTTCCGGTCAAACCGGAAGCTTAAAAAATTATCTAAACCAAGCACTTAATAGAGTATTTGTAAATGAATAAAAAACTATTTAAACACTTTCTTGTGAAACGCAATACAAAAGAGTTATTGAGTGCGTCCGATTATATTGAACGCACTGTATATACTTAAATATTTTTAGAGTGTAGGTCCAATGATCGTGTGTTACCA
Source organism: Vesta saturnalis (assembly GCA_036346205.1). Classification (NCBI taxonomy): domain Eukaryota; kingdom Metazoa; phylum Arthropoda; class Insecta; order Coleoptera; family Lampyridae; genus Vesta; species Vesta saturnalis. Next base: position 5,879,527 of record JARFJB010001921.1, read on the forward strand.
CACCAAAATTGGTTTTGACTAAGGAGCAATCCTCCGTCCACCCAGTAGACACCCATCCTTTATATGTATTATTGGAACGCAATTTGTGATTCGGCTGCTCGTCTCGATTGGGCCTCTGCAACCTATCCACCTATTTGGAAACACTTCGGACAAATAATCCCGCACCGGTCGAAAATGGTAAGGAGAAGCACCATCTTGTTGAAATTATACCCCCCAATGTCTTCATGGAACGCGTCTGGATCGTCCTATACTACTTTTTGCAACAATTGTGAATACTGTGGACCGTCCAAATTTTGCTCAATAAAAATGGAGCAATAATATGATCACCAAGAATGCCAGCCCAAACATTTAGTTTTGTGGATGCTACGAAAATTTTGTTTATTTGCCTGCTCGTTCAATGAAAAGGTCTCTCACCACTGAAGCACAAGAAATTCAACAATTTGTTTTAAACTTGATTGCAAAACCTTCTGTCTAAAAGTGATGTAATCGTAAAAGGAATAAAAAATCAGATGGGTATAACTTCTAGAAAGATTAAGAGACCTGGAAATTGTGTTTCGGTAGTTCTTTCTGGGAATTCATGTCAGCGATCAGGATCGTCTTCATTTACTTCATGAACCAATTTTAATTTATAAGGGTGACGCTTAGCCTGTTTAGGAACTTTATTAACTGTTTTTTTTTTACAAATTTCTTCGATTTCAGCGATAACGCGCATTGGAAAATTAGGATTTTCAGTTAAAATGTAATTTTTTTATTCTAAGGAATTGGGGTCCTACCTGACCAGCGCTCATTTTAAACTAAGCCAAAACTTGTTACCAATTTCCTTATGAATCTTCGTCATACACGATTTCTGGATTTGCCTCATTAAAAACACGTTCCGTTCCGTGGTAATTTCTATTATTTTCAAAGAATAAGGAGATTAATTGTCTTTTTTCGTTCCGATTTCGTGGTATTTTATAATTTTCAAACTTTTTTTAACATTAAAGCCAGTTTGACAGTAAACAATTTGTTTTAAACTTGATTGCAAAGCCTTCTTTCTAAAAGTGGCGTACTCGTAAAAGAAATAACATCTGAAATGGCTATAACGTGTAGAAAGATTACAATAATTTAAAAATATTCTAGGGGAAGAGACTACATTGAAATATTTTTCGAATGAGCCTAATTTCAATCCCCCATTCCATTTAACCCCCCAGTACACGCGCCTGTGTACTTTGTACACCCGTTGGCGCCGATCATATTAGAGACTGTCTGGCTCAGTATCTTTCTATAAACATCTTATTTAAATGTCAGTTCATTTTCATCCTTCAATCTGTACGTTTATATGAATTGTGAGAGTTTTTTTCAAACAATGTAAGACTGGTGCCTGAAATACACCGCGCGTGTTTTTATGAAAAATGTAAGTATTTTGTCTTTTTGTCTAGTATTTCAGTTTATTTTACATTATTATTATTATTCCCTATTGCATTATTTATTATATATAGTTTAATTAAACTTATATGAAAAATAATTAATTATTTTGGTTAGATGGATATAATATAAAGCATGTTTTATATTATAAAACCTATATTATAAACCTGCGTGTTTTTCATACTTTTTCTTACTAATATCGGTCTTATTTATTTTATTTATTTGAAATAACGAATTTATTTTAAATTGCAGGTCTAAGTTAATCAAAGAAAGTTCTTTTGAACGAATTTTACAAGAGCTGGATGAAAATCCGGACGCTCATGGATATGATTCAGACTTTTCTGAAGTAGAAGATCCTCAGCTAAATGTTAGTGATCATAATAGTGAGAAAGAGCAAAGCGGCGGTTCCTCAAGTAGGGATTCTGGTGCTGACACTGATCATGATTTTATTTTTGGTAAAGATGAAACTATGTGGTGCACTAAAGCACTAAAAAAAATATTCTAAAGCTTTGTCAAAAAATATAGTAAAGGTTTTTCCTAAAGCTCAGAATATCAACAGCGAACTTGAAGCTTTTATTCAATTTATTTCAGAAGAAATGCTGCATGAAGTTGTAACAAATACCAATATATACATTGTCTCTTATACAAGATCAAGAGACGCACGTCCTACTTCAAAATCAGAAATTATGGCATTAATTGGACTGCTGTATCTGCTTGGATGGAAAGGTCAGCAATATACAAATATTTGCACTTGAAATTGGAGAAACAGATGGAACTGGAATTATGGCGGCAAGAAGTTGCAAGGGACTAAATAGATTTTTTTGTTGAGATCAATTCGATTTGATGACCATGCTACTAGAGCACAACGTTTGAAAGAAAATAAACTTGCAGCTATACGCTCAATCTATGCACCATTTCCAAATAACTGTATAAATAGTTTTTCACATTGTGAGAATCGACGAAAAATTGCTTCCATTTCGTGGGAGGTGTTCATTTATTCAGTACATGCCTGCAAAACCCGAAAAGTATCGACTAAAAATATACGCGCTCACGGATGCCAAGACATACTACACGTCTTCGTTTGAACTATACTGCGGCAAACAACCAAATGGACCATTTGAAGTGTCAAATAAATCATATGATATTGTTCATCGACTACATCCACACATAAAAGGTTCACAAAGAAACCTTACCATTGATAATTGGTATACTAGCTATGACCTAGTTTTATCACTTCTAGAAGATAAAATTACATGTATTGGAACTCTGCGCAAAAACAAAAGAGAGATTCCAGCAAGTTTTTTACCCAGTAGAACTAAAAAAGTTGGTTCTTGTCTTTTTGGATATCAGCACAAAATAATGCTGGTTTCATATATGTCAAAGGTAAACAAGGCTGTGTTACTTCTAACATCTATGCACGACGAAGGAACTGTAGGTGAAGAAACCGGTAAGCCGCATATCATCCTCGATTATAATATGAATAAGGGGGGAGTTGACAAATGCGACGAGATGGAGGCAACATATTCGATGGCTACACTGAGTCGAGGATGGACCATGTATTTTTTTACACTCTCATAAATATAACCGGAATTAATGCTGAAGTTATTTTTAAATCAAACAAAAATATGACTGGTGATAATCCAGGTATGCTGAGACGTACCTTTCTCAAAAGACATTTCAACTCATGGGCAATTGGTACAAGCAAAGGGCAACTATATTTTCATTACCAAAAGACATTAAAGTTTTTCTCGAAAAATACAGACCGGGAGAACTACCTACAGATAATACCTATAAAAAGAGGGCCAGATACTTTGTCTGTGGTAGAGGCAAAAACAGAGTAACTTCTAGAAAGTGCAAACAATGTGGATGTTTTATATGTAAAGAACATTCAAAAGAACAAATAGTTTATGTACAATGATGTGGGAACCGGCTGATCGGACTCGGGTGAGCTAGCGGTCGAAGGACGATGATTGAATATTGTGTTATACACAGAGAAGTTAGTTGTAAGTGGACAGAAAAGGTTGTGATTGTATTCTGAGAATAAACATAATCAACGGCCGAGATAATAAATAAATAGATTGTCTCTGTGAAGTATATCGTTATATTAGTGGTAGCAATAGATTGGATTACCACAAATGAGTATAATACTTCCTTAATTTTTTTTTATTGTTTCTATTATTTACATGTAAATACTTACGATATATAATCAAATGTAAAAAAAGTAGTTTAGAATAAGTGTGGATCAATTATTTTACCTAAAATTATAAAAAGTCATTACGGTATACAAAGTACACTGCGCGTGTAGTCAATCAAATAATCAAAAGGCGCGTGTACTGCGGGGTTAACAAAATGGCGTTACTTAGCGTGGCAGCACCACCTGGAATGTTGTCATTGTCAAAACAAGTTAAAAAGCCGTAAAACTAATGTTATAATAAAATACTTATCTTTTTGGGATTTTTAATGGTGTACTTTAAATTATGCAATCTAAACGTTTCGATAACACTTACAGTTAACAATTTTAACAAACATTACTACTGACGAAGATAACTGTAAGTGTTATCGAAACGTTTAGATTGTATAATTTAAAGTACACCATTAAAAATCCCAAAAAGATGAGTATTTATTATGAGTGTTAATGGTGAAAGTTTACATTTTCATAATGCTTACAAGTTTCATTTTGATAGCTCCAATGGTTTAAGAAATAAGCGGGAGGGGAGGGAGGCTTACTTTGTATCCTTTTTGTACGAGGGCGTATTTTTATGATATCTACCTAGCCATGAACAATGTCAAATAAATTATTAAAAAATTGCTGTCACTGTTAGAAGTACACATGTAAAGTTGTGTTTAGTTTGTGCCGTTTACAGAGATTTGAGACAGTCTATTTGTCGATAAAACGAGTGAAACTAAGATTGAACATCGCAGCGTAATAAAGTTCCTGACAAAAGAAGGCAATGGCCCAAAAGGAATTCATGAAAGAATGGTTGCGGTGTCCGGACGACCCGTTGAAGCTCGAATTGAAGACATTGTGCCAAAAGTCAAAAATTTGGTACTGAATGAATGAACGGCGTGTAAAGATCTCTGTTATTGCCAATGAAGTCGGTATATGCGAAACAAGTGTCCTCAAAATGATTTGGGTTTGAAGGAGGTGTCTGCACTGTGGATACCCAAATTGCTTACACCTGAACAAATACTGTACAGAAAAGAAATTTCTCAAGGAAATTTGGCGGAGTTGGACAGGGACAACATTATTTTTCTCGATGTATCACCGAGAATGAGACTTGGGTACACCACTACTAAACAAGAGTCCATGCAGTGGGTTCATAAGGGCTTTCCACCACCAAAAAGGTCAAGATACAATTTTCTGGAAAAACTGATGACAATTGTTTCCGGGATGCCGAAGGAGTCTTGCTTATTGAATATATGCCGAAGGGGACTACCATAAATGGAGAGGCCTACGGAAACACAATTAAAAATTTAAAAGTGCTGTGGAGGAAAACGCCCGCTTTCTTATCCACAAAAACTAGTTGCTGCGCGACAATTGTCGGGTTCATAAGGCAATCAAAGTTCAGCAGATAATAATCAATGACTGCGGATTTATAGAGTTAAGGCACCCACCTTACAGCCCCGACCTAACACCGTCAGACTTCTTCTTATTCAAAAATTTAAAATAGCTTTCTATGGGAAAGCGTTTTGCTTCTCATGAAGAACTCAAAGAAGCTGTTGCGGGGTTACCGAAGGAACTTTTCTCTCAGGGTATAGGGCAATTGAAAAAAGATGGAATAAGTGTATTGGTGTTGAAGGGAGTTATGTAGAAAAATTTTTTGTTCTCTTATGTGCTTTTTTATGGCTAGGTGGATAACATAAAAATAAGCCCTCGTATAATATTTTTGATTTATTACTTGCAATACAAAAATTGCATACGTGTAACGTTTAATCTGTTTTGTACATTTATTACAAGAGGAAATATGAATACGTTGAAAATATTCATATCGCGACTGACGCTGGCTACATTAGATTTTTCAACTAAATACTTTTTTCTACAAACGTCAAAAAATGACGAGGTTTGCGCATTAATAACAATATGAAAAATGACACTTTTTTCATTTTCCTACGTTACCATAACATCGTGCGCAAAATAGTGTGTTAACTTTTGTCGTCTTCAATCAAGCAAAAATTCACGGAAAAAATTATTTAAAACAATTTTAAGGGATATACATATTTTGATGGTTGTAAAAAAATTTTGTTTGTAACACGTGCGCGAACTACTTTGGTGATGTCAACTAATTTTTTAACTCGGCTGCGCCTCGTTAAAAACTTCAGTTGTCGATCACCAAAGTAGCATTTCGCGCACTAGATACAAAAATAACTATAATAGTAGGTACCTATTAGAATGCAGATATGACAATGAACTTCACAATGCTATATTCATAACTTTCAAATTTTACAAACGTATTGAGTACATTCACTGAAAAATTTAGAAAAAAAATGGCCATAGTATGATGTTATTTTCCTAGCCTGAGAAGATTACTTAATAAGAAACGGTTATTGATTATCTTAATTGAACGTTCAAGGATGAAAATACAAGTTTTTCTAATTTATCTGGCTTTAGGAAATCAGTACGGATTTTAGTAATTAATCTTCTCAGCATTTAGACCGTAACCTTTTGAAATTGCTGTTATCGAAATGCAAATTATCATATAATAAACTAAATCGCCTTAAGTTTATTAAAAATTATGCAAATTTCTATGCAGCTTTACAATCCCTTGTCCTTTTAAGAGAGTTACTAATTCGTAACAACATAACCTATTAAATCTACGTATAGTTGGTTAACGATTAAGTTTGACCTTCGGTTTTACTAGAAAAAACGGAAGTTTTAGATTAGAAATTAGCGAAGTATTTTTTCGACAGCGTTAATCAGTTTATGACAAACCACAAACAACCCACTCAAATCATAAATGAACAAACCACTTTATGAATGAATCTTAATCATACCAACCGTATAATAACATAAAAATTTACTATTTCGTGTTAGATTGTATATGCAATTGAGGTTTGGAAATAACTGAGTCAATATATTCGTAGGAGACTCCGGAATTATGTCACCGTTTAACACTTTTTAAATCAATCAATTTGAGTATGTGTCATTTTGCTTTTCTAAAAAATGTGTCTGTGCACTTCGAGTAGAGATTTATTACGTTTATGATTCATTTTATAAGCAATATTTTCACAGATGAACTAATGCGATAAATGATACAGTTTTTGGTACATAAAAAATCTGGAAATTTGAATTGATTCATAGATTTAAAAGTGTCAACTTCGAGGAAAATAAAATGGCGACGTCTTGGCCAAAGACAACTTATTTTTGTCACTCCTGTAGATACACTCATTAAGGACTTTGGAATATTGCCAAATCTAAACCATGTTACTTTGTTATTTATAATTAACGCAAATAATTATCTCGGCGTCAGCTATACTTAACGGCTTTCTTGGTCTGGTAATTTTTATTGTTTGTTACTAATTGTACATTATAGAATTCTTCAATTGGATAATAAATTATATAAAATACAATTGGCAAGGTTAAATGAAGGCACAATAAATACAAGGTAAACTAAATTTATGTACCTAATAATTTTTTAATTAATCTCCTATCATTAGAAATAATAATGTTTTATTACGGAATTAATCCATAATCATACAGAAATGTAAATTGTTGATGCATACTTTTATTTAGATATTCTAAGTGTTAGTATTCGTTTTACATTACAAAAAATTATATGCTGTACATAAAAAACAACCACGATGTATAAGTGTAAGTAAATCCTAATATATAATGTAAATGTATCACTAGGTGATGGATAGAAAAATAAATCGAAATCTACCAGTGGATCAGTCGTATGAACTTGAGTAAAATTATATTTGCTCAAACTGTGCTAAATTATTTGTCTAGACTCGAATTACCGTAACCAATGATACAAATTTTGCAAATAATATCATTCTAATTGAGTTTTACACGATGAACTAAGATTGAGACCAGGAAACAGCATTATCCTTAACTTTATCTGTTTGTGCTGGTATAATCCTGATTCGTCCTACTCCTTATTCCATTGCAGCAACACCACTCAAATTTCCTTGCTGACTTCGTGTTCATTAACATATTGAGATCAGAGTCATTCAAATCTATAAGTAGAAGGGGCTCAGTTGAGTACAAACAGGGCCATGACAAGCAGGCGAAGGCCCGAGGGCAAGTTTGTAGCGCCCCACACATGTCTTACAAGTTAGCATTAGGGCCCCTTATTAGAATACAAATTCATATTTCCCGCCAAGGTGCTCACGACAATCCCGAAGGCCCCCGACCAAGTTCCGATTACGACAAGGGTGCGAAGCCTCGCGAGCAAGTTGCGAAGACCTACATATGTCTTACCAGTTAGCATTAGGCCCTATTATTAGAGTACAAATTCAAATTTCGCGCCACACGACAATTGACGAAGACTCATGAACAGATTCCGAAGACCTATGCCAAAAGGGCCATGACAGCGGAGGCGCAGCCCACAAGCAAGTTCCGAAAACCTATACCTGTCTTATAAGTTAACATTAGGGCCCCCTTATTAGAATACAAATTCAAATTTCCCGCCAAAACAAAATGGCCGAGGGTCTTGATTATGATGCGTAATTAAAGGGTTATGATGACAAAATTTAATTATAACAAAATGGCCGAGAATCTTGATTATGATGCTCAATTAAAAGGGTTAGGATCAGCAGGGAAAACAACAAATTTAATATTCAAGTAGAAAACGGTATAATAAAATTACTTTGCTATATGTTATTGGTTTAATAAAATTCTTGTTTCGTTGTAGATGAGATTAATTTGATAGTGATTGACTTGAACGACAGCAAGATTTAATTATGAATTAAAATAAATTATTGATACATTGTGACTCATAACTAAAACCAAAATATTTTGTGTGTAGCAGTGGGTTGTGGCCCAGATATAACTAATTAAAAACAATGCCCCCTTATTAGAATACAAATTCAAATTTCCCACCATAACCAATCATAATGTCCTCCAATCAGAGCACAGCTGCTGAGTAGTGGGGCTAAGGACCAATCAGAAACTAGAGGGGCTGGCGCCACCAAACAGGTAAAAGGAGGGGGCGTGGTCTAATCTTAGTCCCGCCAATAAGATAAAAGGAGTGGGCGTGGCCCCACCTTCAGGAAGCCATAAGAGCCTTATCTAGTCTTAACACCCCTCTTAACCCAGCCAAAACGGCCGCTAGACCACACCCTTGGGGGCATCCAACACCCTTAGACCGACAAAAAGGCTCTTGATATTACCAAAAGGACCTTAATTAGGGGCTAAATACCGCCCAGGGGTTGAAAAATCCCCCTGAAAAGAAGCCGACCCCAGTCAAAAGGTTTCTAATTAGGGGTAAAAATACCATCAAGGGTTCAAAATTTCGTGTAGGGGTTGAAAAAGACCCCGAAAAGAAGCCGAGCCCACTCCTAGCCCTACCCAGTCCCCCACTCCATTTTGTCCTATCCGGGCCGGGGGCGTGGCTTACCCCCAGTCCATTTTGTTCTCAAGTAAGCCCCTTCTACTTCCATACCTGCTTGTGTTGCTATGCGCTTGAAAAAAAGAAAGGATAGGTCACGTATTTCATTCCCTCCCCAAGGGGGAGGGCGGGCTGTTTCAGCTTTCCAAGCTCCTTCAGCCACAATCATGAATTCCCAGCATACATACATACATATATATGCATGGCGGGATTAAGAATGGATGTGGTCAGGATAGTATCGGAAGTTACGATTCTGAGGGTGAAAATACTATCCCAGCATTCGCCTAAGTAGCCGCACGTAGTGTGTATTCGCAGGGACCATGCCGCTACATGTGTATGAGGAAAAGCCCCTGAAAAAACCTCATACAAGGTAGACAGTAACGGGAATCGAACCCATTACCTCCCGAATGCTAAGCGCTATGCGTCTACTTCATCCTAGATCTCGCTTCTTATTCCACCTCAGCAACATGAACCCTTCCCATGATGTGCATTTTTCAAGGTTTGTTGCTGATTTCCTTCTCAGGAACACACTGTCAGCAAGATCGTTCAAATCCATATTATTCTACTCCCGCAATACCACGTCTTCCCTAGATATGAATTTTTCAATTTTTGTTCAAACCTATACCTGCTTGTGTTGCGCCTATTTTATCCTGTTTCTTATTCCACCTCACCAACACTCTTCTTCCTGAGACATGAATTTTTAAATGTTGTTGATCTCTTTCTCGGCGACACATTGAAAGGAAGATCATCCAAACCCTTATCTGTTTATGATACTAAATCCATTCCTGACTGTGTTTCTAGGCGTCTCTATTGTCCTGCTCCTCCAGCAGATAAGAAAGAAATAAGAAACAAATCTTCCGATTCAGTCATCACTACGTCAGATTGTCGAGCATTACACCCTAATACTCTTATCCTTGCTTCAACTCCAGCAGTTGCAGTGTCTAGTCACCTACAGGCTCCTGCATAATTTCTGAACGTTACTAATCTGTAAGTCTTACGTTTTCTGTGGAGCGTATTACTATTGAGCACGTGAAAAAAAAAGAAGGGGAACTGAATCTTCGTGTTTCGACAATCCATTGAGGGAGCAAGAAGGCTGTACTAAAAATAGACAACGTTGATCTACTTGATCCAGAATCAAGAGACAAAGGTGCACAATACCTTTCCTAGATTTAGATGAAAAATGTCGCATATGCTTATTGGAAAGCAGATTGATAACCGGGCAACTATGTTAACATCTGAGATGTGGATGTTCTCGTTGATTGATAACAGGTATTTTTCTTTAAGAAAGATCTTCACACCTTTCACAGAACTGGAGAATTTATTATAAACCTTTTCCCACACTCCTCCCCTTGCTAAACATAACTCTAAGGTTATTTTGAAAATTTATCCAAATTGTGTACAAAATAAACACCACATAAAGGCCTACAAATAAAAAAATTCATATTTCGGGAGGGGTTCGTGTTGCTAAGGTGGAATAAAACGCAGTATAAAAGCAACACACACACGGTCTGGATAATCCTGCTTTTAGTGTGTTGCTAAAAAAGAGACAACAACAAAATTTGATGACATGCAATAAGAAGCAGAATGAAGCAGGATTATACCAGCAGAAGTAGGTAAGGTTAAAGACAATCCTGCTTCTAAAGGGTTGTCTAACTTCCCTGGTCTCTAAAGTTATAGGTTCTTATTTTTCCAAAATGTATACTACCTTAGCTTTTCACCTTTTAAATGCGAGCATTCATTATTAATTCGTATCTGAAATAATATTTATGCGGTCTAACTTTGTAAAAGAGGTGTCATAAATAACGTATAAATGTTTTATTCAAATGTTAATAATGTTAAAAAATCGCGCGAGATAGTGCTAGGGTGATTTTTTTAATTTCTCTTGACTCGGAATTGCCCACACGACAAAACTATTGAGTGATATTAAAGATGCATTTATTCTAATTAACAAAATCACCACGAATGCGTTTCAAGAAGATTAATACTCGTACACAACGTGACACATATTCTCAAAACTCACACCCAATATTCTTAAATTTGTCACGAGACAAACGGGTTCTGTGACAGAAAAATCCGGAAAGGTCAAGCTAACCTCGTCGGGATGCGTGTGGGTCGACGAATAAAAGACTTATAGCGTTTATAGTAAAATATCTGCACCGAGTTAGTGGTAATAGGACTAGTAAAATATAGCGCTAATCGGTGTTATCGTATGCGTAAATAAGGGTAGAGCACATAAGACAGGGAAAACCAATGAACTCAGCTTGTATTCGTCCTCTTCGGCAAGTCCGCTCTGCAGCTCTCAGGATGTACTCAAATTATAAAGCTCCAAACACACACAAAAGAAATAAATAAAATACGCTAAAAATTCAAAAGCCTGCTCAAAATCATGACTTTATTTGTAGTAAAAAATTCTATAAGGCTTGTTAATCTTGAATAAACTTAAAAAAAGTTTCAATTACAAAAATATTTAAAGTAGAATGGGCCCAGCTTTCCCACACTACTTTTAATCGGATGACGTCACAATTTAAATGGGTGGGGGTTGGCGTGGCCATGCCCCTTCTCCACATGGCCATGCCCACTACAGCTGATTGCTGCTGCGCGTGCATACTGCCCCAGGCCGCGCGTTCTGATTGGAGGTGCTAAAGATGAGTCACACCCCCCTGGTTTCTGATTGGTCCTTAGAACCCGCCCAGCTTACAGGCTCTGGTTGCAGGCCTAAGGCGCTGTATTCTCATTGATTGGTTTTGGTTGTCATCTAGTGGTCTATTTTTCTAGTGGTATATTTTTAAAAATAGATGTAGGTGTCTGTAATTGTTATGGCAGGAAAACTTGAAATTTGAAATAGTATTCTAATAAGGGAACCCACATACACCTCATAGGACAGCTATAGGTGTGCGGCACTTGTTCTCAGGTCGTTGCCCCTTGTCAGGCCGCTCCTGATGAATGTTTTCTGTAATAGAGGTTCATGGTGGCTCTACCTACTAGTATATTTTAAAAGTAAATTTAACTGTTATAGCGGTGAAATAGAAATAGTATTCTAATAATGGGGGCCGCATACTACCTACACCGTTAGGACTCTTAAACGTGTCAAGGAGTGTTAGTCCCACCGCAGCGGCCCCCTTGTTTGTTTGTGGCGCCATCCAGTTGTGTATTTTTTTAAAAAGCTATTTGTAGATTTGTGTAATAGGGTCTAATCGTGGTTCCAATCAGCGGTATATTTTAAAACTAATGGCAGGTGGGTGAATGGCGTCATCTAGTTGTGTATTTTGTAAAATGCTAATTTCAGATTTCAGTAATAAGGTCTGGTCGTGGTTTCATTTTAAAAGTGTCGAAAGGCGGCGAACTACACTAAGGTGCCGTAACTAGGCCCTGAGTCTCATTTCAGAGTCCCGTTTGTTTGTGCCTCCGTGCATCTTCTTTCAGTTGTCTTGTCTACAGCCCATTTTGGCTTTCCGTCTTTATTATAGCACAAGGTTTTAATAGTTTATTATATGTGAAACAACCTAAGATTTAGATCTACAAATGAGTGAACAAGTTAACAGTTTGAACCTTACCAAACATTTAAACAAATATTAAGTTAGTTGCCTTGCCAGCAGGACCTAAGATACGTCTTGTTGTTAATGAATTAACAGGTTGAAGATTCCTAACACAAAACAAATTTTTGTATTTATTCACTCAATTTCATCATTACACAACATAGTAATTATGATAAAACTATTTTTCCAAACGAATATTAAATTGTTTGGTTTGCCTACAGTTCCTAAAGAACACATTGAAACACCTTGACTCTTCAATCCCTGATTAAATTGCTGTATACGACGGCTATCAGACTTGAAAAACTGATGGTAACACTCAGGTTGCACAGCTTCAAATTCCTCCAGCTCCACCACCACCCTCTCGCCGTAATTTGTTGATATGATGTCCAAATTGAACATCTTGTATTCTGTCCCTGTCTCTAAATCCTTACCGTTTTTAAAAGATTTAAAACATTTTGATGCATTTAGAGCAGTTAAATCCATATCTGTAATTATAACATAACATTAAAAATCTGCACAAGTAAATAGATAAAGTAAATAAAATAAGGGATAACACCAAAAACGATTACATACCAGTGTTGTGGATGATCGTGTTGAAAGAACCCGTTGGAAACTCGACATGAGAGTGTATAACTGTTACTTTTTGTTTCTTATATATATTTATGCTACATTCACCCTTCTACGTTTTGTTTTTAAATAAATAATATAAAGTACGTAGGGTTTTCCCTAATCTTTCATTTAAAAGTAAATATTTTGTTGTACAAAAAAACCCATTAATGTGTTAGATAAGGTGAACATACAATCACGAAATCTAATTACATTTTTATATATAGAAGTAATATTAATAATAACCTTTAACAGATTATATTAGAGGTATTATAATACGATTAATTATATGTTGATTTGAAACTAGTCCTGTCAAAAGGGTCTTAGATTTATAAACAAGTTTCCAGAATTGGTTTCAATACGATCGTCTTTCAAAATTCAAACCTAAAATACTGATTTGGATTAGCTTACAGTTTGCAAAAACCAACTTGTAATAGTATATATATATTTATAACCAAACTTGAAATCAGGCCTCTATATTATTTTACATACAACTGCTGTCTTATCCGAAATATTCATCACGTAATATGCCATTCTAGGCCTATACAATATTACCGTATAATAATAAGTCATGATCTCACAGTGCATTAGAAAAACTATTCTATTCGAACGTTTTAAGCTTATTAAGATAAACCGCCAAATAATATAGAAATAAATTTAAGGTCTTGATCTGAAAATCTTGGTTATAGAAACAAGATTTAAAATTCAAGTCTGCGATATTGATTTGAAATCAACCTCTGGCACAATGACCTTAGATTTATAAACAAAATGTAATTGAATAATTGATTTTAGACGTAAGATATGTTTAAAGAAAATGTAAGAATAATTATCTTTAACATGTTAATAACAGCTTAGGACCCTACACAGGACAAATTCATGGATTAATCACATAATTTAGATTTAGATGGTATTTAAATGAAAGTACAGACAGTTTTGATACTAAAACACTCGCAGATAAAGGTAAAATCTAATTTTGGTACTACCAATGATTTTAAAAACAATTCATAATACTGTGTTATCTACAAAAATTTCCAATGCGTTTTAGAAAAACACGTTAATTCGGTAATTACATAAAAGATGAATGGTCCTTGAAATACAGTTATGATGTTTACGTTCTTTGATCGGCTTGTTTTCCTGTTCATTCCTATTAATAATAACCTTTAACATGTCATATTAGAGATATTAATCTACGCTTATAATACGATTAATTATATGTCGATTTGAAACTAATATCTATCAAAAGGGCCTTAGATTTATAAACAAGTTTCAAGAATTCGTTTCAACCCTGGATCATCTTTTAAAATTCAAGCCTAAAATACTGATTTGAATTATTTTACAGTTTGCAAAAACCAATTGTAATATATATAACCAAACTTGAAACCAGCCCTCTATATTACTTTACATGCAAGTGCTGCCTGTCTTATCGGGAATATTCATTACCTTATAGTCCTATAAGGTAATTACCGTATAATAATAACAGTCATGATCTCACAATGCATCAGAAAAACTGTTATATTCGAATGTTTTAAACTTATTAAGATAATCGCCAAGTAATATAGAAATAAATTTAAGGTGTTGATCTGAAACCAGTTTAAAAATACACTACAAGACGGCGTCATAAAAATCAGGGGGCCCGACAAGAGGCAAAGACCGGACAACAAGTTCCGGAGGCCTATACTTGTCTTATGACGTGTATGTGGGCCCTATTATTAGAATACTATTTAAAATTTCTAGTTTTCCCGCTATAATAAACAAGGAGGCCCGACAAAGAGCGAAGACCCGATAAGGGGCGGAGAGTTCCGAAGTCCTATAGCTGTCTTATGAGATAGTATGCGGTTCACCATTATTAAAACACTATTTCAAATTTCAAGTTTTCCCGCCATAACAATTACAGAGACTTACATCTACTTTTTAAAATATACCACTAGCCACAAGCAAACAAACAAAGCCAACAATCAGAATATAGCGCCTTAGGCCTCCGACCAAAAACCAAGGGGCGTGACCTGTCCTTAGGTCCTCCAATCCAAACGCGCGGCCTGGGGCAGTCCACGTACGTAGGACCAATAAGCTGGAAGTGCGCGTGGCCACGTGGGGAAGTGGCGGGTCACGTGACCCTCCATACTCATCCCCACCCGTTTAATTGTGACGTTATCCGATTAAAAGTGGTGAGGGGAAGCTGGGCCCATTCTACTTCTAAATATAATGTTACCTTAAAAAATGCTTGACATAAATTAATATTATGACTGAACAACGAAGTGGATCAAATATAAAACAAAAGTGTTCTACGCAAACACTATAAGTTTTACGCTTGTTCGAAAAATCTTTTTTTGTGTAAGTTCAATAATATTTAAATAAATATCGTACATAACAACAATTAACACCTACCAGCATATCGCTTCGCATCCTGCAGGTTACGCTAGAAATAGCCTGCACATGTTCAACCAATGCCTACCACAGTTGAATTCGCTTGCTATCAATTGAGAAACCAGTTCAACAACACTGTACATCCAACTTCTCCTTAATTTTGAACGATTAAATACGGAAGCTTAAACTTTTGTGAAGGAAACTTGAGAACGTCATAAAAACAACTTCAAGATTCTTGTACGTCTTATGATTTCATTAAGTTCAAGTTTATCAAACAATTCGCTCCCGGTACTAGCGCCGACACCGATTAAGGTCCTTGCGGTGTTTTAAGTCAGCTAAATGGAGTGTTATACGAAATTTCTTTGAAACCTTGTCATGCCGTGAATATCGTTTTAAGTCGTCCTCGACTTCGGACATTACACTTTCTGGATCTCAAGGCACCCTTGTGGGCTTCGAGTTATACATTACCAAAAGCAAAATGGTATAGGTCCTGTCCTTCTCTTTCCCAACGCTAGTTCAATAGTACGTGCGCTTATGTAATAAAGATAAAACTTATACCAAATTGAATTCCAATAAAACAGTCGAGAGTCATGCAGACTGCGTTAGTGATAGAAATACCTGCAAAAGTGTTATCACTAAAGCTGAAAAGTTGTTCAAACAACGAAAATCCACCGAACTGGCTACCTGTTCTTTGAGTAGTCGTAAATTTTCGTCATTAACTGAAGTAAAAAACTAAAATAGAAACTTTAGTACACCTTTATTTACTCCTATGGTATCGTTTGACGGAGTAGTAGCAACTGACTCTTAGATAAACCGAATCCTTTTTGTGGATTTTTTTCCATTAGACTCGCGCCTTAATAATTCTGGGAAACATGAGTCACTAGTCAACTCTTCTTGATACGCTATGAAACCAATCCATTTTCGATACAAACTCTTTACAATCGATCATCAGAAGGAATTGCTTTTAAGGTATATAGGCGTTTGCCGAAAAAAATGTTCTCCGAAGTAGTACCAGTGCTATCTAAGGTAGATCATGGAAGTTAGTAACCGGTCAGCCTATTCACAAAAAAGGCGACAAAATCGATCACTCTAACTACTGACCAATTGCCACAACTTCCATTTTGTCGAAAGTCATGAAAAAGCTATCAATCAGCAACTACTTTCTTTCATTGAATCTAAAAAACTCCTTATGGTTCAAGCGTGGTTCAACAGATGATCTTTCATGTGACCCTTTGGAACTATACTATTAGAACGATCCCATGAAACATTTGTAGTCGTGTCAGGTATTTCAAAACCGTTTGGCCAAGTTTGACATAAGTGTTTTCTTAACAATTTCACCTTGTTTTTTTTCAAAGGAAATTGACATTAACTTTGTGTCTTCCAATTATTCCACTTCACCATACCCGCAGACTAAAATCGAGCAACGAAAGAACAAATTAGTCTCAAGAATGGCATCAAATTGTGTTTCGTGACGAGTCTCGATTTTGTTTGTGTACTCACGTCGGATGCGTGGAGAACGCAAACACTCAACATTTCTTGTAGAACTCAATACAGCCCTCACATAAGGACTTATGACATGGGGTGCAATATGTTATGGTGGCTGATCATTGTCGGTAACGCCTCCAGTTACATTACCAATCTGCTGGAGCCTGTTTCAATTCCATATCTTCGGGGGTTGGAAATTTCCGTTTTTCAACAATATGGGATATGATTGGTATAAAGCTGACTGATTTACTACACCCACCAGACGACTTGCACGATCTTCGGCCGCGGATTCAACAAGCTTATACCACAGAAAAATTAAACATTTGATTGACAGTATAGCCCGCCGCTTAAGGTGTATAGCAGATCGTGGTGCAGCAACTCATGATTGAAAAACTTTTTTATGTCTGTTTTTTTTTTGTTTTCAAATTTTAATGATTACTTTGATTCATCACAATAGCCATTTTGGGATAATTTTATTAAAATCGATTATCAACTTCTGTGTGTCACTTTTTTTCTGAAAGTGAATCTATATTACTTATATGAATTAAATACCTAATAAAGAAAAGAAAACAGATAAGTTACAAGCTCTAAGTGTCCTATTCGTCCATCTCCTAGTGGGTGTGCTAAAATTAGTATAATCCCAAAATTTCACCCAACCAAAAATTTATGTAGGTGACAGAAGTTTTCACGCACGACCCCTGTGGGCTTCTCGTACTCTGGTTACATTGCGGAAACTCCATAAAACTCTTGACACACAAATGCTATTTGTTATATAGATATCATTTAATAATTTTTACGTGATCCTGGATTACCTCAGTATTTTTAATTAGTCAAACAGCTCACTTGGTCGATAAATTTCTTTATTTCATACTAATACGTTATAAGCAAATAAACCCTTAGTTACCGTAACCATAAACACGTTCATAACTCTCTTGTATCTAGGCAATTATAGATCTATAACTGTATTAGTATGAAATAAAATTATTTATCTTTCACGGCAGTTATGTATGTTAATAACCTCGGGCAACTTAACAACCCCTCGGGACTAACCTCCCTCGAAATTGCAATCTGTTGCCCTCGGTAATTAACATACTCATAACTCCCTTGATATATAAATAACTATTACGTATCAAAAACTACAATTTTAATTAGATTATTTTACGTGATATAATGCTAATGGGAGGTGTACCGGTGTGCATTACCGCAGGAGTACGGAAATGGAAGTTTCTATGCTTGTATTTAGAGATCGATAACGTAATTTTCAATGGAGTACAAAATAACTTTTTTTCTCCAACCACCTAAATAAGACGCTATATTGTGACAGTATTTCGTACCAAAAGTGACTGATTCGGGATTCTTTGGTGTTTCCATGGCTACTGTACAAAAAGTAATTTGACCTAAAGATCAACTTCGTGTAAATGACGTTCATGGGATGTCATACTTCAATAAATACAATTTTAAAATTTTTGCATGTTCATCACAAACAACGTTTTCAGTCATAAATAAGTATTGATATTTAATATAATTTTGCTTTTTACTTTCGTTTTAAGCAAGTGTAAGTTTATTTATATGTTTTGAATGAATATCTTCTATGAACAGATATCGACATTTGCTACCGCCGGTGGCACCATCTATCTTCACATTATTTCAATAACATCAGTCACATTTGAATTAAATTTATAGAGGTAAAATCCAATGAATATTACCAAAGAATTATGCGGCACTATTTTTTTCACTAAAAAGTAGAATAATACTCACTTTGTATAAAATGAGTATTATTAATGTCTGATACTGATAGTGATATAAATAAGGGGTTCCCAAAAATGTAGTAAACTGCAAATAAATGACTGAATATAGAGGTAAAAGTGGCTGGAGAAAAAATGTTACGTTATGCTTCGCGTCGAAAATTTACATTTTTTGTACTAATGAAACAAATAACTATTTTATATTTAATTATATTCAAGAACAGTTTTTAGAAATAAATTGAATAATTTAACACAGGTTATGCAAACTATAAGGTTAAGCATACATGGCCAATGAGTACGAATGGACCAAAATTCTCAAGCACTTGTTCGACTTAGCATGGAACCTTGGCGACTTCAGCTGTTATTTCATCAATCATAACTTGGAATAACGTATACCCACAAGACGCATAAGGCGAATATCTAGATTTTCTTAATATAAATATCCTTCATATCATAAAGAATATAAGTAGGTATTAAGTTTAAAAATTTTTTGGAAGAAGTGTTGCTATGATTAGTTTACAAATTGACAGTTGCAGTTAATGCTACCGGTTCTTGGTTTCGTGTAACCCGCGAAATTCATACAGATACTCCTCTAACTCCTCTGACAAGTATTATATTTGTAAAAATAATTTTTATGATTACATAGAAGTATATTTTATATGAATTATAAATTACAAATTTATGCTGTACTGATAATTAACGGAATTTTTGTTTCAGGTAGGACTACTAGTTTATAAGGATTAGGTAAGTTTACAAATACGGTTACATATCAAGCAAACCAAATATTAATGCACTAGCTCTTCTGTCATAATACTACTGGTTCATATGTAAGGGTATGAATTTTACACTAAAAATGATCGCAAAATATGATTTTTAGCAACACATATACACTGTGTCCAAGATAAGGATTCTCAGTATAATGATCTCAGAAATGGTAATAGACACAATTCCGGTTAAATGGGAAAAAATTGTGTAATTGGGAGATCAATAAAATGACACAAAAAAAATCGATGGTGTGATTTTTGTTTTTGAGATATTTGAAAAAATTAGAATTTTTGAAATTTCTATTTTATTTTTTTCTGGCGTTATTATAAATGCTAGAGCAAAAATTACAAACACTTCTTCATGGTAACTTGTTATGGGCTTTAGTCAGTTTTCAATCGGACGTTTCCTGTTTTTATAGCCACCAACTTATTTTTTTTTTAACACCATTGGTCATAAAAAAAGTAGGGTTAACTGAAAAACTAACCTCAAATTTTAGGATAATTCTTGGAAAATATTATCTGTTAAACAAAGAGATGGATGAAAAAAATAAAAATACTTTTCAACCCACCTTAAGCTTCACCCGCAGTGACTTAAACATCTTAAATGGCAATACCCCGCTTGGGGCATCTCTATGGAAAGTTATTCAAAAAACTAATGGTCTCAAGAAATCTAATACTACTTTCAATTCAACGAAACTTTTATTTAAAGAAAAACAAGTACACTATAGAAAATAATTACAATAATTGTTCGAAATGACGGACATTTTGTTCTAGACGTGTTTAACGTTATGAAAAATGTCTCTTGGAATGTTCTGACACGCTTCTATTATCCTCTGGCGCAATTCATCCAAGGAAGCTGGTTGAGTGTTATACACTAAAAATTTAATGTGACCCCACAGGAAGAGGTCCATTGGAGTAAGGTCGGGTGACCGTGGTGGCCACTCAATTGGACCCTTTCTACCAATCCACTGTCGCAGATAAAACCTATCCAGCCACTGTCTCGTATTAATAGCATAATGAGGAGGAGCTCATTCCTGTTGAAAATACACAATGTCTTCATTAATAATTAAATTCGCTTCTAAGTCCCTTTGATTTTCAATTTCATAGACAATTAATGGCTCTATTAAATTGTTAAACATCCGCACGTATACCTCGCTGGTTAAATTACCAGTATTCCCACCCAAACATTAAGTTTCTTAGGATTCTGGGTGTGCCCTTCTGTAAAATGATGCGAGTTCTCATCACTCCAGTAGCGATAGTTTTGTTTGTTTATATGACCATTTAAAAAAATGTACACTCATCATCACTAAAACAAATGTTTCTAGTCAGTGTGGGTTCTCTTTGAGTTTCGTCCGTCATTCTTTCGCAAAACTGAATTCGTCGATCGGGATCATCCTCACCAAAGTCTTGTAAAATTTTCATCTTGTTCTGACAGAGATATACGCGTTGTTGATGCCAACTGTCGTGTGGATATATTTGGATTAACAGCAACTTGACCAAGAACTTCTATTTGCATCTATTCGTCCAAAACTCTGGGTCCGTGACTTTTTTTATTTGCAACAGATCCAGTTTCTTGGAATTTTCTCTGTTTGAATACTGTGTTGTATAAGTATTTAAAAACTCATTTCTGTAAATCAAAATGAATATCTCGCATTGCTGTGCTCAATATCCTAATGGGTTTGTTGCACTTTGAAAAAAAAATAGGACCAGTAACGTTTTGATTCAAAAATGTATTGGACTACTTTATTGAAATTATCCTATTTTAACGCCAACAGGTGAAAAATGAACACCAAATAGTTACAAATTTTATTTCTAGTATGTTTTACTTATTTCTAATACACTTTATGTTTTAATCTCCAGCTCTTCATCGAGAAAATTGCAGTTTAGTTCTGTCCATCTTCAGCGTCTAGCCCGGTTTGTAAGTCGCTGATCAACACTTCATAGTACCATTGCAAGTTTTCATCCCTAATCCAATCCTTTCCTAAACCAACAATCAGGAGCTTATTAACCGATTTTCCTTCATCGGAAGTAATTTTGTGCTTTTCCGTGATAGATTTGAGTTTCTTGTTTGCTAAAGATACTCCTTTTTTTCAACACAGTTTTTGATTTTTTGAAGGATCCGTACTTCTATAGAAAAATCTGACACTTTTTAATTTTTGGGTTTTGAGCTTTCTCCAAGGTAATTATTATTTGTCCGCTTATTACATCTACATCGACTTTAGTAAAAACAGTAAGTAGATCTTTTAGGCCATGAGCCGTCCAATCTTTGCCTAATTCAAAGACATCTCTAAATTTCAAATAAATTTCACAATACTCTGAAGGTAGAACAATTCGATCATTCCGGCGTAACTCTTTTTTAACTCGCCCGAAAACCCGATCTGCAGGTAAATAAGAATAGCCATGTTCCGGAAAGATGATCTGAATCTTATCAATATTCTTGGGCGACTCTTTTTGTAACCAGTACATTAATGCGTGCATGACATGCCATACTTATTTTGACCCCCACGGATTCTTGTTGTTGATTCAACTAATTGGGAGTTTCTCAGAAAGTGAATTACAGCAGAACCAACTTCAATGGACCCACGTCTCCGCTAACAGCTTCGGTCCAAACAAAAAAGTTTGGTTTTTTCGCTTGTACATTAACCACACACAAGCAATAAAATAACCTAGTTATTCTTTACTAAAATTTAATTCTATAGTTGGCTTTATACGTTTGTCAAACTGTTATATTAGTAGCAGGCTGATGTTTATGTTTTAATTTTTCAACTTTGACAAAATTGTTTTCAACATCTTTTTATTATGTGTGATAATGGTGAAAGTTAGAATGTTTGGCATGTTTTGAACTTGCTGAAGATCAAAACAGTATGAAACCTCATTATCTCGTCTTTCTTTCATTAACATGTTAAATTGTTTGGCCTTTACTTCACAAACCTGAAGATCACGTTTTACTTTGTCGTCTGCTGTGGTACTCATAATTGTATTTTTGATACGTTCACAACAGCTACATACATCCGTAGCGGGTGATCCAAATACAAGATTGAACTCAGTGCTGAATATTTTATGAAAATAACTCAACGCCTGCTTCATTGTTATAGATTTCCCAAATTTTTCTAATAGTTAAAGAGGGATGCAAATACAACCCTTCAGATTTTTGTCAATTATAATGACTTTCTTGCGCTCTAAATTGTCCAATAAATTCTTTACCTTTTTTTAAATTTCGACAATTGCTTGTAGGAGATAGTATCACCGCCGCTATTAACACAGACACCTACCCCCTTCTGAATTTTCTGTGCAACAAATAAAATTCTTCGAGGTGTAATTTCAAATAGTTTGTGAAAAAGCCCCAGTTTTAAAGTATCACGGTTTATTTCAGAGCATACAGGGACATGATTATGTGTTACGGAGAAGCTCGGTCAAATTTCTCCAAAGCTCAACGTATCTATCGAGAATGATATCCTTTAGGACAGGTTCCCAATGTTCGAACATTTATTGACGTGCATATGCATTTGGATGAAGATGGGTGGTGAAGATGTCTGTTTAAAAAAAAGTTAATAGTGGGAGTTTCCAGAACTCGTCGCACTGTTGAAAAGGAATAACCTGAACACATTATTAGAAGATGTTTCATTGGACATTGTTGCAAGAGTGGACTTTATGCTTGATGGCAAGATAGCTCACTTTTCTTGAGTGATAAGGAAATTGTTTGAAAGGAGGTTTGGAAATAGGTGGATTTGTTGTGGGGGCTTGTAATATGATCACTGCTCTTCAGTAATAAAAGAACTAAGGTCATATTTGAATTCTGCGTGATAAAAAGCCCTGTATACAAAATTTCGTCCGCTTATTACATCATTGTAAGAAGATATTAAGAAAAAAACAAAAAAATAATTAAACTTCAACACCCTATATCTTTTAAGCGAAGGCCTTGCGGACCTAAGTTCATAGGAACTTTTTTTATTTTAGTGTCCTCTATCGCGTGGCACTATGCATGGCACTTTTTCTGTGTCACCCTGTATATATATATATATATATATATATATATATATATATATATATATATATATATATTATATAAACGGAATGTATTTTCCAAACAAAAAATTAATTTTTCCAAGTTGATAGATTCTTCATGAATCTCCCTAGATAAGTAATATCTTACAGTTCTATCTGCGACTTCATAATAACAATGTGATGTTCTAAAAAAAAAAAAAAATAAAAACAGGCGGCTTTGAAAAAAATAAAAATAGACGGTTTTAAAGTAATTCAGTATCTGTCATAATTTTGTATTGTACAATTTTGTATTTAGCTGGTAGTAGTATTTAACTCTGAATTAGTTAATTTATGGTAGTTATTATCAAAAATAAAAAGATATGATATGCTATCGTGTTACATACTATAGCAACGAAATTCCAAAGAAACACGGAACGCATGTATTTAAACAAATATCCAGAAAGACAGCAGCCTCATAAAACCACATTTAGGAACTTGTCAGTCAATTTAAGAGAACGTGGTGCATTTAAAACGTCTGTAAATTCCTGGAAAAAACCTTGTAATGAAGAAGAAGCAAATAATGTTTTATTAGCTGTTACGGAAAATCCAGAAATATCTACACGACACATTAAACAAACAATTAGAGTGGCCCATTCTACTGCTCATTTATTTAGGATTCCAAATATAATGAGATTAGAATCAAGTTACTTATATTAATGGAATGTGAGCCTGCAATATCGCAAGGATTCACACATACGAAAGCAACTTGACTAATATTAAATTATTAGAATTTACATCAGTTCTACAAACATAAGGACAACATTTACATCGATTGGGGCTTGAATCTCGATGGCGCACATGGTTAGCGCGGTACTCTAGTAAAGTACAGGTCGTAGGTTCAAATCCTACTCGAGGTAAACTTTTTATTTATGTATTTAATAAAATTAATAATAATTTTTAACCTTTTTTTATTCACGATAAAATAATCAAAAGTGAATCTCTAAAAAAACAGTGCGTTCATGCATTCATTTTACACCTAAATAACATAATAATAAAATGCACTCAAAAATTTATTTAAATTTTGTCAATCACCACATTAAAAAATACAATAAGTTACTTTAATTGGAGAGGCCCTTTGGTTACATAGAATCTGGCAGGGACGGTAACCTCGACGATACGTTTGATGCTGGGGAACGCTTGCGATATCATACAGCTGGTGACTTTTGCCCCTTGCGTTGTGGTTCGATTCTCAATTGATCGTGTACACGCTAATATTTTCATTGACACGTAATTCGTTCACTTAATTTTATTTTCTTTACCTATACTCCACAAGTAAGATTATTTACAGCGCCTTACTTATTATTATCTTTACACTGATAATATACAAGTTGTAATGAATTCTTAGTATTTTAAATTACGAAAAAGCTTTGATATGATCCCTTATTTTGGATTTTGTATTAGAGGAAGAACACCCTATTACGAAAGTTCCTTCTACACGAACCTGGTTCAACGTCGTTTCGCGAAAACAACTATGTCACCGTAACAAAAAAACTGTACGCCTCTACGCGTATTCACGAATCCAAACTGGAAGAGATTGCCCTGTCAGCAGCCCACTTCTACCTCGAAACCTTATCTAAGAAATTTGATATATGGTGAACTGGAATTTTTAGGCAAACTAGCCTTTAATGCTATGTATCTAAAGTCAAATACTCTGTTTTAAAACCAAACTCTCTCTGAAATGGTGCATATCTGGCGGCTCACTAGAACTTTTGCAAAATATGTACCTTACAATATAAAATTTGAATACGTTCTTTGATTTTATTTTTTATATGATGCAATACCAACGTGATTTAAATAAATTTCTCCAATTTTAAAATAAATAAGCATTTATTTATACAAAACTATCCTTATTTACAAATACATTAACGAATGTTTCCTTTCAAACTCTAGTAAGAGGGTTTCCCTAATTATCGATACAAAAATGTAAATCACATTTTCCTTTTTTAACTTCCATTTTACTTCGATCAACAACAAAACTTCATTTTCGTCTTTTAGAAAATACAAAAAAATTCGTAAACATTTAAATTACGTAAACGACAAAAGAAGAAGTTACAATCGAAAAGCTTCTCCAATCATTAATGCGTTATTACCTCCAATTACGAGAGTCTATACTACATTCAAGATGTTCGGTACTAACAAATAATTATAAATTCGAAATTTATCGGC
The DNA here is from genome assembly GCA_036346205.1 of Vesta saturnalis. NCBI lineage: Eukaryota > Metazoa > Arthropoda > Insecta > Coleoptera > Lampyridae > Vesta > Vesta saturnalis. Next base: position 5,905,191 of record JARFJB010001921.1, read on the forward strand.
AAATCTTGATAAAATCATAGATTCATGACAAATTAGTAATTTAAATCCCGAAATAATAATAAATTCTGCATAGTTCACTTTTTTAAAGGATTTTTTGGTAACAAAGCAATTTAAGAAAAATGATTATTTATAGATATTGAAAGTAGAATTAAAGAATAATTCAAAGTATATTAATACTTGCAGATACGCCTATCAATGTAATTCTAAATTTTAAATTGTTATGACGTGATGGAAATATTCATTGTTGTTTATATATAATTTATAATAAGCGCTTAATTCATACAAAAACATATACAAGAATATAATTACAGAATTGTTGCATAATTCAATGATATTACATTTTAGTTATAATGTATGTGAACATAACATTATTCACGTGGCATCAATAATTTCTACTTAATTTTACAAGATATTTCATTTAGATATATTTTAAGAATACCTTTACAATGGAAATAAAAAATAAAAGTATACTTTTTTTTTTTAAACAAACAAGCCATAGAATGATAGATCAGTTTTATTATATACTATTACTAACATGTATTAAAAGAATAATTTTAATTTTTATCCTTCTTGACTCAACCAGAAATGCATGATGGGGTTCCCGCTTACAATTCAGGGATTGTGCGCAACTTGCTTATGGAAAACTTCGTGGTAGGATTATTACCAATGATGACCCAATTGTGTGGAGGTTCATAAAGAATCTATAAATTACCACCAATAAATAAGCAAGACATGAACTAAATTAACTGTGGCGCGCAACTAGTTACTTCACAAACAATCTTATTTCGCTGGCTCGAAGTTAATGGCTGTCATTTCCTCAATGAAGCGATTCAAAAACAAGTTATGATTTCTATTATTTTGAAAATAAAAATTATTTTTGAAAAGTTGTGTTTGATACTATGTATCTATGTTATTCGTTCATGGTTGTGTGAAATTTTTAATAAAATGGAATTAAAATGCGTTTCCTAAAATGCCTGTCATTACAATATTTTTTACCAACATTTTACACAAATTTTATCCGAAATTGTTTATTACAGTGGTGTTATTTTAAAAACATTGTAGGGATCAATAAAATTTAAGAAAAGATGGAAATATAAGGGGAAAATTTAGAAGTAGTATAAGGGACCCATACGATATCGTGTCCCAAAATACAAGATTACATAATTTGTCATCAGTATGCATACGGCATATCAAAAATAAAATAAAGAAATAGCTAATAAAATAACCAAGTACAGTCGCACCTGGGCAATAGTGTCTTAGCAATAAGCAACACATTAAATAGTGTAATTTATTTTGTAATTAATATAACCATAAATCTAATATTTAATATCAAAATCAAAGCTTCGTAGTTTATAAGTGTTTTGTAACTGTGGTCTGGTATTAGTTCAGTTATTTCCACAGTTTTTGCTTTTATAGCGCACATTTCGAAAGCGGACTCTGCTTCCGTCACCAGGCTTAGTCCTGAGAAGGACTGATTTCGCACTTGAATCGAATTCACTTACAATGATTTTTTCCCAAGCACTTGATTACTCCCAAATTCGACCTTTACCGCTGAGACACTGAGTAATCCAATATATATTTTTACAACTTCTATCCTTCGTATTATGTGCAAAGTACCTGATATTATCGCTGTGTATTTAGGTTCTTCATTTTCTATACCCTTTCCTTGTTTAGGTTAGGAGTTAGAGGGGTAACCATTTTCGTTAAGTGTTTTAGTAACATTTTCTTTTTATTTTTCAGACCCTCTTGTTTTGAGCATAGTGTTTCTGTATAGACATCCAGGGATAGCAGGTTTTGTTCCACAATTCCATTGTGAATTTTATGGAGGCTGTGCGGATATTTAGATGATATAAGAATTCATTCAGCGTATACCGTGTTGCCAAACTACGAAGGTATCGTCACGTATCTAAGTCACAACCTTGGTTTTTCTGTGAATTTGAATATCGCTTGGTCTTCGAAGTCTTCCATGTAAATATTGCTTATTATGGGGATAGTGGGGAACCCATCACCATCCCAAACTCTTGTTGGTAGAATTTTTCTTCTACTTGGAAGTATATTGTTCTAATGCATATTGTTACAAGCTCTATTATTGTCCTTACCGAAAGCTGCGTGTTTTTGTCCAATGTATTGCAATCTAGATGCACACACTGTAACGTCTCCCTCAGCTCTACAAATGTGCTTATCTTTGTTGCCTTTGCTTTGATTCACGGGTCGAGATTCAAGACTGTTCAAGACTTTGTGAATAAACTTTTTCGGGTGACTACAAATTTATTATGTCACAATAATATAAAATAAAACAAACTCTAAGAAAGAAATATTAACATAAACAAACTTAGTCATACTTGAAACTAAAAATGATTCTGGTGACCCCTGGTGGGCTATGGTACACCGCTGTCTTTCGAATTCAGATCGCCCTCTATGGATATTACTGTAAATATATAATTAAACAGATGTTTTAGTTATACGTGAAATTTTCATTACTAAAAAGGTTAATTATAATTAACAGGAGATATCAATGTAATTAAATATGTTTAATGTGAAGTCAGACTTACAACGGAATTATTAACAGATGAGTGTTGTATTTACATTATGTATGAAAGTTAGTGTGCTGATAGTAATCAGCTGTCTGGTATTAACGGCTTATTTCAATTAAATGAATTGAACTCAGGGTAGGAATTATTAATAGGTAATACTTATTAGTAAATTACTTATGAGTAAAACCACAACAGGAAACTGAAATTTTATATATAGGTCAGGTCTTTCTCTCTCTCTCTCTCTCTCTCTCTCTCTCTCTATATATATATATATATATATATATATATGTATATATATATATATATATATATATATGTAGATCTGGATTGTTTGTAATTAAACCGGGTAATTAGTGAGATTATCTGGAGTAATAGTACTAGGGTAAATATAGATGTATTAACAGTGATATTTGGAGAACGGTAATATCCTATTCGGAGTCGAAACTGCCGACAACGTTTACAGGGTTAATGTTGTTAAAGGGGCCTTTTATTAAATAGAAGTAGCTAATTATTCAGGGCATAACCTCCGTGTAATTAACTACGTCATTCATTACCGACTCAGTACCGACCTCGGGGCGTTGGCACCACCAAAAACATTCTACGAATGAACGTGTTTTACTATTCTGTGGAGGGGTTTTATAGTGATAAAGGGATGATTCTTGGCTTAGAAATCTTTCTGAGGAGCACCTCCGACAAACTAAGGACTTCTTACTCTAGTCACGTTTATGCGCCTTTCTCGGGACTTTTGACCACCAAGCTTGTTGTACATAAAAGTGTGCATAGATAAGTATAGGATGCTGGTCAAGTCAATAATATGGGTAAGGGATAAGAGATACTGGTCAGAATTACTGGTCTGGTTACTGGTTAGGATAATAATACAGGTGCAGGATAAATAAATACGAGATGCTGGTCAAGATACTGGTCAGGCTAGTAGCTTTTTGTCAGGATACGGGCCAGGCTACTAATTTCTGGTCAGGATACTGGTCAGGTTAGTCTGGCTGCGGGAGAGGATAATACTACACGTACAGGGTAAAATATTTATAAGAAGTGGGAAAAGAAAGAAGGTTAGAGAAGAAATGTCGAGTGTGAGAGGGATGAATGAACGAATGAATCTGTCTCTGAGAATCTGAATGCTAGGGGTCTGGTATTTATAGATAAATTGGATGGAGTGGGAAAGGAGTGGACAACTGATAGAATTTATTAACAATGATAAAAGAGTTGTCGAAGGAACTAGGAAATAAGTTTTAATAGGAATTATTTATTAGGATAGGAAAATTGATAGTAAGGATTTTCAGGATTATTAAAACACATCTGATAACTCCCCTAGTGTTATTATCGGAGGTAATAGACTAAGAGTAATGCAATAATGGTTGTATGTGACTAGACCACGAAAACGTCCTGTTTTGGAAATACCATGAAAGTTAAAGTATGGACGTTTATATGGTTAGAGCCTGACGGTACAATGCTGGAGGGCTCTTATTTTTATTAAATATCCACGCTATAACCTAAAATAGCCTTTCCTAAAAATAGAATGCTGTAGTGTAACTACTCAACTGCTTAGTTGACTATCGCTAATTACACACCAACATCTGAAAAATATGAACATTAAAAAAATTTAACTAAACAATACTAATAACAATATTCATAAAAACAAAATTTCGTGTTTTTTAACTTCATTCACATAAATATCTGAAATTTGCCAAAAACCTGACTTATGCCAAAATAACAATGTGAGAAACGGAATTACACAATGAAAATGGTAGATGCGTAGAGATATAATGAAACAGATTACATACCGAATGGTGTATTATCGCCGGGAACTTGTCAGAAGAAGTATGGTACCTGAGGCACACTTTCAGAAAGCGATGGTACCTGATGTACATTTTTTACCATTGGATTGGTTGAGCTGCGATAGGTGACATTAGAGGCCTATTTTGCATGCGAGCACTTGTTTTACACCACCAGTGTCGTTCTCACCCCCGGAGGTACATCTCGATTTTTTTAGAAGGGGGTTTTTCTAGACGTTAACGGGTGTGGATTTTCACACTTATCTTTAGAATTAACCAGAAAATTATACCGCAATTTGCACGCTCCACATGCACATTCCTAACGGTTTTCCAGAAGTAGGCCCCTTGAGATTTCGTTGCTTTTCAATAACCCTGTGTTTTTCCCCCTAATTGATTCGAAGGTTTTTTTGACATCTGAGGTTGCTATACTTTCAACTACCTAATTTCGACTACTTTCTAAGGTTTATCCATATCTACCCAACAAGAAGTACTAAACCTTATTTCTTCTAGTATTGCATATTAAATAATTAAGTAAGGTAGTCATTTATTATTGATTTAAGTAAAACACGAACAATGGTATGCTTTTAACAACGAGATACACTAAACTATGAGTAATAACACATTTTACGTAATAATTTTTAATTACATTAAGGTTAAACTTTGACTCACAGTCACCAGCAATACTTAATTATACTTTTGTTTTGGGTATTTATCTTTTTGCGTGTTTGCCCATTAGCGTATGCGTTTGTATGTACGTGCTGCGTCTTTGATTTTCGTGTGCGTGTGCGCGCACACGCGTGTGTTTGTGTGCTGTAGGTGTTTGTACACTTGTTTGCGTATTAAATAGTTTGATTAGTTCCTTTGATTTGCATGTTTCGGTCGTCACTTATTGCATGTGTTAGCTTCTTTGGTACGTTTTTTGGCTTGTTTCGTATAAATATGTGTAGACATTTGTTGGTATGTTTGTGGGCGTTTACTTTTTTGCCAACTTCTTTGTTTGGGTGTTTTGTTTGTTTTAGATTTTACGTGTTTGGTTGCTTACATGTTTGTTGGCTCTCAGTTTTTTTGCATCTTTAGTTTCTCTGGTACGTTTCTTGCTTATTTAAGATCTTTGTTAGGTAGGTTCTTTGGTATCTGCATGTTACCACGTTTACTTGTTTGCGTCTTTGAGGGTTTACGTGTTTGTCCGCTTACTCGATCGCTGGTTTCTTTTTTTTTGTATATTTGTGAGTTTACTTGTTTGGATGTTGACTTATTTGCTAGTTTCTTTATTTAGAGATTTACCTGTCTGCATATACTGACTTCCATAAAAATTGCAACACCTATAATTTATTGAACAATTTTATTGAAATTTTCGTCAACGATGTCTTTCATTAGAACAACCAAACGATTAAAATTAAAAACAAAAGAACAAAAACTAAAAATGTTTTTTTTCAATAATTAGTTGCTCCGCTACGATTGTAATGCACTCATTTAGACGGCGTGGCATGCTGTCAATGAAGTGATCTATAGCTGCCTGTGGTATATCAACCCAAGCTTCTTGAATCCGTAGCCAGAGATCGTGTAAGCTATCTGAAGGGTGTGGTAAATTACCCAGTCGCCTAACGACCTCATCCCATACATGTTCAATGGGCGACAAATCAGGCGACCGAGCAGGCTTCTTCCAAAAAACGTGTTGTAGCCCTTGGCGTATGAGGGCGCGCATTATCCTGATGGAAAATGGGATTTTCTAGCCCCTGAAGATATGGAAGCGCAACAGGTTCTAGCACATTGGCAATATAACGAACGGCGTTTAAGTTGCCATGAATGAAGACCAAGAGTGATCTGCTACCGTAGCATATTGCACCCCATATCATCACTCCTTGTGTGAGGGCTGTGTTGCGTTCCACAAAAAATGTTGGATTTTTACGTTCTCCACGCATCCGTCTGACCCTCCTACGACCATCGTGGCCCACAAGCAAAAAAATGTTGATGTTGACGTACTCTTGGCATTGTTCCCAAGTTCAGAACGAAATTGTGAACACACAATTTGCAAGTTAATTACACACTGATCGGTTTATTTCTTCAAATTTATTGTTACTAAGTGCAAAGGAAAAAACAAAAAAAAACTACTAGCAACAGTAAGTTGCGACGCCCTATATATGTCTTACAAGATAGCATTAGGCCTCCTTATTAGAATACAACTTCAAATTACCAGTCGTAACCTACAAAAACAAATACCGTTTCCAACCAGGGGTAACGACAGGAGCGAAGGCCTACACTTGTCTTATAAGGTTAGATCCCCATACCATTCCCAATCAGGGGTAACGACGGGGGCGCAGGCCTGCACTTGTCTTATAAAATTAGGTTAGGACTCACATGCAATTACACCAAGGGGCCGCAACAGGGGTGAGGGCCTACACTTGTCTTATAAAATCAGGTTAGGACTCACACACAATTACACCAAGGGGGCCGCGACAGGGGGGCGAAGGCCTACACTTGTCTTATAAAATTAGCTGACATACACCAAGAAGCCACGGCAATGGGGCGAAGGCCTACACCTGTCTGACAAGTTAGCGTTAGGGCCCCTTATTAGAATGCAACCCAATGTATAAATAAAATTTCGTAAGATTACAATCTGTAGATAGGAGTTAAAAGCATACGCACCACTGCCTACCTTTCAGGTAGGCAAAAGGGCTCTTAATACAAACAAAAATAATCAGGGTTGAAAATTCCATCAAGGGTTGAAAAAGACCACCGAAAAGAAACCATAAAATAAGGGTGAAAAATACACCCCCTCAAGTAAACAAGTAAAAACAAAAGAGGCCTTAATTAAGGATGAAAATTCCATCAAGGGTTGAAAAAGACCTCTGTAAAGAAACCATAAAAAATATGGGTGGAAAATACGGTTCCTCAAGTAAGCGAGTAAAAACAAAAAGGCCTTAATTAGGGATGAAAATTCTATCAAGGGGTTGAAAATGACCACCGAAAAGAAACCATAAAATAAGGGTGGAAAATACGAGCTCACACGTGGGCATATAAAAATTGGTGGGTTTTCCCCAGTAAATCCAAGATGGCGCATGGTGCCCCGGTTCTACTACCCTCCTTTAAAAAATGTGCACTTTATGGGGTAAAAACGATACTTGTGGTAGAACACAAGTGCTCATACATAAAATGAACCCCATGTGTCAGCTCTTGCAGGTCAACCAATGTAATGGAATAAAATGAGTCTCAGGTATCACCGTTCGCTGGCAATCCCCAGAAGCAGGTGCCACACTTCTACTCATGTCAGATGAGTTTCGCCAAAATGCATGTCATTTGATTGCTTCGGGCGATACACGCTGCAATGTTAACTTCCATTTGATTGGATTTCTATGTGAACAAAGAATTTTCAGAGTAATATAACAAGAGGAAGAATATTGAAAATATTAATGAACATATTCTTGAGAACTTATTGCTAAGCAATAGACACAATAGCACTTAGAGCTAGAGTGGCTATCGACAATTGACAACAAGTTGGATAAAGGATTTATATAATTGTTTACTAATGTTCTCACTCTCGAATTATATTTGACTAGATTATTTTCTCAATTACACATTTAATTCAACCACAAGAATAGAGCTATATAAACAATATCTACTACGACTATTCCTGGCAGTAATCTATTAATCTTAGTATAATAATACAAACGTATCTAAAAAATGTACTATGTATTTACTTCGGTATTTGAGAATTAAAAACTAATTTGAATTTTTTACTAAAGTTTATACACAGGATGTCCCAATATTAAAAAAAGACTAAAGTTACGTTTTTTGAATGGAATCTACCCAGTTTGATTTTATTTTTGGATTCTATGCTAAATTAGGAATCACTTTTATAGAGGCCGTTTTTACTTATCTGCCATTAATTTTGATTTATGGCGCTTTTTTTGCCAGAATTTCAAGGCGCAGGAGTTTGTTCAAAAATCAATACCTTCCAAATCCTTGCAGATAAGTCAAAGTAATTAACGCCGTTTGATTCCAGAATGTTTGCCGCATCTTTTTAGTGCAATTCCCAATGCCACTCAGCTGGTGACGGCTACCTTTTGCTACTTGAGTTTTGGATCGAATCTCAATTGATCGTGTACACGCTAATATTTACATTAACCCGATATACTTCATATTTTAAATGAGGAAAAAGTTTTATTTAATTACAGCAGGTTATTTGTTTAATAGCATACTGTGAAGTTAATGTTTGTAACCCTGAAACGAACGTTGTATTTTTCTGAAAAATCAAATCGAAACCTTCTCCAGAGGAGGGCAAGATCACTTGGTACTTAAACACTCAACGCCATTCTGGATCTCGATATATCCCTAAGGACTAACTGTACGTAACGATAAGTTGGTTTCGTGAAGGTTGAACAATTATATGATCTCTTCTAGGCATTTTGTGAGGGGATGAGCACTCTACAATGACAGTTCCTTCAACACGGACTCGATTCAACGTCGTTTCGCGGTAAACTTCATCACTTTCACGCTAAACTGTACACTGCAGGCCTACATAACCACTGCTCGTACGAATAATTTCAGTTGCGGCCAGATTGGCTTTTTTACCCCTTCCACTCTAATTAACCAAAAAAACTTAAGTTTTTCACTTACGCACATTCACGAACCCAAAATCGAAATTCATCGGGAGAGATTGCGCTGTCAGAAGCCCACTTCTACCTCGAAACCTTATCTAAGAAATTTGATATATGAAGAATTGGAATTTTCAAGCAAACTAGCCTTTAATGCTATGTATCTAAAGTCAAATTCTTTGTTTCAAAACCAACTCTTATCAACAGAAATGATGCCTCAATGACGGCTAATTTTAACCTTTTGCAAAAGATGTACCATACAATGTAATATTTGAATACGTTCTTAATTAAATTTTTATATGATGCAATCCCAACGTGATTTAAATAAAATTTCTCCAATTTTAAAATACGAAAGCATTTATTTATACAAATCTATCCTTATTTACAAATACACTAATGAATGTTTTCTTTCAGTAAAAGGCTTTCCTAAATATCAACACCAAAATGTAAATCACATTTTCCTCTTTCAACTTTCATCTTATTACGATCAACACCAAAAACTTCAGTTTCGTTTTAGAAAATACAAAAAAAAAATTCGTAAACTCTTTTAATTACGTAAACGACAATAAAAACCTTACGATTAGATCCGATTACGAGACTCTACATCCCATTCAAAATGTTCAGTACTAACAAATAATTTATCAATTCGAAATTTATCGGCAAATCTTGATAAAATCATGGATACATGACACGTTACTTACAAGAAAAAGAAGTATTAGCACGAAAACCTGAGTTGGAAGCTCTTTTAATGTTACAAGAAAATTGAACATTTAATTGCAGGAGAATGGAGGCAGAAACTGACATATTGCGAACCAGTATTAATCCTCCCTACCGTATTGAGCTACATCAAGAACTTTTCAAAATCAGGTAAATTTTTGTGAAACCATGGACAATTTGATTAATAAGGACTGGAACTTTATGCATACAATCTGAGTAATGGGTCTGTTAATCGGCACAACATGTATTACTACGCGACTGCAAACCCTCATTAGATGCACACAATAGGTGGTCACTGAATGCCTGAGGCGAAATTCTTGGCGACAAGTAATCGGTCCGTTCTTTCTTAATGATGTTTTGAATGGGGTGAAATATGGAAAATTTCTTCAGCAGAATGGAGCCCTTGTGTACATTATCATCGAGTAGTTCGAAAATTTTTAAATGAAGCCTTTCCAAATCGTTGGATAGTCAGTTGACCTGCTCGTTCCCCCGACCTTATCCTGATTGATTTCTTCCTTTGGGGATTTGTTAAAGAAAAGGAGTATAAACTTAGACCAACAACTGCGGAGGACATGAAACAAAGAATACACGATACATCCCGTTTAATAAATGCAGATATATTAATTCGTGTTAGACCGTCTTATAGACGAAGACTGCATGTTTGTATTGAAAAATATCTGTTAAAAACATAAATGTAAAATAACTTTAGTTTTTTTTTTTGTTTTTGTTATTTGTTAATGTTTTTAAATTGTTCCACTTAATTCGGTTAATGCTGCTTTGCGATATGCTAGTTTTGGCGTCAATTTCTCTGTAACTCAATTGTTAATTTTCTTGCAACAGAAATTCCAATTCCATACTTTTGTTTATTTTTTGTGCTAAATTTTTTTGTATGTAAGGCCCGGTCCACTCGATTTTTATGGTTTTATGCGTAGGGTTAAGGATAGCAAAGTGGATTTTCACATTGTACTATACAAACCTTATATTGATGGAAGATTTTGACCAGTACTATAATAAATAGGGGGTGCCATTTGAAAAAAAATAGTTTTTGACATTTTTAATTTGTCATGTTTAAAAAATCGTAATAGGCACATGCGACAGAGCAGGTTGTTGAGTACACACTTAAAAAATGCGGCAAACATTCAGAAATCAAACGGCGTTAATTACTTTGACTTATGTGCAAGGATTTGGACGGTACTAATTTTTGAACAGACCCCTGCATTTCAAAATTCTGGTAAAAAAAGCGCAAATCAAAATTAATGACAGATAACTAAAACATCCTATACAATGGTGATTAGTAATTTAGCATAGAATCCAAAAATAAAATCAAACTGGGTCGATTCCACTTAAAAAAACGTAACTTTAGTTTTTTTTTTTAATATTGGGACACCTTGTGTATAAACTGCAATATTTTTAAAATGTTATGGAGCTTTTTCCGTACGTTGGGACATCCTGTATTTGTGTATAACAAATTTAAAGTAGATGCTGAAAAAATGTATTTTTATATGTATAAAAATATATAAACATCGAAGGATAAAACCCACGTTGAACACGATTAATTTTTATGGCCTTAGAAACAATTGTGTCATTGTTCAAATTGGCGCCCAACGGGGATTTTATATATACTTTCATTTGAGCAATAAACCTCAAATGGTGATACTTACTAACAAAATAAGAAAAATACACCTACGTAGCAAAATAAAACTAAATGTGAATTTTATAAACACAAGATTTGACAAATAAGACGATGAACGTTTTATATGCGCTTCCATAAATTACTATTTTCAGCGTTTTATCCGCACTTTGGTAAAATAATATTTGTGTTTTCGTGTATACAGTTAGTATATTACGACGAATGCTTTCTTTTTCAATACTTTTTTTCTGTTTAGTTTAATACTTTTACTCATTAATGCATTACTATGGTACGGCAACTAAACCAGCTTGGAAATTAGCATTTAATACTTCTGTAACACTTAATTACACCTAGAACAGGCCGATATGAGTAATACGTATTTTTACGTTACAAATATTATAACTAGATAAAACATCATTTCTTACCATTATTTATATAAACTATTAATGTTTTTACTTTCAAAGTTCGTTTCAATCCTACACGACAATAGGTAAGTAATCTTTATTTAACTAACATTTAGTAGCAAGCGTAACTACTTATACGGTACTGTCGAAATCATAATTGTTAGGTGTAAATAAACGACACCGTGATGTTTTGGCGCTATGACGTTTTCACGTCAGCAAGTAGAACACGCTAATCAGAACTCTTAAATTTCATGCCCTATTTTATTTCCATGTTCTCACCTATTTTTCTATTCCTTTCCCCGTTTTTCTGTTTTTATCTCTTTTTTCACATTATCACCCACTTTCTCTCTTCGTTCTCTGTCTTCATATGCACGCCTGTTTGGGTAGCGTGTTTGAGGTAAAGTGTATTTGTTCACTCCTTTGTGTTAATTAACGACTAACTTTTGCAGGTCTAGTTCGTTTTCTTGGTTTGCGTGTCTGTTTGCAATAAGTTTCCACCATTGCATAACAATTTCTTCTTCTGATTGGATTGACGTTTGCTTCCCAATCCCAATTTTCTCTTTGCTTTCACGACGGTACCGACTGCTAAAACTGTAGTTCGTTCACCTAATCTGTAGTTTATTATATTCTTTAAATTGGGTTGTTCTTCTACACTATGAGCATCAAATGTGCAAGAACAGCAGGTGCAGTTTTCTATCATAACATTTTTCAAAATTCTGTCATATCCTTTAATCAATTCCCAATTGTAATAAATACCAAGATTGGTAGATAGAGATTCATAATGCTGATGATAGGCTATATCTTCTTCTTCGTTTAGATTCGACCAATCAATTTTATTTTCAATTTCTTGGTATCTGAAAAATTGTAATTCTAGATATGAATGCCATCTAAGAAGTTCATTCCATCCCTTCATGTCTAACACCACATTATTGCTTTGATCGCAGTTGCCACACCCGTCCCCACGATTGGTGCAAGATTGAGGTGTGTACTGTATCCTAGTTCTATATGTTTCGCATGATGAGTATCGTTCGGCAGTTTATAATAAACACAATCGATTAAGTATTCATTAGCTGCCTATTTGTACACTTCTGATAAATCACCCTTATGTTGAAGTGATGGCCAGTTAGTGTTAGAAGAATAACCTTCATCTTATTTTTCTTCATTTGTATTTTTACTACTACTACTACTACTACTAACTACTACTACCATCACCATTTTGAGAGCACCAACAGCAACTATGTAGGGTATCCATATATAACGGTGAACTTCAGAGTTTTAATCGTTCCAGAAATTATTTTATTGCTGCTTATATTTTAATTAGATAACGACTTTACTTGCTCGCAGTTGCACTACGAATAAACACTGTTTAAGCAATGATTCTAGCATGCGTAATTTACATATCTTGGGGTTGTAGCACTACTATTAAAAACCAAATGTTGTTTTTCCAGCTGCACCTAAACTATTTATGAACACACCGTTCGTCTTTAGTAACGTTTTAAATCTTCCTATGCAGGATTTTTCTTTGAAATACTCGTGAAAGCGCTGAGGTAATACAGGTAGAACATGTCCAACTTGTTAAATACTCACCTTGACCTACTTATTAGCATGGACAACAACCTGCCCTCTAAATGAGTATTCAATGTCACACCAGAGAGAGAGAGAGAGAGAGAGAGTGACTTGAACTGAGCCAAAACTGACCCTATATGACTATTTTCGTTTCATAAAAATGAAGGTCTAGAAATAGGAATTAATGTATGAAAGTAAAGATTTCTCCATCAATTCTTGTTTATGTATATAGTACTCTTTGCCACCAAAGAATTGACCTACGTCATAATCTAGTAACGAATGGGTTAATATGAAAAATATTAGTCAACTTTATAAAAAGATAATAGAGTAATAAATGGGTATACAAATGTTCTCATAACAAATCCGTTAAACTAACTAGAGATACACCCCATTCACCAAAAATTATGCCTTTGTCTCAGTCAGTAGTTTAAAATAGGCCGGTTCACGCTTTTGTTTTGCTTAATTACCACAATTTATGCTGTGTTATTTCCACTTAACATCAATATAGAAACTGCAATGTAACACTAATAAAAATGATCTCGGACGCCAAGTTATTTTTTAATTATGCTCTGAATAACTAAACCGAGGTTTGCAATAAAAATTTTACCAAAATGTAAAAAATTAAAAATATACAAACAACGTTTATTAATTATTATAAGTTTTGTTATGAACGAATAAGTTCAAAGGTAAATATGTAATTAAAATTATTATTAATTTTTTTATTAATAGTTAAATTTACGGTTATATAAAATATATCTTAAAAATAGCCTTATACTAAGAAATCATTAAACTTAAACTTGTACTTATACCTGTTACAAAATATAATACATCTTCTTGAGAACCCCTGGTATTATAAAAAAATAAATGCGGAAATGTAAGCCAAGGTGATGTAATCCTTGTATTAATGTTTCGCAATATATCGCAATAACAATGCTTTACGTTGTAAACCTCACCAAAATGGAATTTTATTTCTTATAAATTGCTCTTCAAGAAATTTGGGGTAATCCAATGTTTATTGCATTCTCTCGAAAGTTCAAAATAAATAATGGGATCTACATTTAGATCGTAAAAGTAGAATTATATGTGCAATTAAAAGTGGTAAAATTAAAGTGTCAAAGTAAAAAAAATGCCTGCAAAAAGCAATGAGGACAATGTGCCAAAGCATTATACAAAGTATTAAACAAAAAAGTGTCATGACAATGACCACATGTAGCTCTGCACATGCCCGGAACAGAGGGAACTTGTGGAGTTACAGGACTAGGTGCTAAATTAATAATTCTTTTACAATTTGGCCTAGGGCAAGCAATCCGTTGTGATGAACTTTTACATATTAATTAATTAATAATTTGTTATAATTTTTACTGGAAACCTCACATCAAATGGAGCAAACAAAATTAGGAATTGAAATTGTAAATTGTTTACATACTCTGAGAGAAAATGATAAAACATTCCCAATCTATTTGTTGCCATTGATACTTTCATAGTATTAGTTGTAAATATTTTTAATTGGTTGTAAATGTAATATAGTGGATTTATTTTTAAGATATATGGAAGTAATTTTCAGACTGTATAAAAGAGGTTGCATGATGAAGAAAATTAAATAAAAACAAGTGAAAAAAAAATATCCCTAGCTTGTTTTTGTATTGTATTTCTTAAATCTGTCAGCTTCAGTTCGTCATAAAAATTAAGGGAGTATTTCCCTTTGTGTTATTACACAATGGGGGACGGAAATGAAGCTGAAAGACAACCACTCCTAAAAAATGATCATGCCGCATATAACACCGATGGAGCAGGAGAACAAACAACAGTTTCACCAATTGGTCCTGATGAACTGCCACCCCCATTTTATCAAAATTCTATGGGTCCTGGACTTCCTATGGTTACATGCAGAGTTTGCCAAGCTATGATTGATATTTCTGGTAAACGAGATCAACATATTGTTAAATGTTGTCAGTGTAACGAGGCAACTCCAATTCGAAATGCACCACCTGGAAAAAAATATGTTCGCTGTCCCTGCTCGGGCGCCAGGTATAAAAAGATAATAGAGTAATAAATGGGTATACAAATGTTCGCATAACAAATCGTTAAACTAACTAGAGATACACCCCATTCACCAAAAATAATGCCTTTGTCTCAGTCGGAAATGAACGAAGAACATAAATTACGGTATATTTTAATACAACTCAAAATGGGTTGTTACAACTTATATCCATAATAATAAATGATTAAAAATCAAATTTAATAAACGTTCTCTTAGATGGCGATAATGTAGTAATGTTTCCAAATCTCAATATCAAAACAATACTTCGTGGAAAAACTTAAAAAATTAAATATTTTGAAGTTATTGAATTGTAATTTTGTTAAAACCGATTAGAAAGGTTTTTATCGTAACGTAAAAATTAAAAGCCATGGTAAGTGTTAGACGTTATTATACATAGAAATTATAATTGCAGGTGATAATATGAAATATGGTTTAAAAATGAAAATGTAAAATGCTGATTTTTACAAAGGTATATGTCAAAACATTTACATATGAATAGTAATTATTATAATATTTGTAGGTTATGTACCGGGTGATTTTTTAATACTTATGACAGTTTGAATTTCGCGCGTACGATTATAGTTTTTTTTAATTTGTTGCATTGGCGGTTAAATATTTTATATTACTTTATTCGTTCTTTTTTGACATCAGTGCTGGTGATGCTGTCGTTAATTTGTTTTTGATTTTCATTTAATTTTTTATCTATGATTTACTTTTCCATTATGCATTATCAACGTTCCTTAAAACAGTTTTTTTCGGAGCTACTCCGTAATTCAAGAATTTATTAAAGCAAGTGATTGGATAATGTTTCATTTGCATTTGTAGGTTAAAAACCTTTTTGAAGATAAGAAAATAGGAATTGCATTTGTAAGGCAAATCCTACAGGTCGTCCATTACTACGAAATGATAAAGTGGTAAAAGTCGTAAGGCAAGGAATGGAAGCAAGTCCCAAAAAATCAATCCGTCAGTTAAGTGATCAAGGTGATAATTTGTCAACGGATAAATTTGTGATACCAACTAACCTTATTTTCAAATTACAGGGTTGTCTTATTCAACATGGCAACGGATTTTGCATAAAAATCATATACACCCATACCGGGTTTCTGTTATACAGCAACTGCATGTTGTTGATAATAAGAATACATGTAATTATTGGATTGGTTTACTAAAAATTTAAATCGCGATATTTTAAATGTAACTTTCTAGATATCGTAAAGTTATTCTGTAATTGGCTTTCAGCCTGTTGAATAAATAAACATTATTATTATTATTATGACCAATGAGGCATGGTTTCATTTATCTGACTATATTAATAGTCAAAATTATCGAACGTGGGCAACTGAAAATCCACATAATTTTGAAGGGAAAGTTGAAAGAATTACACCTGCGACATCTCTCGAAAAAGTGTTTGACAATATGAAGCGTAGAGTGGAATTGTGGACATTTTTAGCAATGTTTATAGTTTATTTAATAAAAGTTAATAATATAACTGTGCTTAGTATAAAACAAGTAGTAACAAACAAAAGGAGGTTATGTCATAAGAATAACAAACTAAGTTAGTCAAAGGAGCATTTTCAGAATCATATTAAGACGAAAATTACAACTAGCATTTGTAGGTCATATCTTTTCAATTCGTTTAAACAGTCGATAACATACGTCGGTTGCTCAAAATGCACTTGAAATTTTAACCATCCTTTTTTGATGTATACTTAAATGTGCGATAGCAAAATAAACGTTTTATTTAGCTAGGTGCGTGTATCGATGACGTAGGTCAATTCTTTGGTGCCAAAGATAGTAGGTATGCTTAACTTAAAAAAAAGTTTTGTTTGTGTCGTTACTAGTTTTCAGGTTAATACATCTCTAATGCAGATGCAAACTACAGATTGTTTTAATCGATTCAAAGGTTAGTTGAATAAGATAAACAATCATTTGCCATGAGTATAAATTATTGTACGCTTCCCCTAAATTATGTCCTAAGCGATTGTGAATAAGCGTTTTTGGATTAGTTTGACGCTTGAGTGTGACCTGACCTAAATTTTTGGTAGTTACGATATTTTCTGCTATCATCGTCGACACGTTTGTTCAATAAAAATAATTATTACTTCGAATTTACTTTGTAATTTGCATAATCCAAACTCTTAACCATATTATAATAATGTAAGCCTTTTGATTTTAAGAATCTAACCGTTTATTGTTGAACTTTGGCAATAGCAGCAGAGTTTATAATCTAACTGTATATTTCATGATGAAAGAAGAGTGGTTAATTTTCTTAATACATTTATTGTTCCAAATATTAAATACAATTCTATAATAGATAATAGCATAGCATTAAATAAAATACCACTCCTACACTATAGTAATGCTTTCATCAATCAACTTGTAAATTGGCTTAATGAAAAGCGCTGATTATCATTCAGGCGAAAAAAATGCAATAACCTTTGCACCCATCAAATTTTTTTGTGAAATAATTAGACATCAAGATCTAAATCATTATTGTTGTTTTTAAATTGTGTTGGTATCTATGCAATAATTAAAATCTTTTAAACACAATATAAAATAAATTTAATCACATGAGATGTAATCATTTCAAGTTGAAGTTGTAGAATGTAGACAGTAATTTGATCTTAATTTAAAAATAGAACATTTATTCAAAACAATATGAATGAGTTTTCCACTAACAATTATTATATCTATCTAAATCATTAGCTACTTACATTCCATATTGTTTTATTATCTCTACCCTGAAGGGATTCAAAGCAATCGTAATTTTAATAATATACGAAATCAGTGGTCGAATTACGCGAAAGTTCTTCTGGTGGATGGTTACCTAATAAAAAGAAGTAATAAGCCGCCAAGGTTATGCGAATTGCTACGACACGAATCCATAAATCAGCAAAGATTAAAATATTTTTACAGCTTTATTTATTTATCTACTTAATAGAATGTAACACAATTTGGTCCGGGGGGGGGAGGGAGGGGGGTCCTTACACAAGTACTTCAAGTTCTTGTAACCGCACCTATTTTAACCATACCGAATTTTGATCATTCATTCTCCTGGCAAACAGATGCTTCTAACGTCGGAATAGGTTCCGTGTTGACACAAACTTATGATAATGAAGAACACGTTATATGTTATCTCTCGCGTTCTCTCACACATACGGAAAGGAAGTATTCAGTTACGGAGAGGGGTGTCTCGCCGTTTTATGGAGCGTCGAAAAATTAAGATGCTATCTTGAAGGAGTTAAATTCACTGTTGTAACAGACCACCACAGCTTAGTGCTTGTGGCTAAATAACGTCTGCAACAGTTTGATTATAAGGTGGTGCATAGAAAAGACAAGGACCATGTATGTGGTACCAGATTTATTATCCAGCGCGATTCTTATTGACGGAACATTGATAATCTTAACTTAGTAGAAGTAAAAGATGTTCGCGATCCGTGGTATTTAAAAATGTTGAACAAAATAAATTGTTCTCCTCTACAGTTTAATAACTGGCGTGTAGTCGACAATAAAATTTATAAGCGGGTTAAGCTGAATTTTAAAGAGTTACACGACTCATCTGATTGTTGGAAGCTGGCAATTCCTGAAGAATTACGGTCATACGTACTTCGTTCTTGTCACGATATTCCCTTGCTGGTCATTTGGGATATACCTATCCAAGAATTGCAAAATTTTATTATTGGCCAAGTATGAAATCAGATATTGCTCGATATGTAAAATCTTGCTTAAGTCGGAGTAAAAGCAACCAGAGGGTCACATGGGTAAAACTTTTATTCCTGGTAAACCTTGGCAAGTAATCAGTTTTGACATCATGGGGCCGCTACCCAAAACCAATCGTGGTTATCAATTTATTTTTGCCGTAACGGATGTTTTAGCAAATTTAGTTTGTTCTTTCCTCTGAGAAGGGCAGTTGCTACTCAAATTATAAAACCTAGAACACCAAATATTTTTAATATTTGGCGTTCCTCAGTTTTGCAGGTGTGATAATGGTGTACAATTTAGGTGTAAGGAATTCGAAACCTTAATGTAAGAGTAATATTTAATCCCAATTACCATCCACAACCGAATAATACAGAACGTGTAAACAGAGTGATAAAGACAATGATCTCAGCTTACATTAAAGACGAACACCGTAAATGGGATGAAAAACTTAGTACATTAGCATGCGCGTTGCGTACGGCTCGTCATGAAGCAACCTTGCAAACCCCGTACTGTATTAATTTTGGAAAAGGAATGTATCTGGATGGATCAGAATACTGTCGTATTAATCCAGAGGACGAAGAAAAGACGCAGGCATCAGCACAAAAGAAAAATTTAATTTTAAACCAGATGAGAAAATTAGTGAAGGAGAATTTGGTTAGAGCATACAAGAAGAGTCGTGAATATTATAACCTTCGTAGAAGAGATGTTTCATATGAGGTAGGTGATCTTGTTTGGAAGACACAATACGCGAAATCGGATACAACTAATTATGTTAGTCGTAAACTATTAAAGAAATTCGAAGGATCTTATCGTGTTAGGAAAAAAATGGGTTATTGTGTTTATGAATTAGAAGATGAGACAGGAATTAGTAAAGGGAACTGGCACGTAAAGGACTTAAAGCCATTTGTCAATAATAACTTACTATCTACTAGGATTATTTTCTTGTTGGCCATATAGTTCTTTTTTGGAAAGAGGGGAGTGTTACGGTTAAAATTTGAAAGTACACAATTGTCTATATACATTTTAAATAAGCTAAAATAAAATAATAACAGATGGCATAAACGTATAATAAATAAATTTATATTTTGAATTGGGTAAAGCAAGTAAGAATTTTACCAATGACTTGCACGCTGTTCTCGGTACCACATGTACAGTTTTACAATCTCCTTTGGTGGATTTATTATCTAGTCAGCATCAATTTGAGTTTCCTTCAGTCATTAGAAAATTAGTATATTGGATTAGAATACTAAACAGATTTTGAAACTCAACAATTTTAATATTGGATTTAATATTGCAAGTTTGTTACAATCGGTCGCGTAACAACTGAGGCCGTTATGGATTTACCACATTACTTTTAAATATCATCGACCCACAAGTAGTAATATAACGTGATCTCGACAACTAAAAACGGGTACATTACAGCGTGTCAAGCTAGTGGTATCACACTAAATGCGTGTGTGCGTGTGTGCGTGTGTGCGTGTGTGCGTGTGTGCGTGTGCGTGTGTGCGTACATGCGTGTGTGTGCATGAGTGCGTGTGTACGTGTTTGTATGTGCGTGGGCGCGTGTGTGCGTGAGTGCATGTGTGTGTGTGTGTGTGTGTGTGTGTGTGTGTGTGTGTGTGTGTGTGTGCGCTGTGTGCGTGTGTGCGCGTGTGTGCGGTGTTTTTGCGTGCGTTCGTGCACGGGCGTGCGTGCGTGAGTGCGTGCGCGTGTGTATGTGTGCGTGTGGGCATGTGTGCGTGTGCCTGTGAGAGTCTGTGTGTGTGTGTGTGTGTGTGTGTGTGTTGCTGTGTGTGCATGTGTGCGTGCGTGTGTGTGTGTGCTGTGTGTGTGTGTGTGGTGTGTGTGTGTGTGTGTGTGCGTGCGTATATATATATATATATATATATATATATATATATATATATATATATATATATATATATATATATATATGTGATGGTGTGTCTGTGTGTGTGTGTGTGTGTGTGTGTGTGTGTGTCGTGTGTGTGTGTGTGTGTGTGTGTGTGTGTGTGTGTGTGTGTGTATGCGTGTGTTTGCTTGTACGAGTGCGTGTGTGCGTGTGTGCGCGTGCGCACGTGTGTGCGTGTGGGCATGTGTGCGTGTGTCTGTAAGTCTGTGTGTGTGTGTGTGTGCGTGTGTGTGCATGTGTGCGTGCGTGTGTGTCGCGTGTGTGCGTGTGCGTGTGCGCTGTGTGATGTATGCGTGTGTGCGTGTGTTGTGTGCGTGTGTGCGTGTGTGCGCGTGTGCTTGTGTGTGTGTGTGTGTGTGTGTGTGTGCGTGTGCGTGTGCGTGTCTGTGTGCGTGTGCGTATATATATATATATATATATATATATATATATATATATATATATATATATATATATATATATATATATATATATATATATATATATGTGTGTGTGTGTGTGTCGTGTAAGCACGTGTGCGCGTGTGGGCATGTGCGCGTGTGACTGTGTGAGTCTGTGTGTGTGTGTGTGTGTGTGTGTGTGTGTGTGTGATGCGTGTGTGCATGCGTGAGTGCGTGTGTGCGCGTGTGCGTGTGCGCGTCGTGCGCGTGTCGCATGTATGCGTGTGTGCGTGTGTGTGGTGTGCGTGTGCGTGTGCTGTGTGTGTGTTTGTGTGCGTGCGTGAGTGCGTGTGTGGTGTGTGCGCGTGTGCGCATGTGCGTGTCTGCGTGTGTTTCTGTTGTGTGTGTGTGTGTGTGTGTGTTGCGTGTTGCGTGTGTGCACGTGTGTGCGTGTGTATATATGTGCGTGCGCGTGTGCTCGTGTGCGCGTGTGGATTGTGCTCGTGTGCGTATGTGAGAGTGCGCGTGTGAGTGTGTGCGTGTGCGTTTGTGCGTATGTGCGTGTGTGCATACGTGCGTCTGTGTGTGCGAGCGTGTGTACGTGCGTGAGTGCGCGTGTGCACGTGTGTCTGCGTGTATGCATGTGTGCTTGTGTGCGTGTGCGTGTGTGCGTGTGTGCGTGTGTGCGTGTGTGCGTGTGTGCGTGTGTGCGTGTGTGCGTGTGCGCGCGCTGTGAGCGTGTGCGCGTGTACGCGTGTGCACGTGTGCTGGCGTGTGCGCGTGCGCGTATACGTATGTGCGTGTGTTCTGTGCGTGTGTGCGTGCTCTTTTGAGCGTGTGCGCGTGCGTGTGCACGTGTGCGTGTGTGCGTGTGCGCGTGTGCGCTTGTGCACGTGTGTACGTATGTGTGCGTGTATGCATGTGTGCTTGTGTGCTGTGTGTGCGTGTGTGCGTGTGTGCGTGTGTGCGTGTGTGCGTGTGTGCGTGTGTGCGTGTGTGCTGTGTGCGTGTGTGCGTGTGTGGTGCGTGTGCGCTGTGCGCGCGCTGTAGCTGTGCGCATGTACGCATGTGCACGTGTGCTGCGTGCGCGTGCGCGTGTACGTATGTGCGTATGTTCTTGTGTGCGTGTGTGCGTGCGCTTGTGAGCGTGTGCATGTGTGCTCGTGTGCGCGTGCGCGCGTGCGTGTGGACGTGTGCGGTGTGCGTGTGTGCGTGTGCGCGTGTGCGCTTGTGCACGTGTGACGTGCGTGCGCGTGCGCGTGTGCACGTGTGGTGTGCGCTTGTGCGTGTGCAAATGTGCGTATGTGCGTATGTGCGTGTGTGCGTGTGTGCGTGTGCGCGTGCGCTTGTGAGCGTGTGCGCGTGTGCGCGTGTACGTGTGTGCGCGTGAGCGCGTGTCGTGCGCGTGACCGCGTGTGCACGCGTGCGTGCGCTTGTGCGTGTGTTTGTGTGCGCGTGTGCTTGTATGCGTATGTGCGTGTGTGCGTGTGAGTGTGTGAGTGCTTGTGTGCGTGTGGTGCGTGTGAGTGTGTGCGTGTGTGCTTGCGTGCTTGCGTGCGTGTGCGCGTGTGTACGTGTGTGCATGTGTGCGTGTGTGCATGTGTGCGTGCGTGCGTGCTTGTGTACGTGTGCGCGTCTGTGCACGTGTGCGTGTTAGTGTGCACGCGTGCGTGCATGGAAGTCACTGCAGTGTCGCTAAGAATCTGTAACCCGTTTAAGAGTCCTAACGGTGTCTTATGAGAGTGTGCGGCCCTCATCATTAGAATACTATTCCAAATTCACCGTCATAACAGTTATATATACGTTTGCTACTAGGTTGAGCCACGATTAACCTCTTTTACAGAAAACATTCACTAGTTTTAAAAGCACACCACTAGATGGCGTCACAAACCATCAGGGGCGCGGCAAGTGGCAAAGATCTGGGGGGCCTATAGTTGTCTTATGAAATGGGATTTGGTCCTATTATTAGAATACTATTTCACGAAATTATTGTACAAAAATAATTTTTAGATAACTGTCATTATTTTAATATGACAATTTTGAAGTTAATCAAAGCATCAAATAATATTTATTTATTATTCAAGTAACCTCAAAATTCACATATCTTGTTGGATGTTAAGGCTAGGTTTGTTGTAACATTTATATATATATATATATATATATATATATATATATATATATATATATATATATATAGGGTGGTCTGCGACTCGACCGACAAACTTATACCATATACTCTGGCGGTCATTACGATCAGAAAATGTTGTATGACCTACAGGTGAATTCCTCTTTGTTTCATAGATAGCGATGGAATTTAAATAAAAAAAAAGAAAAATGAAAATTTATTCATAAATTGATAGATAATTAACACAAAATTACAGTAACTGTTCAGAATGAGAACCGCCATTTTCTATTCTTCGTGTCATAGAATGTTACCAGTTAATTGCTGCCAATTCATTCTTTAGCGAATTAGTAGCTTCAACTATGCGGTCAGTCAACTCTTCGCGTGTATCTGGTTTACCATTACTATACACACGAGATTTGAAGCAACCCCACAAAAAAAATCCAAAGGCGACAAATCAGGTGACCGAGCTGGCCAATGTACAGGACCACCTCATCCTATTCACCTTTCCGGAAGTAAGTACACAATTAAATATTAATTTATTGTAAATAATGATTATAAAAGGCAAAGTGTCATATAAACAATAGTAATCGTGATCACCTCAATGGATAAAGTTATCTTAGCAAGGTACACTTCCCTCATTGTTAAAGTAGTGTACATACGGTTTTCTAATATTTTTGGCGGAAATTGGATTATCTCCAGAGTTTCTCCGTTGTAATGGTTCCATGTTCGAATCATTAAAATTTAAACCTGGTGTAATAGTTCCATCTTCTCTATTTTCACGGTCGAAGCATTCTGCAGAAGTATACGAGTTCGAAGATAACGACATTAAAAAGTTGTGTAAAACACAGCTTGCCATTACCACCGTATCAATCTATTTTGGTTCTATATTGATTTGAGTTTTATATAATCTAAATCTAGAAGCCAAAATTCCAAACGCGTTCTCAACAATGCGTCTCGCTCGAGAAACTCGATAGTTGTAGATCTTTCTTTCTTGTGAATTTAAATCTGACTGCCGGAATGGTTTCATCATGTCCGTTCTCAAAGCAAAAGCGTCGTCGGCTACAAATACATATGGAAGTATTTTGGAACTTCTCCCCGTCTGATATCCTGCCATTAACTCCAAAGGAGCACATTATGAATTGGTACTTTGCATCCACTATTGCAATAAGTACCATACTGTGTCGACCTTTATAATTATAAAAATATGAGCCACTTACACTTGGAGGAATAATGTCTATGTTTCCCGTCTATGGCGCCAAGACAATGTGGAAAATTCCATCTTTCTTCAAAACGTTTGGCTATATTTTTCCATTCTTCTTCTGTTTGTGGAATCTGAAATATAAATATATATATATATATATATATATATATATATATATAGCTTCACGAAAATGAACCAGACGCAATGGAGAGTGATTTGTGTTCACAAGATAGAGATGATTGTTCTCCAGGAACAGCTTCTACCCCTGAACAGACACCAAGTCGCCCTAGACCTCCCAAAAGACAGGGGAATCATTCATCACATTCGATAGATTTGTCTAATGAAGTGTTACAAACCGTAAACGAACATTTCAAACGTCCTTCGTTAAAGGACGACCGATTTGACATTTTTGGAAAAAATGTCGCAGTGAAATTGCGAGATTTACCAAAAGAGCAAATACTGATAGCCGAAAAAATCATAAATGTTCACCCCCTTCCATGTCAATGCTATAAAACCATCAAGAAAGTAGTTACAATTATTCTTCCGGGTCCTCAGTGCAGTACAATTCAGACTCACAACATTCAGTCGAAGATACTATAGTGCAATTATGTATTCCACAACAATCAGCCGGTGCATATGTATCTCAGTATAATGATTTTGAATAAAATTGTTAATCAAATCTAATAAAGGTTTTTACTTGAAATAATAAATTGAACTTACTCACCTTGAAATAATTTGTCCGCAGTACTGTATATCGCGTCACATGTTTCTGGATAATAACACCGAGGCTTGAGGTGATATTATTGTTGAAAACTTCAGGTCCTCGTAACTCCTCCCAGTTGTGAAAAATCTTAGAGTTGCTGTCAGTCTTTCGTGTGGTGATATGGCTTGTCGCATAACAGTATCTTGTTTTTTAATAAATGGTGTAACCATCGAAAGAAGTTTCAAATATGTTTCTTTGTCCATACGCAGATAGTTATGCCAGTCTTTGGGTGCAAATTTCAATTCAGTTAATAAATTGATGTGCGAATACTGCTCTCTTTTGCGTAACCAGTCTTTACACCATACAGATCGATTTCTTTCAAGTCTTTTCAACTTTTTTGTAGCAAATATTAATCCAACTAGTGCTAAAGCGTCATCCAAACACACCTTGGGCGTTCACCACTACAGAAATGGTATCGCTCAAGCGTACTTAAGCCATCTGTGGTCACTTCCCAATGACGTATATTTGCGCAAGTTTTGACTTGCGCAAGTATATAGTAACGTGTATGGCTGGCATAAGTTGCGTATTCTAACTAAATCAGTCAGTATGTAAACGTGTTTAGAGGTAGAGACGTTTACGAATATTTGATGACGTATGTAATGTTTGAAGTAAATAAATTAAAAAAATGTCTGCTATCGGCATAAATATATATATATATATATATATATATATATATATATATATATATATATATATATATAAATCGACATATCTTGTTGGATATATATATATATATATATATATATATATATATATATATATATATATATATATATATACAGATATGTCGATTTTGAGGTTACTTGAATAATAAATGAAATTATTTGATGCTTTGATTATCTTCAAAATTGTCATATTAAAATAATCTCTTTGAACATATATAAATTCAAAATGTGGACCTGCCTTTCTCAAGAATTCAAGATATATTGAGATAAAATTTAAAATTCAATTAAGTTTGTAATTTAAAAACACCTTTATCGTAGGCATTTTTTAAAATAAAATCTTTCCCTGAGAATAAGACCTAAATTTATACTTTTCAGCCAGAGTTAAAAATGTAATGAAAAATCAATTTTTTAAATGGAACACCCTATTTTTTGTTACGTAATCGATTTGCTACAAAGAGATATGACATGTTGTTATACCTGAATCAAACCGTCAAATAGCTCAGTTGGTTAGAGCGATACTCTAGCAAAGTACATATCGTAGGTTCAAATCCTACTCGAGGTAAACTTTTTAATAAAATTAATAATAATTTTAACTACATATTTACTTTGAACTTATTCTTTCGTAATAAAACTTGTAATAATGTTCTAGAGCTATTTGCAAAAAAACGGAAAATTTTAATTCCTTGCCATTATTTCGAGAACGATATGAATGGTTGCTATGGATACGAGAAATAATTTTTCGAATGTCAAGTTTCTAATGTTTGTGAATTAGAACTTATCCCTTAAGTGCCTTAATATTACTGCTAAAGAGTGTAAAAGTGGATAACAATAAGGAAAATAATGTTTATACAAATCAAGAAATTCTTAACTTATTTTTTATACATGGAGAATGCGACAAGATTCTTAGTAAAACTTGCACAATATTTAACGAAAACTATCCACATTTACCCCCGATGACAAAAGGTACATTTAGAAGAATTTGTGCGCTTTGGACGACTTGGTCAAGTGTTAAATCGATCAAAAACTGTAGTTGGTGATGAAGAGGGAGAGTGAAATACCTGGACTTATTTCGAGGCCAATTTCAACGCCTCCGTTCGTGCTGTCGAAGAAGATCTGGGAATCAGTAGGTGTTCAATACCACGGACTTTGAAGGAGCATCACCTCCATGACTACAAATTCTCTCAAATATAGGGTGTTCCATTAAAAAATTCTCGATTACGCTATAGCCCCAAATATAGTGACCTCACAACCTAAACAATGATATATATGTAGAAATCTATGTGTAAGGGGATTTTTGCATGTTTTCTTTTTTTTGTTTCAGAAATAATTTGTTCGGTTCTTTTCTGGTCGCATTGTATGCAAAGAAATTAATTGGGGGCGGAATGATCAAAAAAGCATCATTGTAATTCGCAAATTAGTAATACTCATCCAACCAAACCCTAGATAAAAAAAAATTATCTAGGAACCAAACGGTTTAGTTTTTATGATTATGCGTGTAAATTTGTACAGCTCCATCTGCTAACTTGTCTGTGCAAATACAACACCTTGCTATGCGATCTATCAATAAAATCAAAAGATTTTAATGGTCCTTTATAAACAAAATGATTAAAACTACAAAATGGATATTTATAATTTAAGTAATTTTATTTTTGTTTAAAGTAAACTGGAGAAAACTCCTGCCAATTTACCAAACGGTTGCCGACCCGAACTATAAATCATCACCAATGACTAATTTTAAGCAAGATGAAAAAAAAATATCATTGACCTTCGTGGAAATTACGTTTTGATATAAACGTTTACGCAAGCTACGTACTCATGTCAATATTTTTATAAATATGATAAAATTATCGAACGTATGAGCATTACTCACTGTACTACACATTGAACTTGCTTGTACGAAAAAATTAATTTCAGTTTCACAGAAAAAATGGAAGTTGTAAAAAAAGCCAAAACTAATGAAAAAAAAAAATAAATTGATGACTATTACTCATTCAGTCGTTAAAATATGTACAAAAGTAATACTCACTTTAAAATTTAAATAGATATTGTTACAAAAGTTTTACAATGTGCAAATTTTTGTCATTCTCAGTGACTAACAAACCGTTTTCCAATAACAATTCAATTAAGCTTACATGTAATCGATTTTTGGAACTCTTCCATTACCTTGAGTTTGATGTTAAACTGTAGCCAATGGTTATTAATGTTTGTATAACTTAATACCATATAAATATTAATAAAGCCACACTTTTGATAATCATTTTTTATGAAATAATTTCTATGCTCGGTGACAATAGCTATTTGTGTATTAAGAACGCCAAGTGGTACATTGCCACTCTGAGCTAGAAAGCGGAGCGCGGCTATCTCGCGAGAACGGCAATGTCACTTTGTGCTCGAATTACACACCTGATTTTTTCTACAACCGGTGTTTTTATAAAAATGTTTAGTAAAAATTAATAATTATTGACAACCTAAAAATTTGAAAGGTGAGATTTCAAAAGGTGAGCATCACTTTGCGCTACACATATGTTTTTGTAAGAATGTTTGTTAAAATGGTATTTACTGCAAAATAAAAATAAAAAGTTGCGTTAGGACCTAATTTATTTATTTAAATACTGCCATCTTATGATTTAAATTTACGTATAACAAAATCTAAATGTTTTTGGAATTCTTCTAACACCTCCTCCTTTTTTTTAAAGGGTAGTAAATGTCTGTAGTTAATGACATATATGTAATTCTTCTGGGAAAATAATTATTTTTGGTTGACATTTGCAGTGGACTTTTTTGAATCTTCTTAAACAAACCATTCTTTGACATATCTTGGTCGCAGTTTTCAGTTAGGGCAGTTAATTATATTAAACTGGAATGGCGTATCATGGCGCAATTCTTTACAAGTATCAGATAAATTATACTTTTGAAAACTTTCGATTATCTGTAAATTATCAGAATAAATTTTTTGACACAAATAGCTGTTTTAAGAACGTTTTGACACATCAAATAATTATTTGTTTATTTTTGCTGACAGTGGCGGCCTCCTTTGTCTAAAACATAATATTCGCCTGTGCTAGCGAAAGCTTTACAAGTTCATTTAATTGGTAAAAAATAAATTTCTACCACCTTTAGGACCGGTTTCACCAACACATTAAACTCATCTTTTCTACTCATGCGCCAGTTTAAACTGAGTTTTGCTGGAGTTTGTGTTTCACCAGCATGGATAAGCTCGTTTAGCTAGATAAGCGTAGTTTACCTTTAAGCCGCCGTTTTGGGCCAGTTTGCGCATTAATCTCTATTTACAGTGACAGCTACTACAAACATAACCGTTATATATATATATATATATATATATATATATATATATATATATATATATATATTGTGAAGTAATGTTCAATGTTTAAAGGCGAGCACTAATATGTGGAAAAATATTTATATAAGCTAATTATTCAATTTAAACTACATGGGGATATGCGTTCTTACTGTAGTAACATTAACAAAAAAAATATATGCGCCGTACTAACTCAAATTCTTTTTTGGGGATAGGGTTAAATTGTATTAAACATTGATTGTTGGCAATATAAATTAAATCTGGGAATATTCATGTAAATGGTCAAATTGTATTTTATAATAAACAGTTACAATGTGAAACCAACTTTGTTGAGATCTGCACAAAATACGCATGCGTGGCGCACTTAATACTGAAATAAATGTAGCCTGTCAAAAATTTCTGCAATTGATCTAAATTATTGAGCACAACTTTAATTTTGTTTGAGGTAAACTTATTAATTTTATAACAACACTGAATCATTTACTTTTCAGATATTGACACGTGAATTCGTACAAACATTTACACATTATTAAAAAAATTAAATACAGGACAAAAAAATCAATGCAATAGGGTTATGATAGAGAAAAACACTCACATGTGTTGCTGCAAATTCCAAATAATGTTCATGTCGGGTTGGTCCACATTAAACGTTGGACGTAGACTTCCTTCTATAAATCGATGATACTGCCTTGCTATCCCAAATATGCTGCTTAACATTCCATTATTTCATCCAAATTAAATAACTGTTGGCTGTTTTTCATGTGGTAAATACGATGTACTTACAATGGTCAAATACTTATAGACAAGCGCTTTATTTTATTTATGTTTTTAAAATGTTGTATTATTTATTTAATAATTTCTCGGATTTAATTTTGTATTTTAATTTTATGTAGATTTTGTATTCACTTGCACCTTTATTTTACAAAATAAACATCGAATCCACAATAATTGAAGAATTTATTAACATACAAAAAAAATTGCACATCACCCGATGTTTACACACGATCTTAAAAAACGAAACGATTACAATTTTATCGAACGATTGTGATCGGTAACCTTATTTTTAACTTTAGTTATAGGTTAAAACAATTGTTTCTGATATCTCAACTCTACGTCGATCGCGTTTCAATTCCGATAATGTTTACGAGAATTGTTACTTACATGTTAACACAAATAACACTAACACTTAGTCACAAAATTTTCAAAAATCAAGAGAGTGAGAAATCAGGAGCAATTCCTTTTACACATTTTTCCTAGATACCAAATTTTCAATTTTTTTCTCTACATTACACACAAAAGATTCTAGCTTCTGGTTGGTCTAAATAAAATTGTAAACTTAACTAAAACATAAATTATGCTATATCTTCTTTAATAAAATTCCGATTTGATTTTTAATTACAGATTTGGAATCAGGGCAAAATTCCGCATAAAAAGACACCTTACAAGCCCTATTTTGCTTCGATAAATTTCATTCTGACAATTTATAAACTAAATTTACTAATATCAAAAAAATCTTACATCCTACAACTAAATTAATTACATATTCAAATTCCACATGAAAAACTCCAGAATACACTTATTTCAACCCATTTTATTTAAATTTTGCAAAATTTCCACCTTCACATTTAAGATTTAGGTAGTTAACCTAACTTTTCTAATTTTATGCTTATATTACATATTTACAGTTAAATTCCTTGTTGAAATGAGGGAAACCTCCTATTAAATGTTTTTATAATTTATTTTAAACTTATCTTACCCTATAAAAACTATAATTTTGTGAAATTCTTACAAATAATACTTAACCTAACTTAATATAAATTTACTTTTAATTTATAATTAAAAATTATTATTAATTTTATTAAATACATAAATAAAAAGTTTACCTCGAGTAGGATTTGAACCTACGACCTGTACTTTGCTAGAGTACCGCGCTAACCAACTGCGCCATCAAGGTTCAAGCCCAATCGATGTAAATTTTGTCTTTATGTATGTAGAACTGATATAAATTCTAAATATAATGAGATTTTAATTACATATTTACCTTGGAACTTATTCGTTCATAACAAAAACTTATAATAATTTACTTTTAATTTGTCTTTGAATTACAAATATACTATGTTCGTATCATACCCTTTCTTTCATATTTTAAATAGTTTATGCATTGTACCTAATACTATACATTCTACAAATTATAATTATCATACTCCATGTGATCAATATCTGATATGTGTTCAAAATATTAAAATTCATTGAATAAAATGTGAAACTACATAAATATGTTACACGAAACTAATCGTACCCATTAATATTAATCATGTTGACCTTTCTTACATGCTACTGGTATAGCTCAATGCTTTTATGAAAATAACAACCATGTGCAAACCCCACAAAGTCTGCTTTGTCACATCAAAACCATATTTTTGCACTCGTAACTATTTTCTCACTGAAAACGAACTGTATACTTCCACAAATTTATCTAACTTGCCTACTATAGAGAAATTCAAATTCAATAAACTCTAGCCCCTATATTTTGCCTACTTCTAATCATCTCAATATATATATATATATATATATATATATATATATATATATATATATATACACAAGGTGTCCCGGGAACTGACGCACGTCCGAAGAGGTAGAGGACAACAATTGGAGATGTTTTGACTTATAATTTTTTTTTCTGCGGAGCTTCGTTTGAGTGCTGCAGTACGGTAAAGGTTCTTTTGCGAAACCAGCTTTTTTAGGTTTTTATAGAAACGGTACGTGATAGCTGTAAACTAATGACACTTTTACTATTAACATTATGGTTTTCCTCTGCCATCTTGAATTTTTCATTGTGTTAAAATTTCGAAAAAAAAATTGACACCCATGATATTAGTAGTAAAAGTGTCATTAGTTTCCAACTATCACGTACCTTTTCTGTAAAAACCTAAAAAAAACTGTTTTCGAATGTGCGTCAGTTCCTGGGTCACCCTGTATATATATATATATATATATATATATATATATATATATATATATATATATATATATATATATATATATATCCTTTATTATTATTTCCTTTCATACAACTGGGAGGTATAGACTATCATCACGTTTATTGAGAGCATAAGGACGTTTTTTTTTTATTTCTACAGCTACCTGGAGCTAGTAACCTTATGTTTTTCGTAATAATATGGTGGGGCGCCAATGATGAAGTAAAGTTAAACTATTTTATATACAACTGTTCCTGAGCTTTAATATACATACAGTGTGTCCAAAATTGGTCTGTGCAGTATTGCTATCTTGGAAACTATAAAAGATCGAAAGACGGTTAAATGGAGGGAGTTTTAGAGAATGTTGAGCTCACTAAAATGTCATTCTGAAATCAAGGGCTATCTCAAATATTTTTCAAAACATTCGAAAAAAACGGAAAATCGACAATTTTTTATTTAGCTATATCTCTTTTATTTGAACAGATATAAAAAAATAAATTACACTTTGCCATTGCCACTTTTTATCCTCTATTGATTGGTGACAGAAAAAATTAATCCGACATTTCGTCTTTTTATTTTTTCATATGGGGCGGAAATTAGCTAATGGTATAAAATGATTCTTTTTTTTATTCTAAATCCAACGATGTATAACACTTACTGATAATTCGACGTTTCGACCCTTATTCTTGACATTTTCAAATATTTCTTTTTTTATTAAACATTTTTGAAGAAAAAAACTACCAAAGCAATTTATTCTGCAAATGTACATTCAACTCATTCAACTCAGAATTCATAATAGGACGTTTCGACTCATCAAAAGCATCATCAAGTAATCTCTTATGAACAGTAGCTACCTATTCGCAGATAACTATTTATTACGATATCGAAAAAGCCTTTCCAAACCTTGTCTTAAACAATGGCAGATAAATAACTCTTTTATTTAAATTTAAGTAAACACCTAACACTACATTTACTTCAAGTGAAAATATTTAGAAAAATGTAAAAAATCCTATTAAAATTTAAAAAAAAATTGGATTTTCTTGACATTTACGATGGTACCAATTACAAAATTCGATTCCCGTGTCAAAGTCACCTTCTTGCAGGCCTTGTACAATTGATGGCTTGTAAAGATGATATTTAACAACTTTCAAAACATTCTATACAGTGGATTTTGGAATGTGAAACTCCGTGCCACAATTTCGTACTGAAGATTTCGGATTTTCGTCAAAATATTCCAAAAGGTTTCCGTTACGATTCTCATTATCGATCGCATACTGTTTTCAACGTGGTTTTCAAAACTTCCAAATTCTATTAAATTTCTTACAACACTATTAAAATGATTTCTGTCAGGTTGTCTTCTTTCGTGGTACATTTGAAAATAGTCATTACTATAGTCACGGCAAAATCTTTTCCGTTGTGGGGTGAAATTGTTAGAGAGAGATAATTACAAATGATATTTCTATGTTAGTGAAATACACGTTGTTGGGTTGTTAGAACTGCCGAATAAATTACAATGTTGTCAGCTCTTCTGTTTACACATAACTTCTAATTTTGACGTTTTACATTTTGAGATTTTCGATAAGCTCCTCGAAATTATACATGACTACTTCAAAATGTTACAATTGCTTAATCATCGCAAAATGATCTAAGAACTGTTAAAAGTATTGTTACTTAGTTGAGAACGAGTATTTCCATCAAAACTAATTTTCAAAATAAATGTAAACAATATAACCTGAGTATTATGTTGACGTCGAATTTCATACGTTTGGCAACAATGTCAAGCGCTGACGTTTATCCCACATTGGAAAAGAGTTTGCCGCGACTCTAGTTCTGATAGCATTTCTTTCATTTTTGATATATCACAATTTTCTTCGTTCGAATAATTTAACGCCATTTTCAAACAATGTTCATCAAAAGGTGAGAAACTATTGTAGTCTTTTTAACAGATAACATAATTGTTATACAATAATTGTTTTAAACTCATCAAAGCCTACTACCAGAAATTTACAATAATCAAATTCATTATTTACTTCCACATCCAACGGATGGGATGTACTGTATCGCTAAAATAATTTTCAAAAATTTTTATTCGGTCAATCCCTTTAAAATGTTCCAAAACGTCTAAAAACAAAATTTGAGCAAAAAATCTTGTCTGTGTGTGTGTACTCCATAACTTTCGAAGGACTTAACTTGAAATTTGGCACATATATAGACGTCAACTATCCGAAGCGACTGATTGTTTTTGGAGTCAATGGGGTATGAAGAAAGGGGTAAAATTGGGGGATAAGTACCCCTTTTGCAAATTTTTATTTTTTATATTTTTTTACTTTTAATATATAATTAGTAATATAATTGTGAGTATTATTTATCCCTATAATTTCGTCACTTTAAAAAACAGGTTTTTCCTAAATATCTCCGGAACTACTTAACATATTCAAAAAGTGAAAAGACCATTAGATAGGAAATAAAATTTCTTATAAAGTGTTTTTGCAATTTTTTTCGAAAATTTTGTCATTTTCGAAATATTTACAAAAAAATAGATTTTGATACCCGTCCACACGATTTTTTTTAATTTTGGCATTATATAGAAAATCAAATTTCTGATCGAAAAGAATTCTTGTAATTTTTTAGTTTAAGTTAATAGTTTTCGAGTTATTTACAAAAAAAAACGATATTTAAAATTTATGGTTTTTTTGCTGTCTCGAACTTTGTGTGAACACGATTTATCAAAAAGAGGTTAAAATATTTTGACGGTATGTCAGTTTAAAAATAAATTTGAACAAATTATATTTTAGAATTTAATAACAAATTTAACAACTTCACTTAATCATAGCTCCATTCTTCTCTATCAGGAATGTTAATAGTGTAGGCATAGACGCAACCAGGTTTTGGCAATACTGTTGCATTAAATTTTTCCATTCCATATTTATGACATTTAAGTTGGTATAAATTAAATGACATTGATCTAATTGTGAGTATTTTTGTCCCTATAATTTTTCTGTATAACAAATAGTGTAAATGTCATTTTGACAGCATAATTTAAATTTTTGATTTGCAGCGTTTTTTTAAGTGTATTAATAGGATTTTTCAGTTTTTTTAAATATTTTCACTTGAAGTAAATGTATTGTTAGGTGTTTACTTAAATTTAAACGTAATAAAATAGTTATTTATCTGTCATTGTTTAAGACAAGGTTTGGACAGGCTTTTTCGATATCGTAATAAATAGTTATCTACGAATAGGTAGCTACTGTTCATAAGAGATTACTTGATGATGCTTGTGATGAGTCGAAACGTCCTATTATGAATTATGAGTTGAAATAAATGTACATTTACAGAATAAATTGCTTTGGTAGTTTTTTTTTTCAAAAATGTTTAACAAAAAAAGAAATATTTGAAAATGTCAAGAATGAGGGTCGAAACGTCGAATTATCATTAAGTGTTATACATCGTTGGATTTAGAATAAAAAAGGAATCATTTTATGCCATTAGTCATATGAAAAAATAAAGTTGATGATGGTCTCTAATCGACGAAACGTCGGGTTAATTTTTTTCTGGCACCAATCAATAGAGGATAAAAAGTGGCAATGGCAAAGTGTAATTTATTTTTATATCTGTTCAAATAAAAGAGATATAGCTAAAAATCAAAATTGTCGATTTTCAGTTTTTTTCAAATATTGTGAAAAATATTTGAGATAACCTTGATTTCAAAATGGCATTTTAGTGGGTTCAAAATTCTCTAAAACTGTCTCCATTTAACCGTTTTTCGATCACTTATAGTTTCCAAGATAGCAATACTGCACACATCAATTTTGGACACACTGTGTGTGTGTGTCTATATATATATATATATATATATATATATATATATATATATATATATATATATATATAAAGGGTGACCCAAACTCGATGGCCAAAACGAAAACAGCTGATTCCTCTGGCCAAAAGGAACAAAAATTGTTAATACAGGGTGTGTCTATTGTTGATGGTTTCCAAGATGTTAACTTTTTTAATTTTTCTATTTCGTGGACTTATTTTAAATTACGCTGTATCTTCCAAACTAGAAGAGTTACAAGAAAACACATTAGGAGAAATTTGTAGAAGATGACATTGCCTTAAAGAATATTGAATTCATTCGAGACAAACTCATCATTCAACATTTTAATGGCATAATGAATTCAGAAATGATTTTTTTCAAATCCCAAGACAAATTTCCAAGAGGAATATTTTTCCAATAGAGATGGATTTGATACATGGCCGATAAGGAAATATTCCTTTTTCATAAGCTTCACAACGATATGAAAAAACTTATGGTTGACGTACTAATTACTGAATTGTTACAGGACACACCTCAGGAAAAACTTTTAGAGCATAAAATTACCTTCAAAAATATGGTAGAGTGGATGAGAATTGACGATTTGTCCCTCACTATTCAATCAATCTGTACATTTACGGCAAAATACGTCTCCTTTACTGATATCTTTTCATCACCGTAGCAACGACTTGACATTAGTAAGTTAGTTGTCAAAATTTGTTTGCTATTACAGTTTTGCTGATTTCAATACGAGTTCTTTCTGTTGCAGTGATATTGTAATTTAGTTTTTGAGTCGTTCTTGTTCTTGTTATTATTATTGTTCTTGTTCGTGTTCGTGTTTTCCTTTCTGAGTCATGTTTTCAAATGAAGAATATGCCGATATTCATTATTATTATGGTGTTGCCCAAGGGAATGCGAGTGAGGCTGCTAGACTGTGTGCAGCTCCTTTCCCAAGAAGAATTCATCCAGAAAGGAGGATCCTAAGAGATCAAGAGGAATTTCATAATGTTGAGAGGATTGACGACGTAATCCAGCATTTCGAAGCAAATCCTGAGACTAGCTGGCGGCGGTCATCCAATGTATTGCAGATGCCACGAGAAACAATACGGAGAACTCTTAAGGCTGACGGAAGACGTGCGTATCACGTGACGGGAGTTCAAGAATTTTTAGATGTAGATCTAGGTCGGCGGATTGAATTTTGCCAATGGTATCTCAATTCAGTTAGGAATGATCGAGATTTCAAAAAGCAATCTTGTGGACGGATGAGGCCCTTTACAAGGTCAGGCATCTTCAATATCCATAACACGCACGTCTGGGCACATGAGAACCCACATACTATGTGACCAAATAGCTTTCAACACCAGTTCAAAGTTAATGTTTGGGTTGGTTTACTCAGCAATCAACTTATTGGTCCATATATTCTGACAGATAGAATCAATTCAGTGAATTTTTGAATGTCCTTCAAGAAAACCTCCCTGAATTGAAGGAGGAGTTTCATTTGAACAAGAGCAGATATGTGGGTTCAACTTGATGGTTGTCCTGCCCACTACGGAAGAGGTGTGAGAGATTGGCTAAACGAACATTATCCCCAACGTTGAATTGGAAGAGGTGGTACAGTGGCGTGGCCTCCAAGATCTCCAGATCTCACCCTCTTTCTGGATGAATTCTTCTTGGGAAAGCAGCTGCATCAGTCTAGCAGCCTCACTCGCATTCCCTTGGGCAACACCATAATAATAATGAATATCGGCATATCTTCATTTGAAAACATGACTCAGGAAGGAAAACACGAACACGAACAAGAACAATAATAATAACAAGAACAAGAACGACTCAAAAACTAAATTACAATATCATTACAACAGAAAGAACTCGTTTTGAAATCAGCAAAACTGTAATAGCAAACAAATTTTGACAACTAACTTAGTAATGTCAAGTCGTTGCTACGGTGATGAAAAGATATCAGTAAAGGAGACGTATTTCTTGCTGTAAATGTACAGATTGATTGAAAAGTGAGGGACAAATCGTCAATTCTCATCTACCTACTCTACCATATTTTTGAAGGTAATTTTATGCTCTAAAAGTTTTTCCTGAGGTGTATTCCTGTAACAATTCAGTAATTAGTACGTCAACCATAAGTTTTTCATATCGTTGTGAAGCTTATGAAAAGGAAGCTTTTCCTTTATCGGCCATGTATCAAATCCATCTCTATTGGAAAAATATTTCTTGGAAATTTGTCTTGGGATTTGAAAAAAATCATTTCTGAATTCATTATGTCATTAAAAATGTTGAATGATGAGTTTGTCTCAAATGAATTCAATATTCTTTAAGGCAGTTTTATCTTCTACAAATTTCTCCTAATGTGTTTTCTTGTAACTCTTCTAGTTTGGAAGATACAGCGTGATTTAAAAATAAGTCCACGAAATAGAAAAATTAAAAAGTTAACATCTTGGAAACCATATTAACAATTTTTGTTCCTTTTGGCCAGAGGAATCAGCTGTTTTCGTTTTGGCCATTGAGTTTGGGTCACCCTGTATATATATATATATATATATATATATATATATATATATATATATATATATATATATATATATATATATATATATATAACTTATTTGTGGTATATTGCGCCTAAGCTCTTCGCGCATTATCGGGATTCAAAGTAAGAAGGATATGCATCAAATGCAATATACGTATAGTCTTCAAATCGACAAGAACGCTCAGGGATATACTAACCAAAACCAAACCACACAACGAAGACCAGGATTCCAAGAATTGTGTATACAACTTACCATGCGAATGCGTCAAATCATACATAGGAGAGAGCACTAGACCACCCAACGTGAGAACTCAAGAACACAAGAATAGCATTCGCAAAGGCGAAATAGAATGATCAAGAATCGTCGAACATGTCTGGAATGAAGACCACCGCATCCAATGGGATACAGATAGTGGGAAAGGACGAGAATACAACTCGCCGAAAACTCAAAGAAGCGACGTACATCGCACTAGCAGAAAATTCGATAAGCCAAACTAGTTTAGAAATGCAACCCATATGGATCCCAAAAGTGCGCGAACTGCTTAGCCGCAATAGGTTACGGCGCATCATGCGCAATAAACTACTGCGCAATCACGAAGAAGTTCAACAAAATATATACTGGATTACTCAGTGGCTCAGCGGTAAATGTGTCAGGCTTGTAAATGAAAGGCACCAAAGTTCGAATCTGAGAGTCCGCTTCCGAAATGTCCCGCTATAAAAGCAAAAACTGTGGTAATAGGCCGATCAACAACTAATAAAAGACCACATTTACAAAACACTCATAATCTCCCCATTTTGTTTGTACAAATCTGCTCTATGAGCTCATTTTGATAAAATATATAAAATGAAACATGGCAACCATGATCACTAAATACTTGAAGAGGTTAGGTTTTCACAAGACATGTAACTTTCAGGTTAAACATAGGGATTAGGGAAAATGGATACTTAACACTGTGACACCTTATGAACGTGATAGGTTCATACTTTGTGCTTGAACAATTTGCGATTTTTCTTTAAAATATCGCGAAATACAACTCAATGTCGCTTAACTTAGATCACCACATACACAACAGTCTACCAACTTCCTACAGTTCTCAGTGGCGGCAAATTTGAATTGTCCAAATGTCCGCCCACGTCCAAATCTATCCCGCCCTACCCTATGTTTTTATATAAATTGAGGTTTTCGATTTGACGTTTATAATAACTTTATTATGAAATAGGTTTTATAATGATTTACTTTATGAAACTGGCTTTTTGACGTTATGCTTAGAAAATGCTTACTTTTGTAAGAATTTTGCAATTTTGTCTTAAAATATACTAAATCGAAAAGCTATTATAAAAACTGCATCCATAAGGGCCAATCAATCACACTCGTATAATAAAAATCTATACAATATTATGAAACTTATCCAATAAGAAATTATAAAAAATAAATAAAGATTAATGATTTAAATTAATTTTTCGTTCCTAAATTTTAATTTTTAAATAAAATGATTTTGAAATCTGACCGCATTAGTGCCATGATACAAACACACCGACTATATATTTATAAAGTTAAAAAGTGGGGTATATTTTTGGTAAGAGTTTAATGTCTCTGTGGCTGCCTCATAGAAAACACAATTACTAATAAGCAAAATGAATATTAGGGCGCCGTAGAGGTAATATAATGAGCGCCTTACTATTTCTAGCACTGTCTCGCATAAAACTAAAAAAAAGTTTCGTCGCAATCATATATATCACAATTTCAAACTAATTTTAAACTAATTTCAAAGAGGTTGGTTGTTACAAGTATTAATTGGTTCCGAAAAATATGATTATTTAAGAAATGTTGACAAAGCGCCTAATTTTATAAGTTTTATGAAATTAGGTTAAAGGATTACCACACACTAACCACTAACTACATCACAAATAGTTGGCTGTGGGAAACGGTTGCGAAAGACAACAAATACAAAAACAGTTTGAAAATTTTAGAAGCTCAAATATATATATATATATTTTTTTTTTAAAGAAGACAGGTCATCGTACTTCCGATTTTTCTCAAAAAAAAGTTTGGTTAGTAAAACTTGACAAGTTGTACATAAGAAACTTCGCCATCTACTTTAGGCTTTCTGAGAACAGTATAAGTTGAGTTAGTATAATGGAGGGGATTTTATACTAAAATACTCGGTCACTGTTTCCTACCATCAGTTGCTACTTATTTTGAGAAACGTATGTTGTATGTTTGTAATATTTAGCGGTTGACGGTTTTTCAGAATCCGGCGTGTTGTGTAGTACTTTGCAAGTGTCCAAATTCTTTTCTAGTGTCAAGTTTCAAAATGTAAAATCTTCTTTAATAATAAAGTTTGTTAAAACGTGAATTTGTGTAGTGTTGATACTTAAAAAGTGAAAGGTGTTAAACTTTTTCTTCTACAAGAATGGTGGTTAATCGAATAACAATGCCTCCAACACAACCCATAACCAAAAGATTATTCTTAAACAGAAAGGTAACTACGTTTCAAATTTTTTCAAGTTTTCTACAACCTTGATTTATAATAAATTTTCGTTACAAAAATAGGAAAGTTATTTATAAAACTGGCGATTATAGACGCAGGTATGAACAGCGCACGTGAAAAAATTACATTTAGATTCAAATTTCTCTAATATTTTCCCAAAATTTGTAATTTTGATTTTTCAATACATTTGACGTTATTTTAAGATTTATTGTAGGTAGTTCAAATTGTTATTTTAAATCGGTGATTATTAAACTGTGGTTTTTATTTTTAAGTTGGTAATCAAATATAATAGAAATTTAACAATTTTGTTGCGTTTTGTAAAACTTCTTGTCATTTATTAAACGTAGTCCTGGAATAATACAAAGTAAGTTTACAAAACATTAATAATCGGCATGTACGTGTTTATTATTGGAAAACGTCAATACGAAAAATATTTAAAAAAAGTATTACTACATAAATATTGTTCGATTTGTGCAAAAACATTTTCAAAAAAAAATTATTAACTAAAATTTACTATTTATCATCAGCTGTTTCTGATTTTAATTGGGTTTCTATTATGCTAGATCTATGCACACCATTGTAATTCTAAGGCCCATTTTTTATGGTCGATGTCACAGTCGCTTTTATGTATTGCGTTAGCAAGTGATTACGTATTTATTAACGAAGCAAGTAATTAGTAATTAGGCTTTATAATTAGGAGTACATATAATCACAAAACAATGAATTTTATATATTACTCTAATTCATTGCAAGTAAAGTAAAAGGCAATAATCCAGGTAATACTTATAAAGGCGTAATTACTTTACATTTGAATTTATGCTCCAAAATTAAGTAACAATTACAAATATACCTAATGTGTGTATTCTAGACTTTACTAAGTTTTCATTCTTTTACCTTTCAATGCATAAACTGATTAAATCTATAGCCACTACACAGGGTGATCAATTTATATTTCATTTATGGTGTATTCTATTTCGATTACGTTAGTGGCTGCGGCACTTGTTGCATTAATTAAAATGGAGTTAAAATGCAAAATTTTCTCTTAAAACTGGCACATGGCAGTGAGGCATACTGAAAGAAATACATTGAACCTGATACCATTTTAATACTTATTTGTAAACTTTCGCCTAAAACGTTTGATGTTATGTAAGTAGTTCGAGCATTCCGTGTCATTTTTTTTATCATATACAAGATATTAATTGTCTAACAATATTAATTCTCAAACCCGAATAGAGAGTAATAAATAATACCTATCATAAAATATTTTAATACAATTTTGAAATGTAGGTAACGTGGAAATAAATGGTTCAAAATTCAAAGTTTTAACTAAAATGAAAAGTAGTGTTGGTTTCTCTCTTATTTATCTCCGAAAAGTTGTCTTATGTTGATTGGTCTTTTTTCTATGTCCAATTTGAGCGAATTTTCTATGAAAAGTTAATTATTTTGAAGGTTATGTAGCGTTTATATTTTATTCCAGCAATCAAAAACACAATGGCGTCTGTAAAAGAAAAAATATACATTATATATATATATATATATATATATATATATATATATATATATATATATATATAGTGCCACGCGATAGAGGACACTAAAATAAGA
This sequence comes from Vesta saturnalis, assembly GCA_036346205.1. Classification (NCBI taxonomy): domain Eukaryota; kingdom Metazoa; phylum Arthropoda; class Insecta; order Coleoptera; family Lampyridae; genus Vesta; species Vesta saturnalis. Next base: position 5,947,966 of record JARFJB010001921.1, read on the forward strand.
AAAAAGTTCCTATGAACTTAGGTCCGCAACGCTTTCGTTTAAAAGATATAGGGTGTTGAAGTTTAATTATTTTTTGTTTTTTTTAATATCTTTTACAATGATGTAATAAGCAGACTAAATTTTGTATACAGGGGCTTTTTATCACGCAGAATTCAAATATGATCTTAGTTCTTTTATTACTGATAGAGGCGCCACATACAGGTTTCCATCTTGTTTGAATCGGTCCTAAGTTTTTGCCTTACACTGTATGTCATTTTCGACTGGAAAAATTTGTTTTCCCATCTCTTCTGCTTCAGAAAGGTATACCTTATTGAAGACGCTAGGACCAACGGTTTACGCGAAAATGCATCCGATGCATGCAAATTATCCAAAAGCACCAAAGTAACTTATTTGCAAAAACAATGGCATAACATTTGAACAATTAAATTTTAATAGCAACAATGAAGGGCAGTGATTAAAAAAATTAAATTTTTGAAGATGTTCAAATTGTTGTCCTTGTACTTGAATACATTTTCAATTCATCTTCCTAAGGATTGACGGCATCTTTGAAATATTCCTGGGTTATTACGGAATCTATCTGCGGATTCCATAATTCTTATCCATAGTTGCTCTTCATTATGTATTTCTACAGAATAAATATTTTCATAAATCCCAAAATGAAAAATCAAGGGATTAAGGTCGGGACTACGAGCTGGCCAGGGTACAGGTCCCCTCGACCAATCCACGTATTTTCAAATCTCCTATCCAAAATTCCCTCGGGAAAAGTGAGCTGGCGCGCCATCACGCATGTAACGCATTCTACCAATAATAGCCAATGGAACATCCTCTAATAACGTATTTAGTTCATTCTCCAAGAAATTTCGATGCAGTTCACCTGTTAATCGATTGGGCAATTGAAATGGGCTAAAACCAGCTTCATCAGTAAACAAAATTGAAGAAAAATATCGTGTCTTTGATTTTGCAACCATACGCAAAATTGTACACGAGGAAGGTAGTCATGTTCTAATAGTGACTGAACCTTTTGGAAATGATACGAGCGAAGAAATTGTTCATTGAAAATTTGTCTAACTAATTCATGGTTAACATTTCGTACCACTGAACTTGTTTTCCTGGTGCTTGTTCTCGGATTATTTTATACCATTCGTAAAACAGTTTCTTCGTTTCGCGCAGTGCGACGAGTTCTGGAAATTCCACTATTAACTGTTGGTTTTTAAAACGGCCATCTTCACCCAAACGTCTATGCACGTCAATAAATGTCCTATTATGAGGAATGTGCCTTAATGGATATCTTTCTCGATAGATACGTTGAGCTTCGGAAGAATTTGATCTAGCTTCGCCGTAACACATAATTATGTCCCTGTATTCTTCAAAAGTGTAGTCAACCATTTTTGAAAAATCAATAACAGAATAAATGAAAAACTTAATCAAGAACACAAAATACCTCTAACAAGACAATAATATTTTGACAAGTGCCATTGATTTCGTTTTCTTTTCGTAAATTTTCATCACCTGTTATTTTCATCACTCCAATAGTACATATTATTTTGTGTTCCTAAAATGGTTCGCTATACTTTTGAAGAATACAGGGACATGATTATGTGTTACGGAGAAGCTCGGTCAAATTTCTCCAAAGCTCAACGTATCTATCGAGAGTGATATCCTTTAGGACAGGTTCTAATGTTCGAACATTTATTGACGTGCATAGGCGTTTGATGAAGATGGTGGTGAAGATGTCTGTTAAAAAAAAGTTAATAGTGGGAGTTTCAGAACTCGTCGCACTGTTGAAAAGGAATAACCTGAACACATTATTAGAAGATGTTTCATTGGACATTGTTGCAAAAGTGGACTTTATGCTTGATGGCAAGCTAGCTCACTTTTCTTGAGTGGCAAGGAAATTTTTGAAACGAGGTTTGGAAATAGGTGGATTTGTCGTAGGGGCTTGTAATATGATCACTGCTCTTCAGCAATAAAGGAACTAAGGTCATATTTGAATTCTGCGTCATAAGAAGCCCTGTATACAAAATTTCGTCCGCTTATTACATCATTGTAAGAAGATATTAAGAAAAAACAAAAAATAAAAATAAAACGAAGGCGTTGCGGACCTAAGTTCATAGGAACTTTTTCTTATTTTAGTTTCACTTTTTCTATGTCACCTTATATATATATATATATATATATATATATATATATATATATATATATAATAATAATAAATACATTTTGCGGGTATAAAGTTGGTATACCTTTTTTGACGGGAAATTCATAATTACTGTTTCGTGATTTATAATATACTTTTAATGAGATGCCTAATTTATAAGTTGAAAGTTAGCAGGATTATTCTAAGGGGACTTTTCTTATATTTGGAACTGAATTTTCACATTTTATCCTCTTTGAAAATTAAGGGGATAAACTCAAGATGATTGTTGCACGGTTTGTAAAATATCTTATCTACTATCAACATATAATGTCAGTTTTGCGACATTTAATGACATATCGTAATGTCTTACTTTACTGCACTAGTGCGGTAAAGTATCACTTTACCGCACTATTGCGGTAAAGTAAAAGTAAGACTAAAATAATTACTAAAATAAAATCTAACAAAATTAACTGTTTATTATAAACATTAATAATAAAATTCTTGCCATTAGAAATCTTTAAACCAGATGTAGAGACACTAACGTTGTCCACAGAATTGACAATCTGTGTTTGATTAAACTTTACAATGACAATTATACAATGCGCCTGCTTGAATAATACCGTTCTTAATACATTTCGCTGATCGAATTATAGTAGATAGTAGATAAAACGTTCTACCTTGTCCGTATCGTAATTTCATATTACTATACTTGATGGGTTATCAAACTCGGCCTTCGGCCTTGTTTGGCAATTATCCCATCGCGTATCATAATATGAAACGTTACGGTACTTAAATCGTAAATAACTATTATCAGGTTGAGGTTGGCAGCATTGTTCTAACAGCACTTGTTTTACATTTAGGGGTGTCTTCAAATTTTATCCCGATTGCAGAGTAATGGGATTAGTTAAGGATTATTGCATGGTTTAATATCATATTTTAAAAATTTTGCTATTTAATTTATGCTTACAAAGTATACAACTTTATTTTGTTTAATTATAATTATTATTAATTTTATTAAATACATAAATAAAAAGTTTACCTGGAGTAGGATTTGAACCTACGACCTGTACTTTGCTAGAGCACCGCGCTAACCAACTGTGCTATCGAGATGTAAATTCTAAAAATAATAATATATATTTCTTTTATTTCGTTGATCATTTTTAAAACTTTCCGTTTTACCATCGAAATTTTTAAACGGAGCCAGTAACGCGTTATTTACTGCTACTGCTGATAAGTTTAGCGCTTATATTAATATTGCTCGTAAGGTACATGGCATTTGCATTAACAGGTATGTATTCCGTTTACCAACCGCGTATGATGAACTAAGAAAAACGCTTTACGTTATGGGTATTTTAAATTGAGGTTCCTGTGCCAAGAACCATATTGTAAGGAATGTTTGACGCGGCATGGAAAATATCCACTTAAAAGCGTGGCGTGACACTAAATGTTTTACTTATTTTTACCTGCATTATTAAAAAGTAAAGCGTTAATTGATACAAACGCGTATATAATAGTGATTAATAGAGGCAGGCTTTAATGTTATTTCAATCCTGTTTGTGAAAATAGGTTATTCATAATTATAAGCAACGCCTTCCTGTTTCTTATAGACTTTATCTATCGTAATTTTTTTGCTACGATATATGAGTACATAAATGAAATTTCCATGAACGCTAGAGAAAGTAAATACGGTATTACTTTCTTATTGGGAACTTATTTCGGAAAGAATAAGTCATTCTCTCTCTTTGTATTAATTTGGTAATTTCTTAGTTGTGTGAAAATACTGCAAATGTGAATGTGATTAATAGAGAAAGGATTTATTGTGATTTAGTGACGGAAAAACTAAAAAAAATCTAATACCTTCTTCGGTTTATTTTACATAATTACATAAACCAATAATAAACTAATTAAAAATATATTAAAATAGGAACAACTATCATTAAATAAAATTAAAATAGCTATTTATTAAAAGCAAAAACAAGCCTTTGAAATTGTTAATGGAAGATAGGTATAAAATTATTCATCATCTGCATTTCCATTATTAAATTATTAAGGGTTCTGCAGTTATATCTAGTAGGTTTCGAGACCTTCACTCGAACATTATTGTCTTTTTCCAAGTTTCACCATCACATCTATACAGCGACGCTTCCCACATTTGAAATACTGCGACATTAGAATAGCCATCTTTACACGATCCTCTGATCGTAATGGTACTTGCAAAGACCTCAAATATTTTCAATTGCATTGAATTGTCAGTGATATGGCGGTAATTTAATTATGAAGTGGCAATGTTTTCTAATTATGTTCTTTACTACATATTGCTTTTGATATTAAACTTGTGAAAAACTTTAATCTGAAATTGATAAAAGAATTCGCCAAATGAAAACTTGACTTCAATTAAAAATCCAATCAAATCTAGTAAAGAAATAACGTTATTAAGAAATGTAAGTGTTATTTTACAGTCACTTACATTTATTAACGAAACTATTTCTTTATTAGATTTCACTGAATGTCCAGTTTTTATTTGTGAATGCTTTTATCAATCGCTACACTTACATCATAGTTCGATTAAATTTTCGTAAACTTGCTTTTCGATTAGGTATGACATTTTTCACCTTCGTCCGTTAGAGGGTGTTCTGATTTGTCATCTTCAAGGTAGTTTAACAATAAAGACTTTATTACTACTGAGGGCGATAACTGTAAGTGTTATCGAAACGTATAGATGTATGTAAAACATAAATACCCCATTAAAAAAACCAAAAAGCTAAGTATTTTAAATATGTGTAATAATGGCGAAATGCTACTGTTTTAACACATATATAATAATGAAATCGGTTGCACGCATATTAAGATTTGAAATAATTATTCAAACACTCGCCTTCGGGCTGTTTAAATTAGTTCCGGTGTTGCTAATTTGTCAATTTTTACCTCGTCAGCAATCTTGTCCTTTTACTCGTTGTCGTAAACGCTAGGTATACTTTTACCTACTCTAATATAAAATGCAATCACCAAGACTAATGCTGGCACTAACTGATATTATTGATATTATTAGTTCTATCGATACATCGTTTCCAAAATATTCGACATTCTCAAATACATACATATTACTTCACAAAAAATTTCGGAAGTCCTGAATTTATTTATTTATTCATAAAACAACCTTTGTAGTTTTGCAAATTAATTTATAGGTGGGGTTGCTTTCTTGCGTTTGCTAAAGGGCACAAAAAGGACACATTTTAAAATTACAATATGATGATAAATTAATATGACCTTAAAAAATAACTCATTTCATTTAAAGAACTTTAAAACAATATTGAGTGAAATACAGGGTGTCCCGTATCGTTATATTCAAATTTTGTCACCGTATACTAGATCGAGCTTAACTCAAATAAACCTAAAAATTGCGGTTCCATTTTCATTTATATTCAAACTACAGCGTTGTTTTATTAAAATAATTAAAATACTTGGGTTTTTTGGGCTTTTTTAATGGTGTATATTTTTCGTCAACAATTACAGTTATCGACCTCGGTCACGGTAATTCTTTAAGAATTATTGAAGATTTATGAAATACGAAAAATACAAAAATTTTTTCTTAAACGTATAGATTGGTGTAAAATACACCATTTAAAAAACCCAAAAAAGATAAGTATTTTATTAAACTAATCAGTTTTTTGTTTACTATCGTTAAGTTCGAATTGTGTGAGCATATAGTAAGATTCGTTTTAAGACTAATTGTAGTTTTACTTTAGTTCGTTGTTAAAGTTTTATAAAAAAAAAACGAAGATAACTGAAATTAAAGTTATAACTGATTATCATTTAATGTAAAACAGGGTTTGTGTCCTATTTAAGGGTGTACCGTGTCGTTCAAATGTTGTGACCATATACAGGTCGCACAATTAAAGATGATTCGGGTCGCGCAGATACGTCATTGCGTTCGGGAACAATCGTCAAGTGCTTAAAATCACTTACCAGGATCGGCGTAATTAATCGTTGGTACATGTACAAAATCACATTTAAAGTGTTATGTTATTTTATTAATTTAATAATTTATATACATTCCTAATCTCTTTAAAAACATTCTAATTTCATTAACTTAAATGTAAAATTTCCATAAGTATTAAGAAAATGTGTTAATAATTATGTTTGTATACGTACAATGACGTAATATACACTTGAAACAATTTACCTACGACGCTACTGAACTTTTCGAATTGCCGCGAGTAGAATATTTGAAAACGGACGAATGCGCATTTGACCTCCAAATCATCTTTAGTTGTGCGACCTGTACTAGATCTAATTTTAAGTCAGATAAACATAAAAGTGGCAGTTCCATTTTCATTTGTTTAAATTCCAGGGTGTTAAATTTTAATAAAATGATTTGTTAAATAACGCTTTATTTGGGAAAAAATGATCTGAATTATTTATTTATTTATTCGCAAGCTTTTCAGAAAGAAACTCTGTCCTTCGGTAATATCAAAATGACAAATATTGACAAGGTAAGATCAAAGTGACAATATCAATGATAATGAGGTAACTAGAGAATTAAAATTAAATCACTGTTGTAGTACTGTATAACTTTCAATTCTTGAAAATAGACACCCAGGCTGTTTCAAATTTCAATAGATTCTCGTTGTATACCAATTCCTATCGTTAGCCAGAATTCTTGTATCTTCAAATTTTATATTGTGCAGTGTTTAAGCAATTGCTGATTTAGTAGGGTGAACTAACTAAACGTGCCTTTTGTGTTCTGTTAACCTGGTGTTAATGCTTCTTCCAGTTTCACCAATGTATACTTTACTACAAGAGCATGGTACTTCGTAAACATGTATGCAATGGTATTTGGTCTTTAGAAGAATTCAGAACATTACGAATTTTAATACTGCTTTTGTAATATTGTATCAATTTTATTCGTTATGTTTGCAAGGAAAGGTAAAATGGCAAACGTATTTGAAGTTGATTTATCATCCGTACGCGTCGTTTGTGTCGGTTGAAATGACTTTTTAATTTGTTGTTTGTTGAAGCCGTTATTTATAAAGCCCTTTCGATATGGTTTAATGTATCTCTGTGGCAGGGTTGTACAAAGTTCGTATCGTACTGCACTTTTGTGCTGGATGATGGTGTAATGAAGCGTATCAGTTGGTTTACGATATACGGAATGTGTTAGGCTTTCATCTGGTTTTCTTTCAATTAGAACATCAAGGAGTGGAAGACGACCATTTTTTTTCTTTTTCTATTGAAAATTTAATGTTGATTATTTAAATGGAACACCATTAATTCTTCTTCTTCAAAAGACCAGATAGCAAAAATATCATCAGCATGTCTAAGCTAAGATTTGGTTTCTTAGGTGCATTATTTAGAGCCTGTTCTTCGAAATTATCCATGAAATAGTTTGCAATCAGTAGTAAAATTGGAGATCCCGTAGTCACTCCATCTAAATGTTGATAATGTCATTAAATTAAAAAAATTAATTAATTTGATCTCGTTGTGGTTGAAATGTTGTTCTAGTAGTTGTAAGGTGGCATTTATTGGTACTTTTCGGAACAAGGAATCCATGTCAAAACTAATTAACAAATCATCTAAAGAAATTCTCGAACCAATAAATGGTCGAAGTAGAGTGTTTAGGTATTTAGATAATGCGTAAGTCTTTGAATTTATGAAACTTGAAGTGGCGCATTTAGTTTGTGTATTTTTGGCAATCCATAAAATCTTGGTACTATAGGATACTGTGGTGCTGGTTTCTTAATTATTTCAGCTGGTAAGTTGGATTCCTTTAACTGGGAAAGGAATCACACTTACCAGCTGAAATAATTAAGAAACTAACACCACAAGATCCTACACTACCAAGGTTTTATGGATTGCCAAAAGTACATAAACCAAATGCTCCACTTCGACCAATTGTAAGCTCTATAAATTCAGCAACCTACGCATTATCTCAATACCTAGATACTCTACTTCAATCTGTCATTGGTTCGAGCAAACTAACATTAACCCCAGATGATTTGTTAATTAGTTTTGACGTGGATTTCTTGTTCACAAAAGTACCAGTAAATGACATCTTACAACTATTAGAACGACATTTCAACCACAACGAGATCAAATTATTTAAACATTGTCTAATTACATCAATCTTCTTATTTAATGGTGAGTATTGTAACCAGTTAATTGGAGTGGTTGTGGGATCTCCAATTTCATCGATTTTATGGAATATATGGACGAATAGGCTATAAAGAAACCGAATCTTTTGCTTAGATATGTTAGTGGTATTATTGCTACGTGGCCTTTTGGGGACGAAGAAATTGTTGTCTTCCATTCCTTGATGTTCTAATTAAAAGAAAACCATATGAAAACCTAACGAATTTCGTATATCGTAAGCCAACACATGCAGATTATTATATTTACGCTTCATCATACCATCACCCAGTACAAAAGTTTAGTACCATACGATCTTGCACAACCGTGCCATAAAGATGTGTGATTCAGATTAAGTACAACATGAATTAAACCATCCTGAAAAGGTCTTCACAAATAATGGCTTCAACAAACAACAAATTAAAAAGTCATTTCAACCGAGAGAAACAATGCCTACGGATGATAAATCTACAACTTCAAATAAGTTTGTTATTTTACGTTTCCTTGCAAACACAACGAATAAAATCGGTAAAATATTACAAAAGTGTAATGTAAAAGCAGTATTAAAATTCTTCTGAATTCTGCCAAAGACCATTACATACATGTTGTGTTTATAAAGTACCATGCTCTTGTGATAAAGTCTACATTGGTGAAACTGGAAGAAGCTAAATTAATACTAGGTCAACAGAACACAACAGACACTTACGCTTACTTCCTACTATTAAATCAGCAATTGCTCAACATGCCTCAAACACTGCACAATATAAAACTTGAAAATACAGTAAGTAATTTTCGATAGGAATTCGTATACAAGGAAGATTCGAGAAAGTATTGAAATTCTGAAACGGCCAAACACCTTGAACAGGAATAACGGATATGAACTGTCCGATACCTGGGTGTCTATTTTCAAAAAATTGAGTTACAGAGTGATTTGATTTTAATTCTTTAATCTAGTTGTTCCTTATCAGTATTTGTCACTTTGATATTACGCCTGACGAAGGACAGAGTTTCTGTATGTACGCTTGCGCAAAATAAATAAATCATTTCAGACCATTTTTCCCAAATAGTGTGTTATTTAACGTGTCATTTGGTGAAACTTTCAATTGTTATTAAATTCAAAAACGTTCATAAGTTTTTGAAAAGCCGGTTTCTTTTAAATCTTGTCCAGTGCAAAATGAGAATGGTTGAAATTTGTTTTTCTCAAAATCCTTCTTATCGACTTTCTTGAAATTCCTGGTTCACTTTCTAATGAGACTGTTGGATTTCCGATAAAAAAAACGCGGTGTAGCAATTTTCATATTATTATTACCAAAACATTTTCTTGGCCTTACAAGAACTTAATGATTAAATTTCTTCCTAAATATATAAAAAATTAATCTATATAGATCTCCATGCATATACACACCTCTTGTGTGTCTAAGTTATTTATTTAATCTGATTCGATTGAAATAATAGCCAAATTTTCCAGCCGTTTGAAATAATAGCCAAATTTTCCAGCCGTTCTTGTGACATTGTTGACCTTAAATAATTTTTATTTATATTTAATATTTAAAAAGAAGACCTTTCAGCTGTAGCCACTGCGATAGGGATTGTTATAATATTCGCAATGCTATAGTAGTGTATAGTAGTGGAAATGCATTTTCTAATTTATTTTTAATAATATAATTTAATGTCTCAATTGGGGATGATATTATCTCTGATTTTAACTCTTCTTTGCCGTTAATATCACGTTCAGTTTTATTTTTGTCCGTTAGAATACTTTCAAGATTTGTGCAAAGTTTAACTCTTCTTCTGAATATTGCGAAAACTTAAAAAATTAAAATTTTCCTTGATGTTCTAATTGAAAGAAAACCAGATGGAAGCCTAACACATTCCGTATATCGTAAACCAACTCATACGCTTCATCACAGTCATCATCCAGCACAAAAGTGTAGTACGATACGAACTTTGTACAACCCTGCCACAGAGATACATTAAACCATATCGAAAGGGCTTTATAAATAACGGCTTCAACAAACAACAAATTAAAAAGTCATTTCAACCGACACAAACGACGCGTACGGATGATAAATCAACTTCAAATAAGTTTGCTATTTTACCTTGTAAACATAACGAATAAAATTGATAAAATATTACAAAAGCAGTATTAAAATTCGAAATCTGAATTATTCTAATGACCAGATACCATTACATACATGTTTACGAAGTACCATACTCTTGTGGTAAAGTCTACATTGGTGAAACTGGAAGAAGCATTAACACCAGGTTAACAGAACACAAAAGACACGTTTAGTTCACCCTACTAAATCAGAAATTGCTGAACATGCCTTAGACACTTTGCGCAATATAAAATTTGAAGACACAAGAATTCTGGCTAACGATAATTTTCCAGCCGTTCTTGTGACATTGTTGACCTTAAATAATAATGTTTAATTATATTTAATTTTTAAAAAGACCTTTCAGCTGTAGCCACTGCAATAGGGATTGTTAATAATATTCGTAATGCTGTAGTGGTGTATAGTAGTGCATTTTCTAATTTATTTTGAATAATATAATTTAATGTCTCAATTGGGGATGATATTATCTCTGATTTTAACTCTTCTTTGCCGTTAATATCACGTTCAGTTTTATTTTTGTCCGTTAGAATACTTTGAAGAAGTTTAACTCTTCTTCTGAATGTTGCGAAAACTTAAAAAATTAAAATTTTGTGAAAACTGCATTAACAATGTATATCTCTCTTGTATAGATTGAATGCTCTAATGCAACACAAACGTAGTTCTCTATTTTCCATTACTTCATCATCATGCTCGTAAGTGAATTGTTTTTTTTCTTCTTATTCTTGGCCTTAATACTTCTTTAGTCTGAAATTTTGCCTCAACATCGAGCGAAGAATAAACTTCTGATCTGTATTTTTAAAAAATCGATTAATAGGTTTAAACTTGAACAAGCACGAGAAATGTCAAAATCTTTGGTTTGTAATATTTTACTTAAAACCTCTCTTAAAACATTTATACCATAAAGTTAATAAACATATGAATTCAAAATTTTTAATTTTTTTCCTAAAGCGGTTGCTACTCTTTTTGCGTTATGATCAAATAAATTAATTGAATCGCTAACCATTTCAAATAGAGAATCGTATATTTCTCCAAGTTGATACCTTAAATAAGTTACAGCGATTTTGCTAGCCCACTTAGTATCTGATAGAGGTTTTACAGTTAAATTTAATACATATTTTTTAAAACTGACCACCAAATTGTCGAAGCCAAGAAAAAATTATAAATTCCTTGAATGGCTGAAAAAAAAATGAACGCATGAAATGTTACATTTTTCAGCGTCGTTCACTACAAGGTTTAATGTGGTGTTGTAACAAGCCACAAAGTAAGTTCTTGAATTTATGTCAAGAATTTTTTTCAATTCCATTATGCTTCCCCCGCATATTAGCTCCATTCTCGTACCCTGGTCCGCGTAAATCGTCGATATTTAAACCGTATTGTTCCAATGTCGATAACAAGAATGTTGATAGCCCTTTCCCTGTCGTATCTGTAGTATTGTCATGGAGTTAAACCAAACTTTAAATTCACAAATCAACAAACTGAAATTTGTTCTTGGTTGCTAACGTCGGGTGTACAGTCAAGGATAATAGAAAAATATTTACACTGTTTAACCCCATTTAAAATTTCCGCCCTGAAGTTGCTGCTTATTAAATTTATTATTTCGTTTTGAATTTTATCTTCTAAATTATGAGGCATTTTTTATGGTCATTCGAATTCTTTTCCACTTTTTGAGTATGTTCAGCCATTACCGGGTCAAATCTGGATATCATTTCAATACATCTTAAAACATTATCATTATTTTTTTCAAATAATATATTATTTGTACCACGAAAAGCTAGATTTTGCTCAGACAAAAATTGTATTGTATAAAATATTCTTTGAATAACAGCAGACCAATATTTTGTTTCTAAATTCCATAAACTTCGACTTGCAGATTCAATGGTTGTATTAGATCCGACCATTTTTATAAGTTTTAAAAATGTGATTTGCTGTTTTCATGAACATTTAAACGTTCATCTATATGTTTTCAATCATTGAAACCAGCCGTATCACCAATCTTGTAATAAAAAAAAAAACTAGAAAATAAACTACAGCAGAAACAAAATACTGAATTTTTTTATTTAGAATATAAAAGCCATCGACTTTTAATTTTTTCTAAATTTGGTAAAATTGGAGTAAAATAGACCGAGGAAAACTATTGATCGGATGTATCCCTAGGATAATGGTGCATTTTTTACCAAATTTTTAATTTGAGATGGAGTAAAATTATTTGGTCACCAACCAGGGGTGTTCAGCAATAACAAAGCTTTGACTTTGGACATTACCTACTTTAATTCTCCTGCTAAATTCGAGGCTGGCTCTAGGTTTGGACTATTTTCATTAAGGGGAGTCGGGTGACCGTATCTCCCCAATGTTAAATTGTTAAAGTTTATGTACCTTTTTTCAGAAACAGTACAATATATAAATGTGATTTTTTTTTATTTTTGCTATTTTCTTAAAACTTTGATCCGGGGGTTTTTAATTTTTTTAATAGTGTTTTTTTTATTTAACAAAATGCTTAAAAAAATTCATGTTTTGTTTTTAAAAAATCTCAATACTAATTGTGTTTTATATTTTACAATAAACCCGGGTCAAAGTGTGCATATACAGGGTTACTGGGGGCCCGATAGAAAGTTATAAATATGTGATAGAGAAGGTCATTTGGGACTTATTTAACCTCATATGGTATTTATCAAAATGTTATCATGTTCAAGATATCGAGCATGTTTCATTTTTTTATGATATTGTGATTTTGCTTCAATAAAACTACCATAAAAAAATATTACAGGTATTTATTTATTCATTATCTATATTTTCGGAATCCTCAATGATAATAAAGCAATTTAACTGTGATAGTTTAAATTTTATATGGTGAATAATATGTACAATTATTTTTAAATTGAAGGATTTAGAGTTTCAAATTTATTTTCTACATACCCATAACGTGTACAGGGTGGTGAATTTTCGATGTTTTCTTATGGGAAGTACCCTTTCTATTACAGATAGACAAAAAGTAATATGGGGTCCTTGTGCTCGATTATCCTGTTGATTAAGATCCAATAGTCATAATCAAAATATATCTGACCGTTATTGCGCAATTAGCCAAAATTGAAAAAATGGCGATTTTGAAACACTTGAATAGGTAACTTTTTTATTTCTAAATGTATCGACAAACTATAAAAACTTTCTTAAGGTACTTTTTTAAGTAGAATCCGTTGGTCCATTCACATTTTTAATACCTCCTTAATTTAAAAAGATATGACTTAAAATTGTATTTTTTTATATGGAAACCATAGTTGGCTATGACATTTTTAAATGATATTTTTTTGTGCTTTTTAAAAATATATAACACCTCTATCCTATTTTAATAATTAATTAATTTTTTTAGTTTTTCTTAATTGGTATATTTATTAAAGATAACAGTTGGCTTAGAAAACCAGATATGAAATTGAATGAATATATTCTACTCAAAAAGAAATTTCACTTCCAGTAAAATATTTTAGAGACTTTTGTAATTCAAATAAGTTTAATTGTAATGTTCTTGTGGAATGATAACAAATTATAATATAAAATTATCAAAAACCTCAAATGCAAATTGAAATGAAATGAAAATAAACAATATAACATCATCAGAAATTATGAAAAGCTAACAACAAATCAATTTTTATACGTATATAAACATCTAATTCTATAAACGAACAAAATATGAACATAAAATATCAATGTAAAAACACTAAAACTACAAATATTTTTCAAACTATGTGCCCTCTTTTGGATGCAGACTTCGCATCGTCTTCTAATTCAATTTATAGGGTTATATATATAGATAATGGTGTTAATTGTGTAAAATCCACACGAACACTTTCTTTTAACTCATTCACAGTATTATTAGTTCTTTTGTATATAATGTTTTTCAAAAAACCCCATAAAAAGAAATCTAGAGGCGAAAGATCGGGTGAACGAGCAGGCCACAGAATTGGTGCTGTCGTTCCCGGAAAACGTAAATTTAAGTAGTCACTAACTACACGAGAATTATGTGCGGAGCACCGTCTTGCTGAAATATGACATTACAATATTGTGCTAAAGGAAGACTCTCTAGAAATCCCTTCAAATGAATTCGTAGAATATCGAGATATTTCATTGAGTTTAATGTTCCTTCATATATGTGATAATAAAACGTCCGTTTTAAAGGTCTATTAACCTGGCACCCCACCATCTCAAAATTTTTGGGCTTTGTATAGAAATTACAGGCTTTTTATGGGCTTTCAAACTTTGTCAATTAAATTTTTGGGCTCTTTTCATTCCCGAGGAAATCGATATTTAAGTGTGCGGGCGCTGATTTGCCGTTAAGCTAGCGCCAACTTTTTCCTGGAATACTTAAAAATTTTCGTTTGTCTCAGATTTATGGGCTTTTATGGGCTTTTCGAATATGCAACTCCCGATTTACTTGAATCAACGCTAACAAAGATATCAACCCTTAAAAATTAAAAGAACATAAAATATTTTTAAAATAAATATTCTTACAGGCTTTTAATGTGCTTTCAAATTTTGTCAATGAAATTTTTGGGCTCTTTTCATTCCCGAGGAAATCGATATTTAAGTGTGGGGTGCTGATTTGCCGTTAAACTAGCGCCAACTTTTTCCTGGGATACTTAAAATTTCCTGTTTGTCTCAGATTTATGGGCTTTTCGAATATGCAACTCCCGATTTACTTGGATCAACCTTAACAAAGATATCAACCCTTAAAAATTAAAAGAACAAAAATATTTTTAAAATAAATATTCTTATCAGATAATTACGGGCTATTTATGGGCTCTTCGAGAATGAACTCTTGATTGACCCGGATTAACCTCAATAACAGTATCAACCTTTAAAGAAAGAAAAGATTGAAATATTTTAAAAAATAAAAATTCTTTTCATATAAATATGGGTTGTTTATTGGCTCTTCGAATATGTAACTCCCGATTTTCCTGGATCAATCCTTACAAAGGTCAACCCTTAAAGATAAAAAAAAAATTGTATTTAAAAAAAAATTCCTATCAGATAATCATGGGTTATTTATGAGCTCTTCAAATATGTAACTTCTGATTATACCAGTTTAAGCCTAATAAAAATATCAACACTTAAAGGTTGATAAAAATAAAAATATGTTCAAAAATAAAAGTTCGCGTGGGTATTTATGGGTTATTTGCGGGCTCTCCGTATATATTATTGCCGAAGTGTCTGGATCAAATCTATCCAAGATATCACCACTTAAAAACAATGTTTTGATAGCAACTCAGAACTGGTAGACTATAGAAAGATTGAGTTCATAAATAAATAATAAATTTATTAGTTTATGTGATCGTTGGGTGTTGCTTCCTCAGGTATTGATATATAATGGATTTGGGAGTAGATTTTTCGTCCAGCGCAAAAATCACGGGCCACAGACACACGGGTTAGATCTATAAAGAAATAAAGATTTTATCATATTTTTATAATAATACGTTGTACTTTCGTTTACTTGGTTGAAACTTCATTCAGTGGTAGTTTTTTTAACCTGGAGGGCAGCCCAAAACTCATGAGTAACAGAAGGGTATAAGCCCATAAATGAATATTAATTTTAAGACAGTTTACATGACTGTGAGACGTTGATCATCCCAGATATCGCTTATAACCAATATACGGGTAATTTTTTGACGGGGAGGGCAGCCCAAAATCATTAACGGCAGAAATGTTGAGCCCATAAATAAATAATAATTTTCTGATAACATTTGCGACTTTAAAGCGCTGCTATGCTTCGCTACTTGAAATACTTTTATCAGTTTTATTTTTATAATAGTAACTAATTAATACGTACACACGGTAATCACTTTTATAGGACACACTCAAACGGATATAGGCGGCAGTAGGCTGCTAAAATATTGCTAAAATATAACTACAAATTTCAAATTTGTATACACTCGCAAAAATTATTGCGACACGGATTACCTACTCAACGATAGTCGGCTACAAACTAAAAGTTATTAAAGTGTAGTATAATATTTTACAAAATACAGATCAGTTTAAAGTTAAAACAATAAATAAAAGTAGTCGACTAGTCTAAACAAAATATAACGGTACTATATTACTGATTACTTTGCGAATTCACACGCCCACGCATTATGCGTACGTATGATGCGTCTTGCAGGCGCCAATATTTTATTAGCAAGATTAGGGACCGATGCTTCCTGTAACGCAAAGCTCAGCAAGATAGCAATAATACATCATTTTATCAAATTATTTGACACTTTTACGACCTTTTTCTGCAGTTTGAATAATTGATGCGATATGAAAAGAATTTTTCTTTCTTTAAGGGTTGATACTGTTATTGAGGTTAATCCGGGAAAATCAAGAGTTGCATTCTCGAAGAGCCCATAAATAGCCCGTAATTATCTGACAAGAATATTTATTTTGAAAATATTTTTGTTCTTTTAATTTTAAGGGTTGATATCTTTGTTAGGGTTGATTCAAGTAAATCGGGAGTTGGATATTCGAAAAGCCCATAAAAGCCCATAAATCTGAGACAAACGGGAAATTTTAAGTATCCCAGGAAAAAGTTGGCGCTAGCTTAACGGCAAATCAGCACCCCACACTTAAATATCTTTTCCTCGGAATGCAAAGAGCCCAAAAATTTAATTGGTAAAATTTGAAAGCCCATAAAAAGCCTGAAATTTCTATACGAAGCCCAAAAATTTTTGACATGGTGGGGTGCCAGGTTAATAGACCTCGTTTTTAATTTATTCCAAATTTCCCTTGTCTCCTGCGGACAACACTGACATGAGCGTTGGTATCTGCCCAGTACGGTAAATTTGATTATTAAAAATACCATCACTACTGGTATGCGCCTCGTCTGACCATGCAATAGATAATAAATAAGGATTTTCATGACTCCAATAGTGACGCATGTGAAGTTAGCACCCCGGCAAAGAGTTCCTATAGTTTTGATTAGAGTTTTAGCTTCCTTTTAAAGAGTTTACAAGTACTTTATAAAAAATAAAACGAGTTCCGCTGATTTAACGGCTCCAAATTTTAATTTGAAAATGGGGTGCTAACTTCATATCGAAAATCGAGATCCAGTAGTTCTGACGTAGCTAAATGACTATATTTTGCAAAGTTCTAGAGTTCCTGATATGAAAAAAAAATTGTTTGAAAATTAAAAAAAAAAAAAATTTGAAAATTCAATTATGACATGCAGTAAGTAGTTCCAATCAACTTTTGATGTTCTTTTATTCATTCCTAAGAGTTCTCGCTAATTTGCAAAATTATATAATCAAAAATGAAAAAGTTACAGCCCTTTTACTTAAAAAAAGAAAATGTTAACAAAAAATATTTTAAAGAGTTCTAATAGTTCTCGCAGCAGACTTGGATAGTATTCGAAAAGTTCTGAAAGAAATTCTAATGATAGAAAGCGATCGATTAATATTTATAGAATTATTCGACTTTAAAAAATTGCATAGCTTAAATTTTCTAAGTATCGACGATAAATGTTTTGAACAGTTCCAGTTATACCGAAATAGTTATCCTGCCGTTCTCGAGCATAATGCCTTTCCAAAGGGTTTCGATGCTAAAATTAATTATATAATTTTTTTTAATGAATTTATCCGAAAAATGGGCATTTTTTTACTAATTGTTTAAAAAATAATCTAATTCATTTTATCATCGGAACTGTTTGGAAAGGCACTGTGTATGCACAGAACTATATCCTCGTAAACTTTCAAAGTATCGATATTATCAATATTTTGAGGGGTTTCAATAGTACCTACAGTAGATTTGGATAGTACTCAGAAAGTTATAAAGAAACTCTGACTGAAAGCAACCCAATCAATAATGTGTCACACAAAAAAAAATTGGATTTAGCACCAAAGTTAAAGGCTTAGAATCATTAAAAAATATTTTTTTTTCATAGAAGCTTTGAGTTGTTTCAGTGTAAATAATTTTTCAATTCTTAAATATAATATTGCAATAAAATATAAGCTTTTTTGGTTAGCGAGCAATCAAGAAAAAGGTTATGTGTTTCATCTGCAGAATACTTTACAGGCAAAGTTTCTTTTTTAGTCATTGCTTTTTTCATCTTTGTTGCTCTAGCAGGCAGTGGCGTAGCAAGACCTTTGTGGGCCTGTGTGCCACTGGAATTTAGGGGCCCCTCCCTTACTCCTTGTTTATTCAAAATTTTAATTTGTGTCTGTTTGTGCCTTATTCGAAAAAATGTTTCAAATAAAAGTTGTTTTATTTTTATGATAATCAAAATTAATCAAAATCATTTTTTTTTTGTTAAAATGCGATTTGTATTTTCAAATTCAATAAATTAAAGTGATATGCCTAAAGAAACAACTTGCCAGGAAATATACAGGGTGTGGCGCGAAGAGCTTTGATTAAAAGTAATGGCGGATACAGTTTTGTTAAAAATCTGAAATTACGAAGCTGTAGGTTTTGGATGACGCTGAGTTCAAATATAACATTGTCCTGAATGTGGCACTTCCGGTTATACCGAAAGTAGACGTCAACTTTGTTATTTTAAATGGAACCTAATATTTTTTATTCTATTTTCGAATTCTATATGAAATTCTAGATAAAATTTGTACAAAATGTCCTATACCAAAAATGAAGTATTTTCGAGATATTTCGATTTTTTTTTTAATTTTGAAAAAATCCTAGTCCACATTGAATAAAGATATCTCCATTAATAACGAAGCTAGTGACGTGAAATTATAAAAAATATACAACAAGCGCTTGCCCGTTAACTCCATATATCCATCTCATTGATATTTCATACAGGGTGTTTTAAAGTTAGCCGCCAACATGCCCAATTTAAATCATTTATAAGTTGCTTACTTTAAATAAAACACCCTGTATTTTATTACATTTTCCGCTGTATTTTTTTAAGCCACTTCGTTTGGTATCAGTATTCCCATACCTAAACCCAACCACTTTTGAGATATTTCATTATCTTAGTTAAAACATAACACTTAACTAGGAGAATTAATATTTACAGAAAATTCTATTCTTAGTTCGGCATTTCCGGAACGTTGTGCCGCTCTTATTCCCCGTATCTACTTCTAGCACCGAAAGATCATTTTCAAAATTAAAACATATTTAAAAAAATCTAGGGGGGAGAAGCGCTTATCAAATTTAGCGATTTTGAGCATTGAAAATTAAAGAGCACGTAAATTAAATTTAAGTTAAATAATTAGCATCTTTGCTTCAATGAAAGTAAGAAAAGTTTAAGTTTAGTTAAAGTAAATGAACTGTGTTTGTAAAGCTAAACTTTATATTTGATTTGTACTGTATGTTTTTGTGTTTTAAGAAAATGTATTTAACTTACTATAATAAATGAATGAATTAGTTTATTAATATAAAGTTATCTATATAATAAATGTATTTAATCCTATGAATAGTATTTTTTCCTTTTCTGTGTCCTTTATTTATCACAAAAAAATTAAAATAAACAAATAAAAATGGTAAGTATTAAATAAGGCCCCATTGGCACTTTGGCTCGTGGACCCCTCTAGCTCATGGGCCCGTGTGCATCGCACTCTTTGCACTCCCGGTTGCTACGCCCCTGCTAGCAGGTGAATTTTCTATAATTTCTTTCATTATATTTAAAGCATTTCGTTGACTTGAAGTTCTAGACTTTTACAAGTGGCAAATGTAAGCTGTTCCGTAGAATAGTTATCCAATAATAAATAGCGTTAATTTCTGTCATTTTCGTTGGTCGCCGAGATCTTTAAATAACTTTTCTGGTCTACCTCTGATGGACCCAGGTAACTATTCAATAAATATTATGGATTCATTTAACCATTCACTATGTCTAGTTTCAAAAAGATTGCGGGACCGTTTGCAATTCTTCCACATTGTGGCAACAGCGCTGTTAAAATTATTAATTTTTCCCGCTACCATATCGTACTGATTATCACGTCGATCAATATTTAAGTTGAGCTTTCTTAAAACGAATTTAAAAAACGACTGGCACTTTTTGGCACCCAATTGTGCAATTAGCAAGAAGGTAATAAAGCAATTTAAGTATAAAAATATTTTTATGACAAATATTTTCTAATACTACAATTCGCAGCTTTTGAAATTCCATCAATTTATAAAAATGGTAAAAAATTAATGCATGTATATTTAATTATCTTTTTTACATATGTGCATATTTTGAAATAACTTTATATCAAATGTTAAAACTCTTACCTTGCTCTCTAAGGTAACAAAACCCAAATTTAGAGAGCGTAAGTAGAACACAGAAATAAATTTTGCAAACAACCTAACATAATGTCAAAAAACTAAACGCCAAGTTGTCAATAATTGTTTACTAATATTTCGAGTTAACCGAAAAAAAATACATTCAAAAATATTATTCTTTGGAATGTTTTCTTTAATATTATAGGATGAAATAAATTATTTGAGAACATTTTTTTTTCATTTATTAATTCCTAAAAAAAAAAAAAATGACCTCTGTGCGGCGCCCCCTCGCCCTATAGAACAGCGCGGGCCTGCATACACAATGTGAAAGGCATACAGTAATTGTCATTGTTTCTTATCTATATCTATAAACATATTTGTTAGATTAGTGTTAACTCTGTAGCGTAATAATCTCGACATGCTACAGATATTCTATGAATTAGTCAGCAACAATTTCGCATTATTGTTGATAAAACATACATATAAATACATCGTAATCAAAACAGATTTATCCTTTATTTTTTAGATTACATTTTTTTCGTAGGATTAATGATCACGGCAACAACTATAATTTTGAACAAAAATTTTGATCTATTTTAATGTTGCCGCAACTTTCAACTTGATGTAATGAGGCATTTTATTAGTTTGGCAAACGTTTAATATTTTATTTAGTCCTTCAATATACGACATAAAAACATATATTTAGGTGACATTAATGTTTACTTTAATTTTAATAAATTGCATCATTTTTATAATGCGTACATGAATATTATTGTGCAATTATTATTATTATTATTATTTGGAATTCAAATAACTACTAAAATTTCCACAAAATTCGTATATAGCTGAGCTATGTGTTTATCCGTTTTTCTTAATCTTATGAAAAATTCTGTGTTCCATTTTATTTTTGGTTGTAATACCCGTAAAACAATTTCTCTATTATTTAACAAAAATATGTTGTTTATATGTAGTTGATTACATAAAGAAATACTTCATTTCATGAACATCGAGTTCTTGTGTTTCGTTGTACGACGACCTAATTTGGTTTAAATAGAATTGTTGCAATTTTCACTTTGATCTTTGGACACACGTGTTTTATTATCTCCCCCGTACGTGATGGTACATATTTTTTATTTAATAAATTTCTAGGTTCGTTGAGTTATGATAAAATTTTATGTAAATATTAGTAATAAAAGTATTTTATCGAATGTATGGAATTTATTTTGTAATTATTTGTCACACGTTTAATAAAATCTTATGCAGATATTTAGATATTATTTTACTCTCGATTGTAATAGAAAACTACCCCGTCTATAATCCTAAATTTATAGCAATTATATTATACTTATGCAAATCGCCTTATAATAATGGAAAAACGAAAGCAATGTTTGGGAAGGGCGGGCGTTTCAGCTTTCCAAACTCGTTTAGCCACAATCACGGATTCTCCACATACATACATTAAGATGTACGTTAACCTAGCACCCCCACCACCACATTTCAATATCAGTTATAGCGTATAATTAAGTGCGAAGTAGGCGTACGTAATGTAGGGGTATATTACATGGCAATATGATGGGCTAGATTACCCTGTACATGGGATTGTGAATTTTATTAAAGTTTGATTATAGCTGCATCATTTATTTCCATTGTAATATAATATAGGAATTGTGACTATTAAATAACGAGACTGACGCTGTAAAACATTTTATATTGATTTAATAGTCTCACCTCGTATTTTAGTAATTTTTGTTGTTTTTCAATATAGTTTAATCGCTCGAATCGATTTCTGGGTCTTCGGATGATGAATCTGTAACGTTGATTATAAGCTCTGCAATATCATCTTGGATTATCAACTACCCACATCTTACCTTCAACGACCTTTACACGATGTCTTTAACTTTAAAAGTTTTGTTATTCATTTTAATATGATGCGTGACTTGTGCTCACACTATTTCTATTGGGTTGAATTCGCAGTGGTAAGGAGGGCAACTTAAATGAATGAAGAACCCCATTACCTCTTTCTTATGCCATAATATCAAGTTTATTCTTGTCATATAGGTGCCTTAATATCAAGTTTATTCTTGTCATATAGGTGCCTCACTTGTGCTACGGTAGCCAATAGGCCTTACTTCAATATGTTATCTTCAATGGGTATTTATTTCTTACTAAGCCAATCTACAATTTGTTCTTTTCGCCACGCCATTGTTGGAATTTTCCCTACCTACCTGCTGTGATGAAGAAGCAATGTTAATGATGATTGAATTTGGTGGTATATTTGGAATGAGTTGATTAATAAACTACTTCTCGTGGGAACATCGGCTGTGTTATTTTTACAGAGGAAAGTAAGTTCCGCGCCAGGAATAAAACCATTATCGCCACCAGCATGAACTAAGGCAAACCGGGGTCCAAGATCACTTGGTGATTTTAAACCTGTACTGAGCCCTTGAACGAATGCCTACCGACCACTTTCAATAGTGGTGTCACACCATGCCTTACTAATTGTGTGTCCCACGTTAACCCACAATTCATCGGTGTATATATTTACCTAAAAAGTGAACATTGTTAATTATGCAAAATACGACATTATTTTATAAACATGTTATTAGAGATCGAATAAACGAAACTTTCTGGTGCATCTTAAGTATTTATGCCTCCATCTTATAATGTCATCTCGTTCAACAACGATACTCTTGCGTCGCATTTGAAACTCAAAACCTATATCTTTCAAGAGGTTGAATAGTGTACTGCGTTTAAAATTTGGTAGATCACCATCACCATTGTTGGTGGAATGTTTCCAGTGAAAAAATTGTGCACTTTTTTACGTCGAATAATTGACTGTATATTCTGGTCATATACATGAAGACGGTCATTGAGTTGTGCACCTTTTCGTTTCATAAGTTTTTTCGGACTAGGTGCTGCTCCAGTTTGATCTTCCTTTTTAGCATAGATCCTACGCTCTGTGCAACATAAAGCTTTGCTGGCTTCAATAACAGCTGTACTAACGTTCATTGTGGCCAATAAATAATTAAGTATATTCTCGTTACGGCTGAAGTGTTTTCCACTATGTCGTTTTATGTTTGCAGGATCACATTCAGCTTCCATCTCTATATGATACAAAATTCTACAAAATAACCCCAATCATACAATTATAGAAATTATTCATCATTACCCTATAAGACGCCTGAATAAGATGTAGGCGTTCTGAAAAGAACAATTTTAATAAATGGAGTTAGCTAAATTTGATAGTACACGGAGTTGATATTGATTTGTTATTAAATTACATTTTACGTTTGACAACATCGCTATGAAGGTCAAAGATACCGTTATTTAGAAATGACTAAAGATAGTAAAAGAGAGAGTTACTCTATAAGAACCCGTACTGAATTTGGAGGTTTAGACAGACTTTAGTAAATAAATAATTTTCAAAATGGGCGAGTTGGAGTAACACAAGAGTAATGCACATGTACACAGTGAATTTTTGGTTAACTATTTACGGCTAAATGACTTTTATATTATTTGCTTTTATGGTTTGCATTTTGAAATTTAATGCTCAACAATTTATATAGTAAGTAATTTCCAAGTGGGGGTGCTCGTATAACACAAGAGTGTTATAGATAATCATTTCATTTCTGATTATTTTTTTACTTATTTTACATTTTCTGTTTTTTATTTTACAGTTCCTGTTTAATTTTGTATTAAAGCGAGTGCTAAAGTCCACAGCAGCTTAAACTAAGCTACCATTTTGGTTTCTAAGTTTTTTCATGTTAATGGCGTAACTTATAGTTTACAATCGAAACAACGCGGTGCCTCAGAAATTGTTTGAAATTTAAAATTTACACCTACCACGTTGATTCTATGCAATTAAAAAGGCCTAATTCTTTTGCTTAGATGGCAAAATTCTCTATTTCACATGTCTATAAAGTTGGCACCCCTGTTAACAAAAAAATGAAAAATTAGCTAGCCTATAATTAAGTACTATAAAGACTAATTTGTACTCAAAACGTAAATTTGTACCCATCACCGTTTAATCGCAATGGATGATTTAATTTTAGCTATGCTAACTTGATATCAAATTAGCACCCCCAATTCATTTAATTAATAATATAGCAAATGACGTCATCATGAAAATATTACTTTAAAAAACCTATGTAAATTAGAGTGTATTGAAAAACTCTAATTACAGGTTAATTAGTACCGCGATTTTTGTTTCTTTTATACGGTTAAAATTAACTTAAATCGAGATTTTGTCGTGTGACGCAGTACTAAGTTGCTTCCTTATTTTTTATTTTATTTTTTTTTTTATTAGCCACTTTTCATCTAATATTGGATATAGGCCTCCCATATTGTTTCCATGTGGTTCGGTTTGATGTCCTTCGAACCCATCCTAGTCCCGCCGCCACTCTTTTCAGATCATCCGACCATCTCATTTGCATTCCATGGTCTCCAGTGTTGTATTTCTTTGTTCCATCTTCTGTCCGTCTGTCTCATAGTGTGCCCAGCCCACCTCCACTTCAGTGTTGCTGCTTGTTCTACTGCATCTATAAGTTTGGTTTTTGTCCTATTTCTTCATTTCTGGGTGCAGTCTGTTAATTTTATATTAAGCATCTGTCTTTCCATTGCTCTCTGCGTTTTGCTATTTTGTCTGCAATGTTTCTAGTGAAGGTCCACGTCTGTGCTCCATATGTGATAACCGGCAGCACACACTGGTCAAACACATTTCTTCTTAAATGTAGTGGTATATTTTTGTTTTTAGAATTTTATTTTGGCTTCCAAATGCCGACCATGCCAATCGTATTCTTCGTTCTATTTCTGCTGTCTGGTTTTGCTTTCCACATTTCATTATTTGTCCAAAATATATATATATATATATATCATATATATATATATATATATATATATATATATATATATATATATATATATATATATCATCTGTATATTCTATATTGTTGTTGTCTATTTTTATCTCTATTTTTTCATCCTGGTTGGTCATGATTTTGTTTTTTCTTTGTTAATTTCTAAACCTATTTTTTCTGATTGTTGTTTTAGTTCTATTATCATGGTTTCTAGGTCTTGTGGACTTTCTGAAATTAATACCACATCGTCAGCGTATATGAGGTGGTTCAACCTGGTTCCATTTATATTTATACCCTTGTCTTCCCAGTCCAAGTTTTTAAACACATCTTCCAACACAGTGATAAATAGTTTTGGGCTCATAGAGTCTCCCTGTCTCACTCCTTTTCTAACCGGTATAGGTTGGGTGTTTTCGTGTAATTGGACTATCATCTGGGCTTTGTCATATATTGCATGGATCAGTTGTGTATATCGGCTGTCAACTCTACAGTTTTGCAATGTTTTCTCAATTGCCCATACTTCAACAGTATCAAAAGCTTTTGATAATCTATAAAAGCTAGATAGAGTGGCAGATTGTATTCGGTTGACTTTTCGATTAATGTTCTTATAGTAAGAAGGTGATCGGACGTGATGAATCCTTTTCGGAAGCCGGCTTGCTCTACAAATTGGTAAAATTCTAATTTATTGTTTAGTCTGTTTACTATGATTTTAGTGAGTAGCTTGTATACCTGAGGCAACAACGAGATTGGTCGGTAGTTTCCTAACTTGCTTTTATCACCTTTACTTCCTTATACTAACGGACAAATGCTATAAAGTGTAAAAAATAATATACGAATCTTTAAGAACTTGTTAAAAACTAACTAGATGTCTAGATGTCTAGACATTTATAATAATTTCATGTTGACAAACTTAAATATTCATAGACTTAATAAACTACTTCATCTACCTTTGATATTTTACTTTACATATTTGACACTTTAACCTTTTATTTTGAGTATAAAATTAATAAAATGAAATTAATTGTTTCATATCATGATCTTTTTACTTGTTACATTAAAATAAATAAGTGCGGATTGTGATAAATATTGTTACGGGTGCGGATGATGGAGACGTGGTCAAGCGAGTTTAACGCACAAGCAATGAATTGCACTTTCCTACTAGAATTGTGAAGTTGTAAAAAAAGTACCGATTTATAGATTTTAGTACTCTCAATAAACATTAACTTGATATTACGCACCGTACTCATGTAGTTACATCACTCGGTGGTGCCTCGTGGCGTCCAAAATTGCAGGTGCATAAGTTAAGGTTCACATGTATTTGCATCTCAAGGTTATTTCGTTGCACCGTTCCACAATTTCCTTTGGAGCAGAGTTTTCCAGAATGCCAATTTTTTTGGGAGAGTTTCCTAGGAAGCGAATATGCCGGCGGGCGCAATTTTCCTTAGAGGGCGAGTTTGCATGGGAGTGAATATTCCGGAGACAAACTTACACGGAGAGGGAGGGTTATTCTGGGAGCGAATTGACCGGGGCGAATTTTCCTACAACCATTTGTTCTGTGCGTTTAAATTAACTTATATCAAGATCCTGTTTCGTCATACGAAGTTATTTTCTTATACTAAGGGCGTTACAACATATCTTTTAAAAACTAATTAGTACTTCAAAAATTGTTTGTTCTGTACGCCTCAAGTGAATTTAAGTTCAGTCTCGTGACGTCACACTGCAATAACGAAGTGTTACAAAATATAAAAAACAATACAAAAATCTTTAAGAACGTATTAAAGACTAATTAGTGCCCCAAAAATTATTTGTTCTATACCTGACTTCCCAGGATGTAGGTTTCGTTATGTCATTACTATGGAATTTCCTGATATTAACAGCGAAATGTTAATATATAATAGGTATAATTCCATTCTTTCGTGGAAGTTACGATGTTTCGAAAAAATTCTACAGATATTTGCCATATTCAGGTCATTAACTCTCTTGTTCTACTTCTCTTACTCGTATTAAAGTGTGTACTTACACCGTTGATAATTTTTTCCGATTTGTTTTCGTATTTCCTTTTTTCTACTTCGTTGAATTCAATACCATTTCTCTTTATTCATGCGTCGAGCTTTTTATTTAGTACTAGTCTTAACGTGTTGCACAATATTAACGTGTTATTGGGTCGCTTTGCAATTTTTATTCGCTCTCTTATTATTCTGTGGGAAATCTACAGACTCTTTTCCGCGTCTCCTCAAGCTTGATATAATGCGATGTACTCTATATGTCTAGACTCTAGAGCTATGGATTATGTAATAGTATTATCACATAATATCAAGTTTGAAGGCATCAGAAGAACAGCCTGTCGTGGTCGAGAGAAGCAAGGAGTTAGAAAAGCTCCCCAATAACCTCAACACGCAAAGATTGTTTAACATGTGGAAACTAGGACTAAATGAACCATATATTTTGCTGTTAATATTAGGAAATAACATAGCAGAACGCCACAAAACCTAAAATGCTCAATTTGACTTGAATTGGCCGTCTGGTCGTAATCTACGCTGTTTTAATTGAATGAGATGGGAATGGATAAGGTTAAATGTTGCATCATAGGGGGACAGGTAAACAATAAATCTACTCAATATAGAATTAACGAGATTTGTTCAATGATGGTTCAACCCATTAATTTACACACTGGGGAAGAACCACCAAGAAAAATTTATTAATCAATTACATTAATAAAGCAAAACAAAGAAAAGAAAAGGTTCAATATGCCAATATCACTAATTATTAAATTAGGTTAAGGTGCGTACAAAATTATAAAATTAAGTAGCAGCGAAAAAATGAAAAGCAGTTTAATTACATAAATCTCGATACAAAAAACAAACAGTGAAGTCGCCGCAACAATTGTGTCATAAATTAAATCTTCTTAAAACTGTCACCAAACATGTGGCCGTTATACAATAAATCATGCCGGCAGTTAAGTTAACAATAAAGTAAAAAGAAAAATAATAATACAGATCAAGTTACACACAAAATAAAACAAACAATAAAATTAAATAGATTACAATAAGGTAACTGCAACGCAGATTAAACTACACATAGGTAAGAACAAAAAATAGACAAAGAATGTACGTATATACAAGTGTATTGTGAATAAACGCGTCCCTTAACCTAATCTTAAAAATATATTCGTACAATTGTAAATATATATATATATATATATATATATATATATATATATATATATATATATATATATATATATATATATATATATATATTTATATATATATATATATATATATATATATATATATATATATATATATATATATAGAAATCAGTTTCGTAGACAAAAATTCTAAATAAGCTGGCTGAATCAAATACACTTGAAAATTCATTCAAGAGTAAGGTAGAAATAACTAACAAAAGTGACCGATAACCAACCCGTAAGCAATTACGCAGAAACTCGCTAAAAACTACAGCATTCCTTTCTCAGCTTATATGTTCATCTGTAGATCTTTCTGGATTTAAAACCAATAAGAACAGGTTAGCCGTGGACAACCAGTGCGAAATATGGCTTAAATATTAAATTGTGACGTTTTCTTAATGGCATTTATTCACGTTTTTGTAAACTCTGGTATCATTATAACAACAATTAAACTGCCACGATTGTCCACACATTAAGTCCTCTACGCGGGCGAAAATGCTAATAAACAATCAACAATGCCAACTCATTTCAGCAATGGGGGTGGGGAGGGGTACTGTACTGTCTGACGTATCTTTTTCTAACAGATTTAACTAAATAAGCATGCTTGCGAGGTGTATTGGTATAACGGTGGCGATTATTTATAGACATATTGTTTACACGTCCGCTTCGCTAATTAAAACCAAAACGGCGTAATTGTTTATAGATACGTATGTTTGCAATTTTCCACTTTAATTTTGTGAAAAACTTGTATTAAAACCAAAAGAAAAAGACCAAATTTGCGTTTTTATTTTTTACTAAAACTTAAAACGATAATACATTTACCGCCTCAATGATTTACAATTATGATTGGTAAAAAATAATAGAACTTATAGCAGTTGGTTGGCGCGGTACTCTAGCAAAGTACAGGTCGTAGGTTCAAATCTTACTCGAGGTAAACTTTTTATTTATGTATTTAATAAAATTAATAATAATTTTTAAAATAATAGAACGGCACGACTCATTAGAATCTCCAACTGCAACTAACTATTTTCTCTAACATCCGCTCCCGTTTTTAAAAGTTATTAAACAAAAAAACAAGCAATATTACGTGGGAATATTTTCATACTTATATGTCTCGAGTTTCAAAGTAACTAACAAAGCCATCTTTGGATTTCCGGTATATTCCAATGTAATTAATCGCAAACCGGCGACAATCTACCCAAATTCCATGCGATATATATATATATATATATATATATATATATATATATATATATATATATATATATATATATATATATATATATATATATATATATATATATACTAACCGATTTATCACTGTCTTTTTCGAGTAACAGTTTCGAGTCACATGGAACACCTGTTTTTGTACCCCAACATGTGTTTTTCTTTTTAACCCTTAATTATATAAATTTAAATCTTAGTTACATAAAATACATAAAACATTATCAAATTACGACTTACTGACAAGATATTAAAACCCATTAATTTTCTTTTTCTGAAACTACCGTAAAACAATTACTTTCGTCTCTAAAACGTGCGAGGAAAATGGAGTTTTCGTCTCTAGTGAGGAAACTAAAAAACAATGTTGCCACATTAATAATGACATTTAAAATTGGAACATACCCGTATCAATTTCTTTATTCCTAACCTACAAAAGTGACAAATTAATTCTTTTTAGTTAGTTTCTACTTCCTAAATATTAATTTAACTTTTATACTAAAAAACCACCAAACCATTAAACAAGCAGGAACTAACCTAAAATACGTAGCGAACTTTATTCCTGTATTTTTCCGTTTTAATTGTAGTTTTAGAAAAAAAAGTGTAATACTCGAGAAAAAAGTGTTTTCCCAAGTCTCATGGAATTGACACACCGCTTTCTTTTCTAGTTGTATAAATAACTATTTCTTTCGCGGTCTGCTATTTACACCTGTTTTTAAAACAAAAATATTTGGTGTGACCACTACACAATCAACAAACCACCTAGTTATGAATTAACCGTATCAAGATTTATCTTTTAATGTCAGTGTGTATCTATGTAATGTATGTTTATGTAACATTTAACTTATCAATTTTTCAGAAAAAAGTATTACTTTATATTTTCTAAATTTTTAAAGTCTCTGTAATGTTACTTGAAACATTTTTTGAAGTAATTATTTTTAACCTCAATTTTCTTCATCAAATATGCTTTTTTTGCAATTACGTCAGTTGTATACAATTTCTGGAAAAGGTAAAGGAATGAAGTTTTGTGTAGTTATATTTGTTCTATAAAGTTTATTTATCGTTCAGTGACATGTTAAACCCTACTGGGTGCATAAATAAATAATTAGACATTACACTTCGTGTTTCATATGATCATATTTATTTATTAATATTAATATTGAATACACAGTATTGAAAGCTACTTCTAGAAAAATATTTAACTAATGAACGAATCTCGAATGGTAACGACCCGTAACATGCGCTCGCTTCATAGCGCTCGTTCGTGCCATAAACATATGCTCAAAAGTTAAGCCTTTGTTACCACTCTCGAAAAATACACTTTTTCTTGAAAAAGGTGTGCTACTTGTGAAATTAAGGATGGCGCTATGAAAATTTTCATAGCCCTTGTGGTTTTTGGGATACAGGGTGGAATTGAAAAGTATCACTTTCGAGACACCTCTCGTATTTTTTCCCTAGAATCATCAATTGGCATAGTCAATTTTTTTTCTAACACATTCCCTTTTTTAGTTATGAAGCAAATATATTTTTGTTAAATGGAACACCCTATTATTTTTCATATTTATTAGGCATAATGTGGGCTTTCCAAAAATATCTAATCGTATAAAATTATTTTCAAAAGCAAGCTCAGAATATAAGATTTTCTAAAATTTTGTTTTGTATCCAAATAGTAAGTAGTAGGCTATGGCTAAAATTTATTAAAAACAAAATCCAAGTAAGTAATTATACTGTCAAAACTCAATTTAAAAGATCTTTTTTAATTCTCAATTCTTAATTATTTATTACAACATTTTAACTTAATTATGATAAAATTATTGAATTTAAAACCTATCTTACTTAAAAATGAAGTTAACGAAAACAAAATAGAAACAGAATTTCGAAAAACAAAACAGTGTTTTAAAGGTGATTTTCAAAATGAGGAAAGTTATTGTCTAAAAATGTCCTTTTAAGCGCAGAGTTGTCTTGTTGAAGATAAACGGCATTATAAAGGGCCAACGGAACATTTTCCATCAGTTCTGGAATAACTTACTCTCGGTACCGAAGCCCTGTAAGACCTTCCTTCACAAATTCTGTAGACTATGCGTCTTCCATAAATGAAACACGAGACCCCCAACTCCAAAGCGCCCATCTTGTGTCCTCTCCAAAATTAAATGATGATTTTCCGCGGACCAATTTCTTGTATTATGGCGATTGAAAATTCCCGCACTTGAAACATAAGATTCATCAGACAGGATAACGGATCTTCCAAAAGATTCATCAGTGTGTATTTGTTATAAATACGTTTGGTAAATTTAAATTAAACTTCAGTTTTGTGTTTTTTTTTATACATTTATATAGACAAAATTGAATTTTAACTAACTTCAGATGAGTAATTAAAATTAATGGGGTTGGGTGGGGGGCAACAAAAAGTTTGCTTGGAGCGGCAAATGAACTCGAACCTACCCTCCTTCGACCCTACAGTCTATTAAAAACCTTTCTATGTGTATTGTAGAAGTCTGTATCACTACTAATCATCCTCCCACAGTTGGAATATGTTAAAAAGTCTGGTAAATTGCCTTGCTAAAGTTCACAATCTGAACACTATTAATAATATTGATAAGCATATCTAAAATACAACATTCACTTAGTACTATCCCAAAACAATACGTTAAGTTAATGTACATTGACTATTGTATAAGTTGAATATCCTTCTTCACGGTAATCTCGAAATATCAATTTAAGTTCAATTACTTAATTTTCTATCTATTGTTATGACTTGTGGATAATATTATATTTTGCTGACAAGATGCTGATGCACTAAAATGTAATGTAACAACACAGAAATGTGAGATATTACACCTGCACGATATAAAGTTCAAAGATTCCTTTATTTAAAGACGTGGTAAACAGAATTTACGTTTAAAAGGTTCTGGAATAATATAATCTTCTTGTGTAATAAATAAGTAACTTGAGTAACGAAGCGTGAGTTTGTAATTAATGACAATAACTCGTAGTGTCTTCCAGTTTAATTTTATCATGCTCTTAATTTTATTTTAATTTGAGTCTACGATGTATTTCCGTTTTTTTCTTCATCTGTATTATTATTTGCACGACTAACGGTGACCGTGAGCTTTTTATGGATAAAACAAGATAATATTAATGTACTGTCAACGACAACCCACGATTTTATGTATATTTAACAATTAAGAGAAGACTTTACGTTTAAGTCTTGGTATTAATTAACAGGTGTTTTCTAAATTACTTCGACTTCTTAAAATATGCAATCAGTAGTTTATCTGGAAAATTTTAATAATGTAAAAACATAATACGTTTAAAATTACATGCTTATCTTTGTATTGTATGAGAGGGATGGATGGCCGCAGACGCGTAATCAATGCGGTAATAAATACCTTCTTTGATTCCGCAAAAAATTAAGTTATAAATAATTTTAATACAGTCTCACCACGTCTAAATAAAGCAAGCAGTAAAAACCACAAAAAGGAAAGAATAGTTATATATTGTCCTCATAAATAATTGACTTCCTGTAGATAAAATACTATAAATATATTATAAATATTTAATAAATTTGTTTAAGAGAGTTGGACAATGGCTGTTGTATTTTGTGCAACGAATACTTTAATATACCTGTAGTTGGTAAAGTAAATATAGATTTTATTGTGCAGTATAGATAAAAAAAAAATGTATGCAAATCGTAGTTGGTAACGACATTTTAAAAATATTTTCATACATAAGAAGTGTTGTGTTTAGAATAGAAACATAATTGGTGTTATATCTACTATGAAAGCATTTTGCATTGTGATCTCACGCAAAAATACACATTAACTAGTATATTTTGTTAAACAATATAATCATTTGATCACATTTATAACATTTTAATTTTTTCAAAACTACTTAATCTATTTTTAGACACACCCGTGTGAAGTTAGAAACATTACAGCAATAGTTTTTGCATATTTATTCTAAAATCAACAATAACTTGTGAGCAATAAATGCATGCATAAGTGCATGTAGCCCTTAATACGAGGGTAAGTTGAAAAATTCTCGACCTGATAAAGAAAGACTGCGACTTTCCGTTAAAAAATGATTTTATTTTTCTATGTAATAGAAACTTACACACTTGGTCCAGCGTTTTTCCAACAACGGTATTCCTTCCCGGAAGTGGGAGTCTTGAAGGTTGTGAAAATATTCATCAACGGCCCTCTCAACTTCTGCATTGGATGCGAAGCGCTTCCCAGAAACAAATTTGTTCAAGTTTGGGAACAGATGGAAGTCTGAGGGTTTCAAATCAGGAGAATAGGGGGGATGGCCGAACAAATTGTACCTCAAATCCCGCAGTTTTCCCATCGCCAGCGCACCCTTGTGTGCAGGTACGTTGTGATGAAAGATGATTTTTTTTCTTCTTCAAGCCAGACATCCGTTGGTCAAGGAGGTCGGAGTAATATTCGCCTGTAATTGTTTTGCCTTTTGCAACGTAATCATCAATTAACAGGATCCCTTTCGCATCCCAAAAAACGCGGGCCATGCGATCGATTTCGCTTTCGTTGGTGCGGAACCACTGCTTGGACTACTGTTTCGTTTCTGGCGTATAGTGGTGTGCCCATATCTCATCCACCGTGACAAATCGCCGTACAAAATCGGTTGGATCTCTATTTCATCCAAAAATTGTTGCGAAAATCGTTTGCGCATTTGCTTTTGATCGGCATTCAGAAAATGGGGCACCCATCTTGCGCAGAGCGTTCGTATCCCTAATTCTTTGCGCACCCTTTCTTCCTACATCCCCCAGTCTCAGCTATCTCACCCACCTTTACTAGCCTATCGTCCAACACCGTAGCATGCACTTTTTCAATGGTTTCTGGCGTGGTTGCGGTTTTGGCAGAGTCCCCGTAAATTTTTGTCAACTTCGGATGAATTTCCTTAGGCGGTAATCCATCCAAAACGAAGAATTTTATGACCGCACGATATTCAAGTTTATCCATTATAACGAAAAACACGCAAAAATTCATGTAAACAAACTACTTGAGAGAAAAAGTTGAAACTTTTCATGCGAACTAATGACACGTGCACCCCAGGCAGGAAACATACATTTTTCCTGATTGGAGCGCCATCTCTGTATCAGAAGTCGAACTATTGATCTTACTCTCGTATGTATTAAACAATTTTATTAATACAGAGTAAACAAAAGCTTACGAAAAAATGAGCACATATTTTTCGTTTATTCTAACAAAAAGTATTAATTTTCCAATTACTCTCCCATACTCTCGTATAAACGATTATGACTAAGATGCTTAAATTGGGGTGTTTAGCTGTCGATATAGTTTTTCATCGTCTATTCTCAATGAAATAAGAGTAAATAAAAACAAGGGCCCATTTTTGTTTGTACTAAAAAAAATTTACTTTCGAATTATTCTCGTATGCACGTTAATTGGAGGAAGTTTAGCCGTCTCTTTGGTTCAGGATCTGTTTCGTCATAAATTATATAAAGGCAATAAAAAATGGGCATATATATTTCGTTTGATCTACAACAAAATTTTAAACTTTCGTATTATTCTCATATGCTCGTGTATATACGAGGGTGACGAATGTTTAATTGTGAGTGTTTAGCCGTTCATATAGATCAAAAGTCTTTTCTTCGTCTATTCTACTAGTGTAGGCAACAAGACCTTTACCAAAAAAAATTGTTACAACAGTTTTATAGCGATGTTCGAAAGGGCGTCAAGAAAAAAACCCAGAATAGTGACAACATATGCTTGTAAAAACTCTGCGCCCCTTACCCTGTTGCTAAAAAAAGGCAAATTAAAAAATATCAGTATCGGGTAAATTAACTTTTTCTGAAAATGCTTGCCCTCCAAGTCAAAAAATTATTTTTTTCTCCATCACTAATACAAACGTTGATATTGTAAAAATTGTTTGCAATGATAGCGTAAAAGATTTTTTTTATGGACAAGAATGCGTCAAAGGCCGCGTAAAGGTTTAAAGTGCTTGCTGTATATCTATGATAATACTAACACTGACTTAACCATGCATTTTTTTTTAAAGTAATTCTGTATATGTTCATAACATCGTTGAAGGTGACTGTTACATTGTCAAGGTAAAATCATTGATATATATATATATATATATATATATATATATATATATATATATATATATATATATATATATATATATATATATATATGTGAACATGACTAAAAAGTAGTTTTGGTTCCTACCTTGACTACCCCAAGGGCAAGGCCAATTTCAATGCCAGGCCCCAAGGTCAACCTCAAGGCCAAATCCTACGTCAGCCTTAAGGTTAGGCCCAATGTCAGCCTCAAGGTCAAACTACGCCCTCTGCGTGGCCGTCATGGTCAAAATACGTCCCCCACGTGGGCGGGGCCTGAGATGTCACAAAAAAACAAAATTGGGGTGCAAGTGTCCCACTACTATTGCGCCTGTTTTAAAGCTTTTCGAAAATGTATAATAATTGGTATCTATTTACCTTTAGACAACTGAGAAATCCGTATTTTTCTGAAAATATTGTTATTTTATCAGGTTGACTTTGAATTCAAACATCCTGTATTTCAAAGACGAAGTAAGCTATGACAATTGGAAAACGGCATCGTTCATTTGACAAATAAAATGGTACAGTGTTTCAAAAATCGTCGCAGGTCCGATGACAACCTGTGACATATCGAAATATAAGGGCCCAGGTAAGTTTCGTTCAATGAACAACGGTCCTATGTTGTGATAGTTCAAGCATTCCATTCCTTAGCGAGCATGTGTCTTTTACACAATAAAAACAATTTTTAATATTATTATTATACTATTAAAATAAAAGTTATAAAAATGTTTAGAGCCATGAAGTCAGCCACGTTACTATTTGTTGATGTATCCGTTCATAACAAAACTTTAAAATTTTTTGAAGATACACAAAATACCCAAATCTTAATTTTTTTTATATTTGAATAATAAGTATGTTAAAATAACATGCAAGTTTACTTATGCAACATTTTTTTCAGTTTTTTTTTATTTAAGAGGGGCGTCTATTGGTTTTTAAAATACTTATCTTTCCACAAAATTGTTTCAACATTTTAAACAATTTTGAAGTATTACTACTGGCGAAGATAACTCTATACGTTATCGAAACGTATTGATTTGTATAACTTAAATACAGAAATACACCATAAAAAATCCCAAAAAGATAAGTATTTTATATATGTATGTGTAATAATGATGAACACGGTCAATCCTAGAATATGCTTTTTGAGGATTGACCTTGTTTTAGTTCTTATGAGTAATTATCCAGAAGAACAATTAGTGCACTTTGATTAATAATGTATTATTTCGTATTTTAACACATGGTCAATACCCGAATATGCTTTTTGAGACATGGTCAATCCTCGAATAAGCATTTTGGGACATGACCAATCCTCGTATATGCTTTTTGGCCATATTTTATTTCCTATGAATAGTCATCCCAAAGAATAAAAATTGCATTTTGTTTAATAATAATGTACTATTTCGAATATTGAGACATGGTCAATACCCGAATATGCTTTTTGAGACATGATCAATCCTCCAATAAGCATTTTGGGACATAACCAATCCTCATATATGCTTTTTGGCCATCTTTTATTTCCTATGAATAGTCATCCACAAGAATAAAAATTGCATTTTGTTTAATAATAAAGTACTATTTCGAATATTAAGACACGATCAATCTTCGAATATGCTTTTTTGGAGATGCTCAATCCTCGAATATGATTTTTGAGACATGGTCAATCCTCGAACATGCTTTTTAAGAATGTACTATCATTTATTTCCTATGAATATTCATCCAGAGGAACACATAGTGTATTTTGAATAATAATGTATTTTTTCGAATTTTAAGACATGGTCAATAGCCCAATATGCTTTTTAGACATGGTCAATCATCGAAAATCCATTTTGAGAAATAATAAATCCTCGAATATACATTTTGAGGATTGTCAATCATTTATTTCCTATGTATAATCATCCGGAAGAACAAGTAGTGCATTTTGAATAATAATGTATTATTTAGAATTTTAAGACATGGTCAATCCTAGAATATGCTTTTTGAAAATTGGCCATCTTTTATTTCTTATGTATAGTCATCCAGAAGAATAAAAATTGCATTTTGTTTAATGATAATGTACTATTTCGAATATTGAGACAAGGTCAATCCTTGAATATGATTTTTGAGACATGGTCAATCCTCGAATATGCTTTTTGAGAATTGGCCATCTTTTATTTCCTATGAATATTCATCCAGAAGAACACGTAGTGCATTTTCAATAATAGTCTATTATTTCGAATTTTAAGACATGGTCAATCCTAGAATATGCTTTTGTGGGGTGCGTGTGCGTGTAATCCTCGAATATGCTTTTGAGGATTGACCATCTTTATTTCCTATGTATAGTCATCCCAGAAGAATGAAAATTGACCATGTCTCAAAATTCCAAATATTACATTATTAATCAAAATGCACTACGTGTTCTTCTGGTTGAATATTCATAGGAAATAAAGATGGCCAATCCTCAGAAAGCGTATTCGAGGATTGACCATGTCTCAAAATGCATATGCTAGGATTGACCATGTCTTAAAATTCGAAATAATAGCTTATTATTCAAAATACACTACTTGTTCTTCTGGATGATTATTCATAGGAAATAAAAGATGGTCAATCCTCAAAATGCATATACAAGCATTGGCCATGTCTCAAAATGCACGAATTGGTCTTCTGGATGATTATTCATAGGAAATGAAGGGTAGTCAATCCTCAAAAAGCGTATTCGAGGATTGACCATGCCTTATAATGAATATAAAGGTATATTTTCGTTTTTTTTTTTTTTTGAAGGGTAGTCAAACAAATCGAAATTATGGTGAAACGATGGTCAATCAGACAGAGTAAATTGGCGATTTTCGTTTTCTGGGGGCAAGTGTGAAGTTGGCCCCCCCAATCTTATTTTTACAATAACTTTTTAACAGAGGGTGGTCAGTGAAAGCTGTTGGTGGTCCTTTGTGGTCAATCGAATGGGGGGGCCAGCTTCACACAGCTCTCAATTTTTAATATTATTAATATACTATTAAAATAACATTTATAAAAATTTTTAGAACGATTAAGCAGCCACGTTACTATTTGTAGATGTATCCGTTCATAAGTATCTCCTGCAGGAGCAAAACTTTAAAATTTTTTGAACAGACACGAAATATCCAAATCTTAATTTTTTTTATATTTGAACACATAAGTATATTAAAATAACATGCAAGTTTATTTATGCAACATTTTTTTTGTTTTTTTTTATTTAAGAGGGGCGTCTATTGATTTTTAAAATACTTATCTTTCCACAAAATTGTTTCAATATCTTAAACAATTTTGAAGTATTACTACTGACGAAGATAACTATATGTGATCGAAACGTATTGATTTATATAACTTAAATACATAAAAAATCCCAAAAGGATAAGTATTTTATATATGTATGTGTAATAATGGTGAAAGTTCACATTTTCATATGTCTGTTGTTTTTGTTTATAAAAAAGGTTAGTTATTATATGTACTAATTTTCAGTCTCATACTAATATACTAATTTTTATGGAATGCACTTTTGGATTGAAAAATATACGTGCGATATTCACGTTGTTAATAAAAATTAAGCATTTTATTGAAAACAAAATTCGTGGATCAAATCCGCATAGGTAGGTAGGTCCTTTTATACATACAATGTTGAAAAAAATATTGC
Source organism: Vesta saturnalis (assembly GCA_036346205.1). Taxonomy (NCBI): domain Eukaryota; kingdom Metazoa; phylum Arthropoda; class Insecta; order Coleoptera; family Lampyridae; genus Vesta; species Vesta saturnalis. The sequence goes on from JARFJB010001921.1 coordinate 5,987,532, forward strand.
AGAACGGATCAAAACAATTTTCATTTAAGACTTAAATCTTTATTTTATAAGTAATTCTGGTATACCTTACCTAATATATGTATATATACAATGGTTAATATTCCTTTCTATGTAGTAAGTACTTCCTTATGTTTGACATTATTCACAAAGTTTAATTTATTCGTGTTAAAGATGTCAGTTCAATAAATATGATCTCATTATTTACATAAACCACATTTGGAGTTAATTAAGTGGCCAAACTGCTTCGGTGTACAAGACGTAAAGCGCGCAAATATTGAAATTATCTGCCTGATTGAAATTAGAAGGTCAATTTACTCCACAATCAAATTGAAATACACTTATTATAACAGAACTTATCTACAATTTGTAATATGAATACATAAACTTGGCGCCACCTAGACGTGTGTATTGAATCTGTAAAGGATCGTACATCCGTGTCAGTGTGAGAATCGGTTCGAGGAGACACATTAACTTTTACTCTCACTTATTTCTCAACTTCCCATTTTTTGTGTTATAAATGGTTATTGTTATCAGTGGTAACTTCGTTTAACAAAAGGTTTCGATCTTATTGTTGTTTGAAACACGTGTAGCTTTAATAGAACCGTCACATGTGGTTTGAATTTGTACTGCATGAGAAACTTGTGAAAATCTGGCTTCATTAATTTAGTATTCCATTACACATTGACATACGTTAAGTTGTTTACCAAGATTTCTGTAAAAAAAATTTAAGTTCTGATTTATAAACCATAAATACCGAGTTAACCGATTAAACTAGGAAAATTTATATTGATTAGATCTAAGCATGAGAACTTTAGAATTTTTAAAACTTCATGAGTCATGGAAAATAAATTTACCTAATATGGCACGTTCATATATGTATAAAAGAGTTATCCCACGTTTATTGCTACAATTTAACACTTCTCTCTTTAGAAATTAATTTTATGTTCTAACAGGGTGCACCTTAGTAAAGAATAAAGGCGGGTTTGCCTATTTAATCTCTACCAACTTCTTTGGTTTTTTAGTAAACTACGAAAATTATTGTTTTCAAGTTATATTGCCTTCTCAAATTGGAATGTTAAAAAACACAAAAAGTGTTAATTAATAATAATTTAACTACAGTGCATAATTTAGATCTTAAGATCTACGTACGTTTTCGGTTAGAATTTTTGCTTGATTAATACGGTAATAGATACGCGTGAAAGATTTATAATAACTATAATCTAGCAGTAAATGTTCGTTGAAATAATTAAATTCTCCCTACTCCCTATTTGAAAGTTTCGAATAGTGAAGGCGGGAAGAGTTGTTTCTTTGTTTTGTTTACTGTTCGTAACGGTCTGTATTTGCAAAAATACTCAAGGTATTTTATTATATTCTATTATCCGTTACGACTCCTCATCTATTTCATTCTTTCTCATCTTTGAGTGTGTTACTATTTAATCTTCTGTTTTATTTTGTCTGTTTCAATGTAAACCTTTTATGAATTGCTTAGCAATTCTTGAAAATTAATTATTCGTAATGAGATGATGTACTAATTTTAATTGCAAATTAGCACGTCTACAATTTTTACATGATACCTGGTAGACAAAGTGTTGGTGTTCGTGTTAGTATGCCTACTATCACGAGTATAGATGTTTATCGCTTGAAGATAAAATTCCCTGTTTCATAATGCACGCAATCGAATAATTTTAAGAATTTGGACGGTTTTATATTATTAAATATAAATTAATCACTTTAAATTTAGGATCATAGTTGGCTGTAACATTTTAAATTTCGTTTCCATTAATAACCCATTTGAATATACAGAATGATTCAGGAGCAAATGGAAATATTTGAAGGACATGCCCGGGAGGCCAAAATAAGCTCATATGCTCTAGTCCGATTTTTGTTTATTTTAGAGATACTTTGATATTAATTGTAATTTAAAAACTGAAGAAATATTTATTACAAAACTTAAAAAAAGAAAACAAACTATATAAACAAATAACATTAATCGTAACAAATTTTTGCAAACATTATCTCCCACTTCGATACACTTATTTGCGCGTTTATAAATTGATCTAGTAGCAAGTTTAAGCGAACGATGATTCACTCTAACGAACGCTGCAGCATTAAGAATGCGGTCTGGTAACGCATCCCTTGTGTCCATTTTCGTATCCCCAAAGACAATAATCAAGAGGAGTGAGATCAGGTGATCTCGTGGCCAAGGATGCGGGCCTCTGCCAGTCGATCGTCGAAATGGGTACTGATAATTGTGTTCTTGCGGGAATTTTCCTCCGACAATCGATGATGATTGTGGCAATTGTTAATTCCATCTCGAGTAAACCGACTTCGTCCGTAAGTAAAATGCATTTAACCAGTCTACTGTTTTCACGAATCCATTGACAAAATTGTAATCTTAAAGGAAAATAACCTTCTTGGAGATTTTGTACTTGTTACACATGAAAAGCCTGCACACCTTGTTGTTTTAGTGTTCTTCAAACCATTGTTTGTGGAATTTGAAATTGGAATGCGATACACCTTGTACTTATCTCTGGGTTATTGTCCATAACATCCAGAATATCTTCTTCAAGTCCCAAATCGAGTCTGTATTGTCTTTCAGAAACAATACTTGCACACGTCCCAGTTTCGCCAGAAAGTCTAAAAACAGTTTGAAATGCTTGCTTGTTAGGAACTCTTCGATATGGAAAACGACGTCGATACTCCTCTACTGCTCGAACAGTACTATCATTGCAGAAACCATAAACAAACATATCGGCATATTCTTTATGGCTAAATTTATGAGGCATTTTGATAATCTTATGGAATTAGTACAACTGTCAGTTTTTAAGACACTTCTCTACTGTGGTTCAAATTGTCATTTGAGGTAATCAATTTTTAGGGATCTGTTTACATGTTGGCTTAATAAACCCATAGAAAACGTTGATACATCATTGTAAATGGGATATGATTTCACGTTAATTGGCGTATTAAAGAAATTATGATGGCATCCACAAAGTTAAATTAACATCCGTCAAACTTAAAATAATTTAATAATAGTTTTCTTCAGTATAATATTCTTGAAAAATTTAGAATCGCAATTTCTAAACACAGTCTCTTAAGAAATATCGAGCAGCAACACGAGTTTATGCATAGCGATATCCTAATGGTCGAAGACATCCAAGTCAATCAGAAATATTTAACATTAAGAATCGTTTTAGAAGAAATCCACTCCGTCATCAAAGAAGGAGAAATCGATATATCAATCGGGGTAGTGCTCAATTTTTGATAGTTCTAGGAATGATGCTTATCAATCGATCTTTGCAGACAACTGGATATAAACCCTTGTGCAAGAATTCAATTCCTTTTAAAAATTGAATTTTGTCAATGGTCTCCTCAAATGTTGAACTTTGATGAAAATGTTTTTTGGAAAGTCATGTTTAGTGACGAAGCTACTTTTCATAACACGGGTAATTTGAACCATGACAACTGTCACTACTGGGCTTATAAGAATCCGCAATAAGATGAGAGAAAATAGAAATCAATATCGTTGGATTGGTTTTGTTAATGAGCAGATTATTGGCCTTTATTTTTTTAAAAAGTATTTAAATTTTTTGCAAAACGAGTGTTTTGGAAATGTTTCGCTTCATGTTAGACAAGTAATGTGGTACCAAAAAGACGGTACCCCTTATTCTCTCACAGTTTGACAGGATTTAAACACTATTTCAAAGGCGTTGAGTCGGGAGAGGGGGTCTATTTTATAGCCACCTAGATCACCGGATCATAGTCCTCTTGACTTTTTCCTTTGGAGATATTTCGCCGAAATGTAGTAATCAGTTTGTCAGAAATACATATCGTTACAAAACTATCGCATCTTTTAGATGTACTGCTAAGATCCCAACTTTCTTATTTTGTGCCGGAATTACGCTGGAACCACCCTGCGTAGGAAATTTATAACGATCGGGTCAAATATATGAAATATACTTAAGAAAACCGCTGTAAATTCGCATTTATTTATTGGTATAACGATGTAACTTAAATGAAATGGTTTCTGAGTTGTATACGCCAGTTCATTCCAGTTCCTATATATTTGTAGGTTACTAAATATGTTAAATATGACTTATGATTTGTAATCCTCTTAATTTAATAAGTATATGCTTATAATCAGATTTTGCACAGTGTATACATTTATTTGTTCATTTTCTCACCAAAGCACCTATCACCTATCCAATAGTCCAATATACACAGTTACCGTCTGGGTAGCTTGTAACTGGAGTTTCCTACATAATCAATTGCGAACATACAGAAACGTTGGATTCGAATTTTAGGTAAAACATGGCTGTTGGTGTTTCTGCAGTGACTGTAGTGAAAGATTAGCTATCGAGTTGCTAAATTCCTCAAGAAAAAAAATTAAATCAAAACGGCACCAAACCAACGTACATTCAATCTCCATAATTTATGCCTACAAACAGTTGTGAAGTTAGCAGTATAATGTGAATAACAGCAGTTACAAACATTTGTTTGATTCAAAATCATAACGTATGGTCTACAGTTCTGGCACAAAATTCAGTGCAGTTCACTATACCCCGTTAGTTTTGAAAACAAAAGTTATTCAACAGTTTTTCATCGACTGAATTGAAATAGGCTATAAAGTGTATCTTCAAAAAGGTTTTTACCACACTATCCCGCCGAACTATTCATTATACAGCCATGCATAAATCTACCTTATTACGTGTTCTGACCTAACTAGCTACAAAAAATGACTGGAATTTCTAAAACATTCATTATAACCTATCGTGGAGTAGTGAGTGGGTAGAATTAAAAAAGTCAGTAATATACAGGGTGTACCATATTAAAAGTACAGGTTTACTGCCTCCTCTTACATTTGTGTAACACCCTCTATAAATATAGTTAATTCTAAACTGTACACACTGTTCGTCTCTGGAACGTTTGTAATGACCCTTATCACCATTTCATTACGATCATTTCGGTTTATTTCTTAAGTATAAAATAGATTTGTCTAAATTTCAAACGTTTTATAAGATCGTTGTCTAAAACACTCTCAAAAGTTGATGCATTTTGACAGTGTGGGTTGTTTTTATTGTAGTAGTGTACAGACCTAAATTGGTAGGGAATGTATTGGAATATCAGAATCTATGAGTTAGAAAAGTTAGAAAAGAATTAAATGTGGAACGTTTTAAACAATTAAGTATGCTAGTAATTTAACAGTGTTCAAAGTTTGATTATAAATATTATGGTTCTTGAGATATTTTGAAAAAAGCGTACGGCTGTATGTATAAAAATCCACTGTATTTCCTTTATTTATAGATATTTTTAAAATGTGTATGAATATTATTAAAGCAAGTTTTTACGCAGAATACGCCTATCTACTTTTTTTAAATGCAACGTTTGGGATTTCTGGAACCATCATCAGGTTCAGTTTGTCGTATGGATGTCGTATTGGATTTTAACTTAAAAAATAAAAATGTATTAGCTTTTCAATGATGTATCTCATTTATGTAACATAATAAAAAAACAACCACAGAAATAATAATCTTTGTCGTTCAACACGGCAACATCGCACAACAAATCAAATGTTATTTTATTTTCGAAAATTATTGACAAAAATTCAATTCGAAATCTTTATTCAATTTGTTTTTTATGAAACATAAAGTGATAACTAATTTAAAAATAAAACCACAATTAAAAAAACAATATCCAAATTGCAAGAATAGTTACATATATTCTTACACTAACAGCCTCTTCGGAGATCCTTTATTTATACAGTGTGACACATGGGAACCGGATATTTTTTAAATGAACAGTACTCGGTTGATATTCAAGGAAAACTGATTTTATTTTTTATTAAAGTAAAGAACAATATCTACCATTTCATTGACGTGTAAAAAATTATGTCACTCAGGTGGTGACACATGGAAACTGGACGTTTTTTAAATGAACTGTACTCCGCCGTTAGGACTGGAAGGAGAGTTGGCATTCTAGACGGCGTAGCATACCATTTCAGTAGTTATTAAGCAGTGGACTGTACAACAGCGCGTGCTTGCGCATGACACCTATGTGCTAAATGGCGAGTCTGCTGTCACAACACAGCGGATATTTAGTCGCCATTTCAATATCGGTGGGAAGGGCCGGAATACGATCTTGAAATGGGTTGAAACATACAGGGCAACAGGAAACAATGAAGAAAAATCCTCCAGGCCCTGTACGAACTGTGAGGACGCCTGAGAACATCGTTAGAGTGAGAGGGGCACTCACTCGGAGCCTTAGTCGATCCGCACGTCAACATGCGCGCGAATTACAAATCAACCGTGAAAGTGTGAGAAGAATTTTACAGATAGATTTACATTTCCATCCGTATAAAATGTTGGTTGTTTAGTAGCTCGAACATACGGATTATGTAGCTCGAGAAGATTTCGCTGTACGTATGCAAGTGATTGTGGAAGAGCACCCAAATGTAGTAGTGATGATGAGTGATGAGGCTCATTTTCACTTGAATTAAACGAACAGAGCCTGCGTTACTCACAAAATCCATGATACACCTCTCTGCTCTGAGCGTGTAACGGTTTGGTGTGCTGTTGTCCCTTTTGGAGTAATATTTTTGTAGAGAATGGCAGAATGGTCATAGTGAATTCAGGACGATACGTCCACATGCTGGAAACATTTTTTCGATTGAAACAGCAGAAACGACGAATAAACATTGAAAACGTTTATTTTCAACAGGATGGTGCTACAGCGCATACCGCCAACGCATCCATGGAAGTTGTGAAGAACATGATTCCTGGTCGCCTTATTTCGCGTTTGAATGGCGTGCCATGGCCGCCAAGATCCCCGAACTTATCCTTCTGTGACTTGTTCCAGTGGGGGTACTTAAAAGAACGTGTCTATGCCCACAAACCCCGTTCAATAACGGTGTTGAAAGATGTGATTACAGAAGCGGTGCATGCGATTGACCAAGATGTGTTAGGAAGAGTTATGAATGCTTTCTACCGACCACTTAAAACCTGCATTCAAACGGATGGCCGCCACCTGAGTGATATAATTTTTCATACGTGAATGAAATGGTAGGTATTGTACTTTACCTTAAAGAAAAATAAAAAGTTTTTCTTGAATATCAACTGAGTACTGTTCATTTAAAAAACATCCGGTTCCCATGTACTTTGTACAAGTAACAATGTTTTAATAAAAACAATAACTAAAATAATTTTTGAAGTTTATTGTTCAAGACGCGACCGTTTATGTCAATGCATTTTTGACGTTGTTTTAATACAGTTCTGGTAACGCTGTGAATGTATTCCGATTCATGTTTGATAGTACATCTCGTGCAAGCTGTTAGAATATTAATACATTTTCAGTGTGTTTTTTATGACTTAAATTAGTTATTTTTTATTAAAAACAAATTAACTAAAAGCTCTTGAGTGGAATTTTAAGTTTAATAATCTAAATATAAAATATCATTCAATTTGTTGTACGGGGTTGCCAGATTAAATGAAATACAAATTATTGTCAATTTTATGGCTTTTTTAATTACTTTAGATCAGTGTGACAAATTACTATTTTTGAATCAATTAAAATCCAATATGGCCTCCATAAGAAATACCGAACTTGATGATGATTTCAGAAACTCGAAACGCTGTATTTAAACTTCGAATTAATAGGCGTATTCTGCGTGAAAAGTTGCTTTGAAAATGTTTATACAGATTTCCAAAACACCCATAACTACGATTTTAAATAATACCTTTCGCTATTTGTTAAAAATCTTATGAACCATAATAGTTAATAGTCAAACTATCAGCAACATCTTATCCGAAGACGTTTTAATTTATGCCTCCAGCCTCCCTAATGCAGTCATGCTAGGTGATTTCAATGCCCGCCACACCCAATTCGGTGATTCCAGAAGTAATAGCAGCGGTATCAGGCGATCATCAGCTTTGTTACAGTTGCCGCTATTGCGAGTCACTAACACCCAGCCTCAATAATAGACCATATCATTGTGTGAGAATCCATAGCACACTATTTCGATCGTTTACGACTACTGGTCAAACCTTCATTTTGTCCAGTCTCCCCAGCACCTCCTCAATATGCAATAATTAAATATTTTTCGAAAGCAGACTGGAACGTGTTCTCCAAACACATCTCCAACAACCTTCCAACACCCAATCTTCAAACAACCCAAAATCTCGAGAGCCATTAGAGACCTAACTGCCGTAATTAAGGAAGCGAGCGATATCTCTGTATTAAAAACATCGACATTTCCGCAAACCGCGCCCACGGCACATCGTAAACTGGATCAAAGATAAAAGACGGAATCTATAGTCAATTCTTGCGATCTAGGGATCCGACTCTCAAGACCGAATACAATCGCCTTAACACCTTAATCAGGCAAGAAGCAATAAAACACTCCTGGACCAAAGGCACCTCCCAATTAGATTACAGAAATGGAAAACTCTTCTGGCAACAGTTCGATAGATAGATCAGAAGGAAAGTAAACCTAAATCCCACCTAACCGACGTTCAGAGCAACCTTATCTCCTCCGACCGAGGAAAGGCTTCTTCGGTGTCCGCCTCCAATCAATTTTCCGATCCCTAGATGATCTCCAGTTTGACAACCGGTACAAGGCAATCCTTGAGAGTCGCCTTGAAGAATTCCGCAACCTTAACCATCCCGAAATCCAAACCGATAACGAGATTCCTTTCTTTTCCCCATCATTCCTGCTCAGGTCAACGCTTACTTCAAAAAGGAAGAAGTCCCAGGTCATGACGGCCTAAACCGTAAAATCCTCCGGACACCTACCTGACCCAGCTCTCCGATTACTCTCCGACGTTTACAACAAATGCCTAACCCTATCACACTTCCCGGCGGACTGGAAATCGGCCTCCACCGTCATGATACCCAAACCCCACACCGACCTAACCACACCTTCCTCCTAGAGACCCATCCCCTCCTGAGTTGCCTCGGAAAATGGTTCGAGCAGATTCTAGCTAGGCGACTCAGGGACCACTTCGAATTCAACGAACTCCTTCCCAATAGCCAATTCGGCTTCCTTCCCAACCGAACGTGTCACGATCCCTTGTTGAAGCTGCTTACAGAGACCACCAGAGGATTCAATCACAAGCAATACAATCTGGCTGTGTTTCTGGACATTAAGCAAGCATTTGACAGGGTCTGGCATGCCGGTCTCCTACGCAAACTCCGCAAACTCAACATACCCGACCTCTTCTCCAAACTCCTACTCTTGTAGTAAAGGAAGAAGCACCTTCTCCGATCTATTTCAACCTACAGCAGGCGTACCGAAAGTTCTGCCTTAGCCCCGATCCTTTACTTACACTATTTTCGCTTCTGACACCGCTTTTTGAGCGGTTAATCGGAACAGTGGAACGGCCTCCCACCTCATATCCAAAACCCTCCGGAACTTTTCCAGTTGGGCGAACCGGTGAAGAGTCTGTCAATCCCACCAAAATCCAAACAATCCTCTTCCGACATCCAAACTACACCGAAGTTAAGTTCCCAAACCTAACCAACAGCAGTGTTTCCCTCACCCTGAATCAAGAAAGACTCGCACTCCAACGCAAAGTCATCTACTTAGGAATCCTCTTCACCAGAACCCTCAATTGGCACATCTCATGATTGTAAACTATACAATAACAACAAAACATCGCAACACCAACAAATATGGATTGACCAGGGCTGAAAAGGAGAAGGACTCTTGAACAGTCTACGACTAATATATATTATAAGCTATAAATAAATAAATACTAACCATAAGCATGAGCGTACTAACAAAAAATAAAATCATTTCCGTCACAGATGAATAAGTGATTTAAGAAATCTCTTAAAGTTTGAATGAAATCCCAAATTACGTTCCAATTTTGGGAACTATTAACCATATCTCACTTCCGTTTGAATAGTTTTCAAAATTAAAACGTGAAATTAAGTTTATATAGAATACAAATTAGGCATAATGTAAATTTTACCATCGAAACGCTTGGTTAACCTTGCATTTGGATAAATCACCAATTGTGTAATTATTAGGAATTATATTCTAGTATAATTATAATAACAAGGAACTAGTACTTTTTGTTAACAATAAGAGAAACGTACCCTACTCATTTCGGAAAATATAATTTTTGTAGTGTTTTGAAAACTTCATATTCCTCTAAATCAAAAAATTTTAGTGTTTCTTTTGAAATTCAAAATTAGATTTATTCATAACCATGCCAATTTATTATTTTTGGACTAAAAAAGTTCGAACTATTAAAACATAATATGTACATTAATTTTAGTGGCAATAATTTATAAATACATACTTTAACCCAAAAGACATGTATTTTTATGAACATAGATCGTGAAAGTTTTTATTTTCATATTTATAAATAAGCTTCTTTTCATAAACAGGATATTGTCAATTAAGTAATTTAACATCCAACCTTATTTTTGGTAAACATAAGAAAATAGTTCATTACGGAAAGTGTAAATAAATGAAAGTTTCTTGCATCTTTATTTTGAAACACATTTGCTCATTTCGAGGTGTGTTTGGTTGCTTCACTTTTGTTTCCTTGGGACATTTTAGTAAACACATATCCAATTTCTTTTTTTAAACTGTTAGTACAGCAGTAACGTGTTGATATTCCCATAAAACCACATCCTTAGTCGTTTTAATTGACCCACTTGATATCAATTGCAAATGGTGGGAGAGCTCGTAAAATTGCAACAAACAGTAATTGCCAAGGAATTAAAAAAATTATACTTACACTGCTCTAGTTTTTGTAATCTTAACGTCCTTATGATCTTTAATAATTATGCAGCTGCAAGTTATTTAGTGTGACATAAATAATTTGAAATTCCGTAATCACTACACTTGTTTTTTTTTTACACAAAAATTCGTATTAATGTATCATGAGATCTATAATTAAAACAATTTACAATATAAACAACAAATATTACACGTAACTCTAAATATAGCATATTTTGTTATCACTATACGTGAATCATCTGTTACGTACGAATTCATTAAAGAAACTTGAATAAGTGACTAACATTTGTTTTCTGGGAATTTTTGTATAAGATCTTGGTCATAACTTGGATTAGGAATTATCATATTAAGTGCACGATATTGATAATTTGTAGCTCATATTTACTGATTCAATCAATATTTAATTGTGCCTTAAAGCTGGTTACCGTATTAAACTGTGAAAAAGGCACGTTACTGACGTCACTACCTGGAGTGGAGCATGCTAAGAATTTTAAGTGAGGAATATTATTTGCTACCTTACTTCCGTTTTGGCTAAACCTGCATGACTCATTTTATCGTAATGATAGTATACATTTGTGGGAAGAATGCGTTCACCTGTGTGCATCTCTGTTATGTACCCGGACCTGATTTTTAAAGAGATATGAGTGAGTCATGTTTGCGAAACCGTTAATATTTTTTTGGCTCTTTTTAATGGACTTAATGGACTGATAATCATTTGCATATACTCTTACATTACCGCGTAAAAACAAAATATGTTTGTTTGTTTTAATTTCTTACATGATTCTCAATGTTATTTTATGTTAAATTTAGTATGCATAAATAATGAGGACCTAACGAAACTAATTTTGTCAAAACTGCTTCAGGAGATTAAAAAAAGGTTGTTTCGTTGATTTATGGCAATTTAATTGCGAAAAATACTATACTGGGTGTTCAGATTTTTGGTTGTGTTATTAATATATTCAAACTATATCTTCCTTATCTCATATGGAATACCCTGTATATTTTAGATGTCATGTGACCAATTCAGATCTTCCAAAAAGTGCCAAGGTATCCTATACCTAAACCTTCACATCTCAAAGTTATTGAGAAAATTTTGAAATTTAAAGTTTTTTTATGGGACTTACAGGACGTAAATGTTTTTTTGAATCGAATATCTTCATATCGGATAATAGTACAGCTATGAGAAAAACATTTTTATAACAAAAGTGGCCTTGTAGGCCTGTAGGTCCACCGCTAGAGGGCGTAATTGAATATCAAAATTTTAAAAAGCCAAATTTTACAAAATTTGCCTAATTAAACGGCATTAGAAATACGATAATCAGGTTCTACGGAAAATTCTGCGTACTTTTTATTAAATAAGTTTTAGTTTATCTTTTCAAATAAGACGTGGGGGAGAGTGGGAACCTAGTAATGAAAAAACGCCTGTAAGTTCAGTTTAGTAATTACTTAAAAAATAAATTTTACTTAGAAAATCCACTATAGCAATATTACTTGTAACGCTACGCTCGGTCAGCAATATTCACCACTCATAAAATAAAAGGTCACGTTTATTCGTATCAGGAGGAAAACCACACGAGTTAAATTATTTGAAGACTTTTTTCGCTTGTTAACAACGGAATATTTTTATTTTAGATTGCACCTAAGTATATCACATAGTTCTACACCAAGGTTTAAATGCTGGAGATTTCAATAACAGACTGGATTATTGTAACTGGCTATTAAATATGATAGGAGAACATCCTGAAATACCTCACATATTATGTGGTCAGATGAAGCAACGTTTCGGAGTGATGGTAGTTTAAATCACTATTGGTCAGAAACAAATCCCCACTGGATGCGTGAGGTACAACATCAGGGTCGTTGGTCTGTAGACGTGTGATATTTAGATTTTTTAACAAACGAATTGCCACTTCTTTTAGAAGACGTACGACTGGCAATTCGTCGTGATATGTTTTTCCAACATGATGGGTGCCCGGCTCATTAATTTTTTAAATCAAACATATCCTGACAGATGGATAGGACGTGGATGTTTATTTCACTGGTCAGCCAGATCCCCAGACCTGACGTGTTTAGATTATTATTTGTGGGGACAATTAAAAGAACTTGTCGTTGCCAACAGACCCACAACAAGGGCCGACATGATCGCAAGGATACGAAATGCAATACAAAGCATTTCAGCGGCAGAAATTGAAACTTGCGTCTTAATCCACTCGCCAGAGACTGGAATGTTGTATTGAAAATGATGGGCGACAGTCTGAACGTCTGGGGCGACAATAATCACATTCTTAGAGTTGTTTGTTGTAATTTTTTTAAATTGTTGATGGTTAGATTGGTTAAATTGTTTTTAGATTTGTTTGCTAATACCTATACATTGTTCAATAAAAAATATCGAATAGCAAGTTTTACTGATACTTCAATTTTCATGTAGTGAAATTTACTTATATTATTTTTTGTTTACTTTTGGTGTCGCGGTCAACTGAAAATAATAAGAGGCAAGTTTCTTTACCTTTACAATAAAATTATTTTTAATTGTAGGTACGCCAAACGAAAACTTAACAAAGATGACCTTTTAGATAACGCCCTCTAGCGAGGACGGTAACACCAGTATGACAACATTTTTAACTATTGCAGATAGACCAATGTAAGACCTTTCTAACAAGACTAAAAATGTTGATTTCCGTTAAGGGTAACTAGCCTAATTGAAGTTTGACAGAAAATGTTCACCATTCACACGTTCCTTAAGATATGTCGGGATAAAAAAAAGGTATCGACATGCGGTTTTCGCCATTTTGTTGCTAATTTGGTCTACTTTCATAATCCATTGTTAAAACTTCATGCTTCCATTTAATATTTTCCAAAGAGAACTAGATTTCTAAAAAAAAAAATACCGTCCTCTCACGTTACCTTTAAGTTGCGTTGAGTATATAAAAGAGCTCTTTTCAACAAGAGTAAGAGTAAGATCGATTAAGCAGAACCGAACTTACTGCCGTTTTTTCATAACTAGGTTCCCACACTCCCCCACCTCTTATTTGAAAAGATAGACTAAAACTTGTTTAACAAAAAGTACGCAGAATTTTCCGTAGAACTTGATTATCGTATTTATAATGCCCTTTAATTAGGCAAATTTTGTAAAATTTGGCTTTTTAAAATTTTGGTATTCAATTACGCCCTCTAGTGTTGGACCTACAATTCTATAAATAAATTCCAGGTGTTTCTCCAGGCCACTTTTGTTATACAATTTTTTTTCCCAAAGCTGTATTATAATCCGATCTGAAGATATGGCCGACGGCCGTTCTTATTTGCTCACCCGGTACACATATTTCAAGGTAGTATGCGGTAATTTGTAATTAAAATATTACTTATGAAGATATGTATTGTAATGATAAAAAACGATGCTACCAAGCTGAATTCTAATCTTGTGTGCTATTGTCAAAATGAATGTGTGAATGTGAATGTGAATGTTATGGAAATTGGCTTCAAGAGTCTACGCAGCAAGGTACCTAAACCGGATTCATTCAAATAATAAAGTACTAAAGATATTTTTGCAAACGTTTTGTGGGACAGGAAGTGCCACTTACCTAAAACAGGAAAAAAACAAAAGTCCCTCTAGGATTTAAAGGAAACAAAAATATCACCCATATCATATTCAACTTCATCAAAATTTATATGGAACAGATTTTGAAAGGCGAATTGCTTTTTGTTTAACAATCCTCGAAAAAATGGCGAAGAAGATAATTTTGATCAATACGTGTTGTTTAGCGATGAGACAACGTTTCATAATAATGGCCATGTTAATCGTCATAACTACCATTATTATGATACCGAAAATAAGCATTTATTGCATACGACAGATCACCAAAATCGATGGAGTATTAATGTGTATGGTGAAACAATTGGCGATGAAGTTATTGGTCCATATTTCTTCGACGGCACTTTAAATGGTCGCAAATTCTTAAACTTTTTAAAAAACGACTTTTGGCTACTTTTAGGAAATATTCCATTACACATCAAACAAGAAATATGTGCCCCTGCACATTTTTCACGACGTGTAAGGGACTATTTAGACCGAAACTTTCATAACAAATGGATCGGAAGAGGTGGCCCAATTAAGTGGCGTCCTATATCTCCAGACCTCACTTTTATGGATTTCTTTTTATGAGGATATATTAAAAATCTAGCGTATGCTACTCCTCCTACTACTGCAGAAGACATGATAGATCGAATTAAAAATGCATTTCGAACCGTCACTCCTGTTATGTTGCAAAATGTAAGACGTTCGCTTGAAAAGAGAATCACGCTCTGCATTGAAAAAGATAGCAGCTATTTCGAGAATGTGTTATAACAGTGGTGTTAAATTGTTAAGAATAATTATATTACTTAATATATTCGTGATATTGTTAAATATTGTTGAATAACTTTGAAACGTGAAGGTTTATGTGGCACTGTTTGGTAGATCATTCAATTGGTCACATGACAGATATAAAATATAAAGGGTGTTCATTTGAGGTAAGGGAGATATTATAGTTTGAATGTATTAATTATACAACTGAAAAATCTGAACACCCAGTATAGTATTTTTTGCAATTAAATTGCCAAATGAATCAACGAAACAGTCTATTTTCGAAATCCTGAAGCAGTTCTGACAAAATATAGGGCATTCCATTAAAAAAAAACATAACTTTGATATGCCACTCTTTTTTGAAGCACCCTGTATATTTGACATTATTTTAAAAATATAGGGTTTATGGACCTACACAATGTCCCTGCAACAAATATCAAAAATATATCCAGTTTTCTCATAAAACTCAGTGGCGCCCGTGGAGACTCGTCCTGTGTAAACCTACCATTTTGCCTAGAGTTGATTTTCAACTGGTTATTAATAGGAATCACCGTATTAGTAAGATGATAAATAGGTTTAAACGTTCGAGTAAAGCTTGATTAGAAAGAAATTAATTGCTATAAACAAATTTGTATTTATCTTAATAATATTTGCATTATACCTATATGTCATAATAACAGTTTAATTTTGTAGTAAAACTACATAGTTCAAAAACTGTGCAAGACTATCTTTTTTTAGTAAAAAATAATTGATTAGAATAAGATTGTATGCAATTTACTCAGTGGCGTATCAGATTGCTCGCATTTACGCTTGAGCTTAAAAATGTTACACTAAAAATATGAACTTATTCATTAATTTTCTACAAGTAGTGGGGCGCATTCAAATTAGTGTATATTAGGTATATCAAATAATTCGGAATATAATATAACCGAGTGTCTCAAGTAAGTTTTGGTCGTCGTTATGGTACACAGTATATAATTAATTAGATGAAATTGATGATCCCCCGTATTATTTATTAATTTACAACTGTTTAATAATTGTTTATGTTCGTATCTGATTGTAATAAATTAAATACAGTTGAAGTTAAACCTAATAAGTGTTTTTTTAAATAACTTTTCTATTAAAATTTTAAAACCAGATTCTCTCAAAAATAAATTAGAATTTATACTATATTTGAAAAATTAATACGTAAATTTTATTAGCGAAATGTGAGCTATTAAATGCATGCTAATTTACTATAATTCTTTATAACTTTTATCAAATTTAACAACATTTTCATTGATAAGTGCTGTCTCTATTTTTAACATTCCAACTAATGTTTATATCAAGATTTATCAATAGCTGCTCGTTACTTTTTACAATTTATGAATTGAATTTGAAAATTTTCATTTATGTGAAATACTTGTTTATGTTTCCGTGAAAACTATTTAACAGTCTAAGCGTCATTTCATCTATTTACAGTCCCTGGTCAAATTATTACACGCACTGCAAGATTTCATGCAAAATATTAATACCGAGTGATATTGTACCGTTTTATTGTTTTAAATTGATTTTTTTTTATTTTTATATTATCCAATCAATGACCGATTAATTTAACATAAATAAAACAGCATTAATTTAGAAAATCATATGTTTATTAAGTTTTAAAGAAAAGTGAAAATAATGTAAGTAAAAGTCAATATTTAGTTGAGCCAGCTTTAGCCGCTATCAAAGCTTTAATTCTGCGCGGCATGCTATCAATGCAAGACTGTACTGTCTCCTGTATTTGCGGATGATGATTCCACACATGAATAATCTTTTCTAGGAGCTGGGTTTTGTTGGTTATCACATCTTTAGCCACTTCTCTTTTCATCATCTCCCACACATTTTCAATTGGATTCATATCGGGGCTATTACCCGGCCAATCCAACAGAGGGATATTTTCTTCTGCCAAAAAAGCTTTAACAGACCGAGCAGTGTGGCAGGGAGCTCCATCTTGCAAGAAAGTGAATGGTTCCCCATTTGGAAACCATTCACTGAACTGAGGAATCAACCGATTTTGTAATACTTCTTTGTACTGATCTTGCCTCATTATTCCTTTTACGACGTACAGACGTCCAGTGCTCTTGCCGCTGATGACTGACCAAATCATCACTTTGGTGGGATGTTTAACCGTTGGAACGACACAGTCAGGATGAAACTTTTCTCCATGACGACGACGCACATACAGAGCTTTATTCTGCAAAATTTCGATTGTGCTTTCGTCACTGAAGTATAATAATAATGTATCAATTTTTTATTAAATTACAATATCTTACCGATCTCCAGAAGTCCACATCTTTGTCTTGCCATTGTTTGGCCCACTTCAGGCGCTTTGCTTTCATTACAGCTGTTAACTTGGGCTGGGCGACAGGCCTTAAAATCTAATTCTTTCAATTTTATTCGAACAGTGCGCTCAGAAGCATTTACGCTA
This sequence comes from Vesta saturnalis, assembly GCA_036346205.1. NCBI lineage: Eukaryota > Metazoa > Arthropoda > Insecta > Coleoptera > Lampyridae > Vesta > Vesta saturnalis. Next base: position 6,005,070 of record JARFJB010001921.1, read on the forward strand.
GCATCCTGGAGTTGTGATTTTATCACCTTTGTTGTAGCAAATCTGTTTTCTAGACAGATTTTCTTCAAACATCTCTCTGACCGTGGAGTGAAAATTGGTTTTCTACCGCATCTTTTCTTTCTTTTCGAGCTTAATTCCTCACCTGATTCAATTTTCTTTTTTATGCGTCGTACGCTAGGTTCAAAAACCTTCACTCTTCGTGATATTTCCCTTTGTAAATATTTTCGCATTCACAAGGGCCTTCACTTCAGCTTTTTACATGGTGAAAGATCGCCTTTGTACCCATAACGAAAATAGTCCAATTATTTTTTTAAAACACTGCATACAAAATAAACTAATAACTGAGTAGTATAAAACTGTTAAACACACAATCACAGTCCATAAAGCCACAGAAACACGTCCGTACATCACGCGATTCCGATCGCGACTCATACAGGTTTGTACTTGTTTACGTTCATGTATCACTTTGTCCACACAGTGTTGCCATATATTAAAAATAAATACGAATAGGTAGTCTACAATACATCTTTTAAATAAACATCAATAATATTGTAGTTTAAATATACAATTACAGCATAAAAACTCTTAAGAAACATAAAATTATTAAAAAATACAGTGCGTCTAATAATTTGGCCAGGGACTGTATATTGAATTTGAATATATGATTAATGCTATATTTAAGTAAAATGTTTTAACCTATTTGTAATTTATTTTCAATCCTTTTCAGTGGCGTAGCTTGATTTTAATTTACATAACTAATTATGAAATATCTGCGATGTTCACATATGATGTTATAAATGTTTACACGACTTCACTGATCCGAAAGTTTTGTTATCCACACACTCTTGCATATAGTGCTTGTAGTGAGCCTTATAAGCAATCAAGCGGCAGGTGTTGGAAACCTGGTTCTATTTCTATGCAATGTTCCAAGAACTTCCAGAAATGATCGCTGTCCATACGTACCGAACCGTTCGCATATTGTGCAGGCCCTATTTAGGCACTCTGTAGATACTATATCATTGAAATAACTTTCTAGATCAAGCATTAGCCAACAATTTTTCGTGTTCAACAGTAAAACTTGCTCCTAGGTGCTTCTAAGCTCTAAGGGTTCAGCAACGTTGTGCATACGTCGAATCAAACAAGTGTTGGAATATTAAAGCGTTCACTGGATTTTTTAATAGACATAATTCGCCCTAACAGTTTCTAAAATAATTTGCATAGCGTGAGGGTTCCTTTTCTTGTGTTTTCTTGTCGTATGGGCGCATCGCCTAAAACACGAATACCGAGAATGATAGTAATGCAGAATGACTATCTCATAACACAAGGTATATAAGTGGCAGATAAAAATGTTTTTTAAATTTCGAATATAAAAATAAACTGTTAGCATTAATCATTTGTAATCGTTAGCAATGAGTTTTGATAATATATACAATATACATGTGTATAAAAATAACTAAATTTTAGATTACTTTCTCTAAAAATATAACCTAGCACACCATTAATGATACAAGTAAAAGTTGCACGACTATCTATATCGTGTATTTTAGGTATCTAATGTCTTCTGTGCCGTAAAACTTCCCGTGCGTTCATATATTATTAAAATTGTTAGAGTAGTATAAAGGATATTGGGCATGTTACGCTCCGACGCATTTTACATCCGACGGTTTGCGCCCCCTATTGCGACAAACCGTTTTGTGCCGGAACACTGTCTTGATTAATTTGTGGTAAAATAGAACATACCGTTGTGGCTGCTTTATAGGTATAAGAAGAAGAGCATGGAGATAAAACACGGAGAGAACATATGATTTATCATATAATCTAAAAAAATGGCACGCTATGGAGAATTATGGCACTTATTTCCACATCTTAAAATGGACGCAAAATTTATTCAGTACATTGGTATGAAACATTTTGAGGGTAAATAATTATTATATAACACCACCTTTCGGTTGAGAAGGGGGAAAGATTCGTTTTAACTTTGTGCTAAACGAATTTTAACGTGCATAATAGCTTTAACTCCTTCTTATCTTAATTTTTTAATTGATCTCAAATTTTAGTCATACTAGCACGTACAATTTTAAGAAATGTGTTTTTTGCCGACGTTCGGCCGACGTTCGTAAACTTGACGGGCCTGAAGGGGTGGACATTGTCTTATTTAATTACTTTAATTTAGTTCATAGCGAACTTTGTAACATTGAGTCTTTCTCGTAGCGTAAGCATAGGCGGCTCGTGGGGGCCTGGGGGGGTCAAAAACTCTCAAGGAGAGAGAAGTAGGAATTTTGGACCCCCCCACTTTACGCTAAAACTTTCATTTTAAATATTTAAAGAAACAGAAAATGCACAGTTAAATTCTGCCCTGCAGTTAATTTTGAAAGAAAATATAGGACTGTGTGTATAGATTCTTTTTTAAAATTTATAGTTTTTAACAAAAAAAATGAAACCACAAAATGTTTTATGCATGCGCGTATTGTGCGAGAGAGACGGATATAACATGCGCTACAGCATACCGTTATACGTGACCCCAATAAATTAGAAATCTAATAAATTATGTGTTTGTATTACCCACCACCAATTTCCAGTTGCACCAGCCGCCTATGAACGTTAGTATAATGCCCAACATTCTTAGTCTCGAAGCAAAAGTCATGGGTTTGGTAATCAAGTAAAAATTTACTCGAAACCACTATACGCATACTATTTCAAATTTTTTAGACTTTAACAAATATATGTTGTATGTTGAATATTGCAAAATGTTATTCTTACATGTTAACACAAATCACAGAATGCGTTGGTAGAAAGAAACAGTTCACAAAAGAACAAAACTAAGTATAATGAAGTAATCTATGACTTACACAAAAAAATTATAAAAGTAATTAAATTAATTGAAATTGAATGATGTACATTTATTTTCAGACTTGACGAGTTGATAAAGCATCGATGATGAAGTAGCCGGCAAATATTTTGGTCCTTCCATACCAAAGTTCAACCTTTTTAGACCTAAAATTCTGAATTAAAATGATAGCCACCAAATAATTTTGTCCGAGCAGGCGCGGATCCATACCACATTTTTGGAAAGGGAACTTTCCATATTTTTGATTTAAATAATTTTGTGGATCATTAAAGGCACTTTTTGAGGTTACTTATTGATAAAGTATGATATACTCGTATTATATGAAAAATAATTACTCCGAAGGGATCCCCTGTTGGTCCATCCCTAGCTCTGGACGGTGGTTCTAAAAGTTGAATTCCGTAAATACCGTTCACAGTGCATTGCCGTATAGTCTCTCACGTGTGGTTGAAGTTTGCCGTAGATTCTTTTTTTCGAATAGTAGGATATTTAAAATATCACGTGTAGAATTTTAAATTAAAACGTCTTTAGTGGGAATTATTATTTTAAAATTGTTATCGAATTCGTAATAAAAAAATATTATAGGCGATGTAAAAAAATAAAGTTGATGATGATTTCTCGGAGACGAAACGTCGAATAAAAAATTCGAAAACGCCATCTAATAGAATTCAAAAAGTGTAAGTGAAAAAGCACCTTTAGTTTTTAAAAATCTTTTGAAATAAATGAAGGAATTACAAAAAAAGAAAAACCATCAAATCGCATTTTGTTTTAAATGTCGGAAACGATAAACAATAATGACATTTTGCAAATTACTTGTGAACATGTCCTAAATTATACAACTTTTATGTAATTTAACCGCCTTCGTATCTCTTACAGTTTTCAAGATCGCCATGCTGTTCATATATATATATATATATATATATATATATATATATATATATATATATATATATATATATAATACGAGCTATCCGAATTGCAAAATACATAACTCGCCCACGCCCTTTATTCCACTGAGCTACCGGCACCTTCCTTGTCTGTTACTTCCGTTCTACTGCCATTTTCGCCCGTAACAAGTCGCTGTTAATATAAAATAGACTACACTTACTTACTTACTTAGTCACCCAACGGGGATTGCCGCTTGTCTGCAAGAGAGGCATAGCTCTAGAGACGGCTAATTAAAAACGTTAGAAATACAAATTGAGAAAAATGTATTAATCATGTTATTTTTATAGAAGTGGTTATATGTACAGGCAAAAATTCATTATAAATTTAAGACAGCGATTTATTTTAACAATTAAGTGAATATTTGAATTCTGTTCATTGAACGTTTTTATTTATATACCAAATGCCATTTTAAACCTTTAGTTGTATAGCCATAACAAGTGATATTAAAAGTGCAGATTTTTACTATTTAAATAAAATCAGTGCGCTTACTATTCTGAAGATGGTTTTTAAATTGCTTAGATACAGATGAAGACCTTTTTAAGCAAGTATTGTGGAGTGATAAGGCCAATTTTAATGAACAAGGGATGTTTAACCAGCACAACTTGCATAGCTGGAATTACGAAAATCCACATCACAGAAGCAAGTGCACTAGATTGTAAAAGTGTGGATTGACATACTAGGATCACTAGGATTACATTTTCTGCCTAGAATATTGAAACGCAGAGAATTATGCAAGTTTTTGCGAAAACAAATTATCTACCTTTTTGCAACGAAGTACCTACTTCTGGGCCACCTAGGTCCTCGGATCTCAACCCAATAGACTTTTAGCTTTGGGGTTATTTGAAAAATGCGGTATACATAGTCCTACCGAATAATGGATATGACGTTATTGTTCGTATTTATGGAGCTGAAACTTAACTGGAACTCAAATTACAAACGTAACAATAGATCGTGTTGAAAACAATTTTCATCGCCGATTGCATGCATGCATAGAACAAAATGGCGAACATTTGCCTTTGTAAACTCAACTATTTTAATTTTATTATGTGTATATGTCACTTAATTTAAATTAACTTGTTATTTGGGTATTTGAAAACATGATCGCAATTTTTAATATGGCTATAATTTCGTAAGGAGGAATTTTTCGAAATTTTGACATGTGATTTTCGACTTATTTTTGGTCATATAGATAACCCCGGCGGCCGGGGAATTAATTTTGGGACACCCTGTATAAGTAAAATTTCAAAGTTTCCTGGATCAAACTTATGACTAGTGGATAATATATGATGTGTAAAGGCTGATTTTTGAGAAGTTTGGTTGCTCTTTTTAATACAGTAGATGTGTTTTGAGAGCATATTTCTAAAAGGACGCCTGGTTTGACCTATGTAATTACATTGACAAGAACCGCATTTTAATTCATAAACGCTAGATTGAGAAATCCTGTTTTGTTCTTCGTTTTCATCAACGAAGATTTGAGGTTGCTTTTATTGTCAAAGAAAACGTTTATATTAGATTGTTTAAAGATATGTGCGAACTGAAAAAAGACAGGGCCTATGTAAAGGAGAGATCTACAAAGGAGTTGGTCTTCAGTGATATTGTCTAGTGTAGTGTAGTCCTTAATTCGCGAGAAATAAGATATTTTAGGAAAAATTTTTTGAATTAATTTCTTAGGATAACCGTTATTCATAGCGATTTGGAAAATGGTGTTAGCTTCTGAATTAAAACTTTCTTTGATTAATGGCAAGTTACACAGTCTATTAAAGAAGAATCTAAACGCAGCCAATTTATGATTCAACGGATAGCAGGAGTTATAACGAATTGTGTGGTCAGTGGTGGTTGGTTTTCTGTAAACACTTATCTGAAGGGTATCATCTTTTTTTGGTTAAGGTTAAGTCATGAAAATTCATGGAATTGTTCACTGGTGAAGGTTTTGAGTATCCTATACTTCTGATCTTTATTCCTATTTTTCCGGAAATAAATAGTAAATATCTTACCATAGTTGAAAGAAGAAACGTGCAATACAATTATATTCTGCAGCCGACATCTAATTGTTATTTTTTTTCTCGAAACTAAATTATTTAGTGTGATTTGCTAAAGAAAATTAGGTACGTTCGGAATATTTCAGACGTTTATTTAACATTGAAAAACGTTCACTGACAAAAGAGGGTGATTTATTTCAGGAAGAAAAATTATAGATTGACACTGAAGAATGGATTACTATTTATGTATAATTTGACCCTGCTCTACGCAATAACTAGGTGACGTACACTGAAAGGAAACAAAAAAGTCATTCATATATTCCAGTTAAGTTTTTATTGATCAATAAACACTCAGTAATTCAATGAATTAAAACAAGAAACAAGACTATTTCTCTGTCGTTGAATATGTAAAGTTTTCAATAACAAAGGCCAACAACTACAAAAAAGTTTGTAAATTTAAATGGCCTTTATCTTATCTATATTAATATTTATTAAGTTGAACTACACTGTCATTGAAATAAAATTCATTCATTGAGTTATAAGAAATTTTCTTTTTTCCTGGCGAAAATGATATTAATCATACTTAACTTCGACCATTTTATATCCATTTTCGACAGTAGATTTAATGGCGCAGTTTAATAATAATAATGTTAAATAAGGATCTCATAGTAATAAAATAAATTTAAATGCAATATTCCCATACTGCAAATTTTAAAAAGGTAATTCTGTAGGTTGTACTCGTGGGTAGCATGAATCAGCAATGCAGTAAATACGGTACTTCCAGGTTTTGCATATCTTCAACGTATGAAAATTCTTAAAAGTTTATATCAAGGTTATTCAAGGAAAGTGTAAAATAGATTTAATAAATTAAGAACAAATTAATCCAATCTGTAGCTTTTTTAGTGGTGTCAAAATATTGGCCAAGAAAACCTTTATTGGTTGTACCATGTGTTTACGTCGGTGTTGACCTCGTCTCAGTAGTCACTACTACATACGGCTGAAGATATCAAATTGCGTTTTTCTTTATCTATTAGATTTCTGAACACCACAATGCAACACACACTTGTGTTGAAAACTGGTGGAAATGTAAGAAGCTACATTCTGATGTAGTGTAATCAGAAAAAATTGACCTCATCGTCAATTTTTTCAAATAGAAATACCTACTTTTAGTTTAGTCGTTTAGTTACCTTGTTTGTTTTGAATCCAAATGACTTGGATCCAGGCTTACCAAGCGACATAATTTGGTTTACTTGTGTGACTGTATTTGAGTGATTATTTTCAAATAAAGTCCATTGTAAAAATACAATTTACAGTGTGACTTAACTAGGTCACCACTCCTCCCACCGCTAGATTTTCTGAAATATTCCCACCGAAAAAAAGTTAAGTCGCAGTTCAATAAAAATCATCAGTTAACGTAATATAGTTTCCAATTACGGTTAAGGCACTTTGTAATCCAATTAATAATAGTGTTATATGTCATATAGGTACTGGTTGGAATTGACTTCGCAAAGACTTACGTACCAAATTGCGAATAGTGGTTTTGGACGTCATTGGAATGAAATGTTTGTTACATTGTGAAAGATTGAAATGACGTTACTTCCATTGTAAGTATATGTTAGTTTTCTAACTAAATAGATAGAAAAGCCTCAAGAGCAACATCAGATTTCTATTTTTCACATCATACAGGGTCCGCCAGAAAAATGTAAACACAATTTAACAGGTTATATCTGCGAATTTTTGTCGAACTTGGATCGGATTACGGCAACAATGTGTAGTATGATGTTTCATTAAAACATGTCGTTACTCATATGGCTGTAGATGCAACAATATAAAGAGTACGACTGTAAAACAAATTGAAAGAAAATGGCTGGTGGACCATTGAAATGCATTCTGAAGTGGTTTATTAGATTTGATAATGCCGTTAAAGCGTCAGTGGAGGCGGGAATTTTAAACAGATCCCCCAACCCGCTTATAAATTAAACGCGTAGTTGACAAGTTTGAGGAGCATGGAACGATTTCTGATATTCACAAAGAAAGATCAGATAGACGGCGTACAGCTACAAGTCAGGAATCGTCGGCTCTCGACGAATCGTCGGCTCTCGTGTTGGAAAAGTCTGTTGTTTCTCCACAGAAGTCTGCTACGCAATGTGCACGTGAAGTGGAGATTAGCAGTGAAAGTGTACGACGAATTCTGAAAGTTTACATTCCACGGTTACTACACGCGATTAATGATAATGACATTGATCGTCGAATGCAATTTTGCGAATGGTATCAACAAATGGTATCAACAAATGGTAACTGCAGATCAACAATTTGTGACGAAGGTAGTGTGGACTGATGAGGCCGTTTTTAAACTTAATGGAACAGTGAATCGGCATAACTGCGTGTACTGGGTACCGGAAAGTCCATATGTTCATGTCGATAAGGCGGTCAATCTACCTGGGGTTCATGTGTGATGTGGACTATCATCTGGGGGCTTAGTAGGACCCTTTTTCTTTGATAGTACTGTCACTGGAAAAATTTACCTGGAAATGTTACGCTCATCAATTTTGCCAGGTGTACGTGCACTTTATGGAGCTGATGAAGAGGTCTTCTACCAACAGGACGGGGCGCCACCACACTACCATCTAGCCGTACGAGCTTTCCTGGATGACAATTTTCAGGGACACTGGATTGGACGAGGAGGGCCAATTGAATTCCCTCCACGATCACCAGATATAACTCCTATGGACTTTTATTTGTGGGGAACTGTGAAAGATTAAGTCTACCGACGTAAGCCACGCGCACTGGAGGAACTTCGCCAGGAGATTACAGCGTCATGTGCTGCAATCTCCACTGAAACATTGAGTGAAGTAGTTGCAGCGACCGCTTGTCGTTCCGTTATGTGTCTAACTGCCAACGGCCAATATTTTGGACATTTAAAGTAACCATGTGTGAAGGCAGTACAACCTGTGTAATCAGTATTTAAATGTAAAATAAACACATAAGTAATACTTTTCGTTCCTTAAAGCATGCGTACACTTTTCTGGCGGACTCTGTATATTACAATATGTGATAACACGTAACATAACACTTCACGCCATCCCCTTGCGGGGTAGGCAAAACAATCCCTGTCTCTTATTTATTTTTCATTCGCAATCTTTCTCCATGCTTTCCTATCTTTACATACCTCTCTAGCTTTCGCAAGATTCATACATTGTCTCTGGCATGTCCTCTTATTTTTAAAACTCCTTATCTTTCTTTCTTTCTTTCTTACCTCTAACATCACCCACTCATATTTTCTTCGTTAATTTTGCGTTGTTCATTCTCTCAATGTGACCAAATTAACGCAATGTACTATTTTTATATCTATCCATCATCCCCTTTTCCTCGCCACACTCCGTCATTAAGCACTTATTCTTTATCTTGTCCCTTGTCGTTTTTTCCATATGCGCTTCTCAGGAATTTCATACTCACGGCCAGAGCTGGGACTATTACAGGTAAAAAGTAATAGATTACAGTAGTCGATTGCATTTGCTGTAATCAGTAATCTCGGGCGGTTATTTTTTTAGAGAGTAATCAGTAATCGATAATCGGTTACAATTTACGTGTAATTTGTAATAGTTTTAGAATTTGTAATCATGATTACCGCATTTCTAAAAAAGGAAGATTACTTTGTGTAATCGCGATTACTTTGTGTAAATCACTTTTACTTTGTCTAAGCGCGATTACTTTAAGTAATCACGATTACGTTATGTAAACATGATCACTTTGGGAACATGTGATAAGAAATGTTTTTATCGAGGAGTCGGCGTGGGGGTGGGGAAAGATTGCGAGAGAGACGGTTCTGTTTGTGTCTTTGGTTTGTTTACTATAATATAAATGCATAAATGATTAGATCAGACAATGATCATACTAGTTTATCTTCAAAAACTCAGAAATTGCTACGTAGTGCAGTGCGTATAGTGGATGCACGGTCAGTGTTAGACAGAGAAAGTATTCAGAAAAAATAAATGCAAACAACGTTAAACACTGCTTATTTTTGAATGGTCATAACTCGTTCTGTGATCTGTCTGTGTTATGTTAAAGAGGCTAAATTGTTATATGAAGAAAGTTTATCTCAAAGGTCACGGGTGTGACATCAGACTTAGCGCAAGTAACCTGGTGTGACTTACAATTAGATGAAAACATAACTTTCTTCAAGTACCCAATAAAGTAATCGTTTTTGTAATCGTTATTGCGACTCGGTACTTCCATCTATCCGTCTCCACCGCTCAATTTTTTCAAATTTGTTTTTGCCAAACAATAGATAGCTATTAAAGATATTCACCTCCTACTTTTGAACTCAATGGGTGTCAAACCTTAGGTCAACAAAATTTTGCGCGTGTTTATCTGTGTTCATGTTTAGCAAAGTGAATTACTCAAGAAATTAAATTCTAAAGTTCATGAAACTGCGCCTATGGACATTAAAATTATTTCATTAACCGCAGGTCCCTTACTGAAACCTTGTTATGACATGTAGCACGTTAACTTCAATATGCGGCGATCGATTTGCGTCAAGCTTTGCAGATGCATAGTGCTAATGGTCCCAAACAGTTCATGTCACATTTTGGGTTGAGAAATAGTTCCGTATTTTGCAAATTTATATTTATGTCAAATTCTTTGCAAAAACAATCGAAACCATTGCTTCAAAGGGCAAAAACAAAATGTTATCATTTTGTCATGTTGATTTCTGTCTACCCAGGTAAGAAAATGTAATGGGGTATGTCATCTTTCAGGACCAGTAATGTCCAAAGTATTTATTTATACACCAATTTTATTGAGCGATCAAATCTATTTTCTGGGTCGTCAAGAACCAAGTTTCATAGTTTCGCAGTGTTGGTTATCGTTTAGAGCCTGTAACGTTCAAGATCTCTATTTATACATAAATTTCATTGATAAAACGGTCTTAAGTATTTGTTCGGTGGACAAGAACAAAATTTTATGGATTTATCATGCCGCTTATCATGTATAATCAGTAACGTACCAAATCTTTATTTAAATACCAGTATCATTGGGAAAATGGTCGAATCTATTCACTCGGTGTACAAGAACTAATTTTTATAGTTTCGAAATATTGGTCATCATTTGGAATCTGTAATGTACAGAATCTTTATTTATTTATTCATACCCCAATCTAATTGGCAAAAAGGTCAAGTCTATTTATTTGCCCGGTGAACAAGAATCTAATTTTAAAATTTCACAGTGGTGGTCATCCTTCATGGAGTCCGTGGTGTACAAAAATGATCAAAACATGGTGCTTGGTCATCTTTTAGGACCAAACTCTTTATTTATACACGTTTCATTGGAAAAGGGGCCAAAATTATTTGCTTGGTGAAAGGCATAGCATGACAAAAGTTCAAACGTGCACGTTATGTTTTGACTTTTATGGAATGACTCGGTAGGTCAAAGGTTCTTAAAACCATACCCGACGAAAATGTAGATGCTATTCAAAACCATATTTTCATACAAATTGCAAATCTAGCAAAAATGTGACTATTTGTCCTAACCTATTATATGAGTGGCAGAGAATTATTATTAAACAACCACACGTACTTGTCGTGTGTGTAACTTAGCGATATTCGGCCACGTGACAAAAGTATTAATACAATATCCTGTTAACAAGTTATATACATATTAATTTGCTATCGAATGGAATTCATAACCTTTATAGCTTAGTTGGTAGAGTGCTCGTCTAGTGCATGAGAGGATATCGGTTCGAATCCCATTCGAGGGAATCTTTTTATGTATATAAAATTTTCAATCTATTATTACTTTCGAGCTCTAATAAAAGCTGCGTGAAAAATCTGAAACAGTTTGGGGATTTTTTTTAGTAATTTGGTATACAACGTGTCAGAAAGTGTCGTAGGTCATTATGAAAAAATGAATGTATTGATAGGACTATTCACTAATAATTCATAGCGTGTGTAAATAACTAATATTCATCATTCATTCGTTCTTGCGTATGATTACAAGAGCCAAATTCATTTGTGAGAGAAAGAACAGAGTACGAACTATTTTCTAATTAATACTGTTTTAATGCAATTGAAACAAAAAATAACCCAAGGTTATCATTTCCTTGAATAGGTACCTAATTATTTTAAAAAGCCCTTACGTAACTGGGCAGGTGCTTGATAGACATCTGCATTTGGCTCACAGTCAAGTTAATTACCTAGAAAATACAAAAAAAGAACAATTAGCATTAAAAAGTAAATTATAACCGCAATTCTGTTGTTCTACATTAAAATTAAACTTAAATTTCTTATACAATTAAAATAATCATCATATTATTATTATGATGTTGCTCACTTGTCATTTCTTTGATACACGTCAATTCTGTTCATTTTTAGCCCAAGTTACAAAACAGTATTAATGTGTATGGGTCACGGCGAATGTCGAACGCAGTCGTTTGTAAAATATATATATATATATATATATATATATATATATATATATATATATATATATATATATTGTTATTGATTGTGGTTGATCAAACTATAACTTGTGGCACTGGATATTTTTAAACTTTTACGGTAGCAGTTAAGGTTCTTAATCCGTTCAATAAAAGATATCTCTGTATTTATTAAGAGTGAAAAGTGATATTCTATCGCTTGAGAAAGAAAATTGTAACTTCTTTGAGTGCATTTCATAGAGCGGTTTAGCTAATAGTCAAATGTTACCAGCGACAAAGTGCTTTGTCACTTATTAATAATGGCAACGAACATTAATAATATATTGAAATTGTCACTTAATAATGACGACGAGCGTTAATAATATACTGAAAAACATGTGACAGTACGTTATTGTAATATGAAAATCTTGTGACATGAGTGGCTTCGTACCGCAAGATACAAATGTTACAATAGAGTATTATACAAACGTTTTTTATTATTATATAAATTAATCTACACGTTTCGATAACACTTACAGTTATTTTCGTCAGTAGTAATATTATCTTTAAAAATTGTTAAAGATGTTGAAACAATTTCGTTTTGTATTACTACTGACGAAGATAACTGTAAGTGTTATCGAAACGTTTAGATTATGCAATTTAAATATACAGATAATACCATATAAAAAACCCAAAAAAGATAAGTATTTTAATATGTGTAATAATGGTGAAAGTTTATGTTTTCATGTCATAGGGTACCTTATTTTATATGAATAGTTGATTGGCACACAATGATGATTATTAGAACGAAACATAGACTCAAGTCAGATCGGTTCAAAGCGAGACAAATTTTCATATTAAGAAAGAATATCATTACATAAATGGTGTAGATTCCTAATTTTAAAATGTTCTTAATATTTAATTTATTTCATTAACATAGCGACTTCCGACCACCCATATCTAAAACAAAACTTGCTGGATCGATTGTATCAGCATAAATGTTTTCGTTTCCATATTGTTAATTCAGTGAGCATTAGCTTAGTATAGTTTTGAGAAAATATAAAAGCAAACAACTAATTTCACTGCCCGGCAGGTGAAAGTGAATCAATGCTTATCATGTGTACTAAACTTAAGTACAAAAATTTAATTATAAGTTCTTTTTTTTTCAAAATAGACTTGCCAAATTAGCAGTTTCGATTTTCTTCATCGATGAAGCATAAAAGATATTGCATTGATCTCATCACTTTGTTAAGTATTGTTCATCATACTGATACACCTGTAGAAGTGCGATAACCTGAAATTTTATGTAGTTCTGAAGAAGTAGTCGAGGGAAATATTGACAAAAATTATTAGGAAAAAAAAATAATATTGTGGGGGTAATTGTACGTCAATTATCTATAATTTAGATGACGTCACAATGATCTAAAATTAAAAAAATATTTAAGAAAATAAATTTAAAATGGCATCTGAGTTGACATTTGACAGATGAACTGTGTATATTTGAAGGCCTAGAATCCAAATATGTAAAAATATACAGGGTGTTCCATTTAAATATTCAGCTTTTGCGTCATTTCCGGTGAAACCGGAAGTCGGCCATATTGTTTTTTATGTAAAAAATCCCAAACTGGCACTAATATAACCCAACAAAATTTGAACAAAATCTAACGACCCGTTCAAAAGTTACAGGGGTCGCCCCCATTTGATTTACACCCGGTATATGTCAAGTTAAATCATTTAGAACTATATATATATATATATATATATATATATATATATATATATATATATATATAATCTTTAGGTGATCCGTGACTGACTTCTGGTGATTCCAATCGAACTGATATCTTGGCTGTTCTCCGGTAGTATTTGTACTTGAGGTGTTACTTTCTCTGTTGCTTTTCCTTTCACTTCGTCTACGACCTCTTTCACTACTTTCTTTCCTTTCTCCTTTGGTTCTCTCTTTCTAGTTGTTTGGGCGTTACTCCCTGTGGGTCGCTGGTACGGTGCTTCCAGGTATTGAGTAACCTTTCTGCAGCATCCCGTGTGTTTATGCTGGACGGTCTTTTCTGTGTTTACAACGATTACTTCAGGAAGCCATCAAAGTAGAGTAACAGTGAGTATTTTTAGTCCGCGAATTTTGCAACTTGTTAATGGTTTAATTCTTAATTTGAGAGTTATTTTGGACTATTCATTGAAAACAATAGATTTGTTTGTGTCAATCCCCAATAAATTAATTCAACATTCCTACATACCGAATATACGAAACAGTATTAAACCGGAAAAATATATATAGTTTTACACTAATTTTAGAGTAAGTCATTTAACACTATCGATTTTTTTCTGTTGAACTCAGAATAGATTAATTTCATTCATATCATTAGGGATTAAGACCGCATAAAAAAGTAGTCTTAATTTTAGAATCATTTTAAAGTATTCATTCCAAACGGAATAGATTGCATCTTTGAACCCTTAGCTTATTAATCTTCTCATATACCAAATATATGGATTAAAACCACAGAAACTCGTTGCCACAGTTGTAGACTAGTTTTAGACTAATACTTTTAACACGCAATCAATTTTTCTATCAATCCCAAATGGTTTATTCCACCTCTTTCATATATCGATTATATAGAATGTGTAAAATCGAATTAAAACGTTAAATCGGATAAAAACGTAGCTTTCATTTTAATTTTATTTGGATCATAACAAATTTTAACCCTCCTATATACCGAATATATTGAATAGTATTATAAAGGATGTAGGTAGCGGACCGAGAATTTTTTTTATTGTAATACACATTTTCAAATAGCAATTGTTATCGCGAAAGAAAA
Source organism: Vesta saturnalis (assembly GCA_036346205.1). Lineage (NCBI taxonomy): Eukaryota > Metazoa > Arthropoda > Insecta > Coleoptera > Lampyridae > Vesta > Vesta saturnalis. The sequence continues at coordinate 6,020,085 of JARFJB010001921.1, forward strand.
GATAATGAATGGGTTTATTTAATATCTTGATAATAAGTCTTGTTGTGATAATGTTTTTCGGGATATTTTATTTTATGTAAGAAATATTTGAATGTATGAAACTGATATTTGAATAAGGGTGGAAAAGATATAGAAAAACATATATTAGGGTAGAAAACAGGTGTTCGTTCAAAACTGACTTTACTGAAGGAGCGTAAGGAATCGTTGAAAATTTTTATATGCACATTTTTGATGTAAAACGTCTCTAGTTTAATAATTAATTAGGTACGTCGGAACATACCACAAATTAAAAGACATCTTTGTTTGGCATTAAGAAATTCGAGACCGATAAGGTTTGTTACGGACGAATGCATATTTTAAAAATTAATACGTCTTGTAGTAATAAATATTGAAAATATTCCCACGTAATATTTCTTGTTTTTTTTTACTTTTAAAAACGGGGATGAATTTAGAGTTGCGGTTGGAGTTTTGATTCAGCCCCGGATCGATGTGATTGTTTAATTACAAACCCTCACTGTAATCTGTTCTGAATAGAAATATTTGTACATTTTAGTAAAACTAAAACCGCGAATTTGTTTTTCTTGCTTTTACTGAACTAAATATTCGGGTGTTAATAAGCGGGCGTGTAAACAATATATCTATAAATAATCGTTATCGTCTTGTGTTTAAACGGCGTATCTTAACCGTTAAATATTGGTGAGTAAGTGGTTAATTGAAGGCTTATATTCAAACGTAAGTAGGTATTTTCATGTAAATTAAAGCTCACAGCAAGTAATTCTACAAGCCTACGTAACCTATTAAAAATCATTGCTTTGCAAAAAGTTTCTATTGAATCACGCAAGCACGCTCATAAAGTTAAAATCTGTTAAAATTATAAGAACTCCGCGATTAAACAGTACCGTACCTCTCCTCATTGCTAGTATGACTTGGTATTTTGGACTGTTTATTAATATTTGTGTAGAGGTAGTAAGGCGTGGACACACGTGGCACGATAGACCTCCGTTAATTCGTTATAAACGAGACCGGGGTTTACAGACACGGGTTCAGATGACCTTAAAACACCTCAAATTCCATCTTTACTGTTCTTATTGTTATGTATAGATGAATGTGTAAGCTGAGTAAGGGATGTTGTATTTTCTAACGCACCCACTCAAGCTTGTGTACCCTTCACTTTGTTATGATTTATTTGCACCTTACCCCTTACAAGGCTTTGTTTTAATGTTTTCTTTGTGTCTTTGATTCAGTCTGTTTATTTAGAATTGTTTGTCTACGAACTAATGTTTCTTTATATGTAATTTATTGTAATTGTACGTATGTATTTTATGCTTTTGTTATTCACTATACAATTGTCTATGTGTAAATTCCTTGCCTATTTTTTTTTGGTCATGTCTAAGTGTAATGAAACTGCATTGCAGTTAACTTGTTTTACCTGTGTAATTTTACTGTTTTGTTATATTTTATATGCACTGTAATCTGCCTTATTATTTTCTTGCTTATTTACTTAAAGACCGGCATTATTGGTTGTATAGGGCCACCTGTTAGATATTACAACGTGTATTCTTGTTTATTTAGGACACGATTGAGGGTGTGATTTCACCGTTTATATTTTTGTTTGTGTTTATGTGTAGCTAAACTGCCTTTTAATTTTTTCTTCCTTAATCTTATAATTTTGTACGCACCAGATTTAATGGTGTTTTGTTATATGTTGAATCCTTCCATTGTGTTTTTTTAATGGATTCTTGAATTGGGCAATTAATTATTTATTAATAAATTGGGTTTTCTTGGTGGTTCATTCCCAACCTAGTAAATTAACGTGCTGAACCATCATTGCACAAAGCTCGTTAATTCTAATTTGAGTAGTTTCATAGTTTACCTGTCTCACATGATGCGACGCTTAACTCATTAAATTCTATCTCATTCACTAACGCGCCACTAGACAGCCGATTCTTTTGATCAGATTTGAGGCTTGCGGGTAATTAAATATTGAACTTGTAAATAAATTCTAATGTTTAAATTATTGCCAGGAAAGTCAATGTCAGGTAAGCAATTAATTTGACTAATAGTAGCATTATTGTCAGTAAAGCCAAGATACATCCCTTAGCAATTGTTTTGTTCTTAAATTTTCATTAATTCGAATAAGTTCAAATTACATTTTTTAAGATAGGGTACCTGGGGACACTACAAGAATAAATTTCATTGACATAATTTTAGACTATTCAGTTAACGAACAAGCTGTTTCTTTCTATAAAATTTTTTTTAATCAGTTTAAAAAATTAGTAGTCTAAAAATTATGACAGTGCGTTTCTTTTTAATATATTCGTTATATAGGAGGGTTAACCCAGATGTGCCTGAAATTGATCCAAAGAGATTTTGATGTTGTTCTTAAAGTTGGTTGTTATATATATATATATATATATATATATATATATATATATATATATATATATATATATATATATATATATTATATATATATATATATATATATATATATATATATATAATACAGGTAACTAGAACTAGAACTCATCATTCTAAGCAGACAAGTTCATATGTACATGGGTCCGGAAATGCTTCGTTTCGAGATACAGGGTGTCAAAGTTGAAAAAGAAATCGCGTTTTCTTCAATATCTTTCGACTGTTTCGAAATAATTTCATGAAATTTCGTATACGAGGTTTTTTTACTATTGATTTATTTTCTTTTTCTTTTTTTAATGTTGGATATTTTAGTGCTCCTTTTAAATAAATAAACATTGTGAGTTTTAAATGCTTTTTTCTCAGAAAGGGTTGCTCCTAGCGAATTCACTAAAATATACCTTTTTTTAGCAGAAATGATAGCAGAATCGATTTTTCTAGTCCAAAATGGCATACAGTGTAGCACAAAAAAATTGCAATGATTTAAATGGGTCAAAATGGTTGCTGCTGGCGCCCTCTAGAAACCACAACTAAATAGACCACAAATTTGAATTTGTCATCCCAAAAAACTCCCGTATATGAAATTTCATGAAATTATTTCGAAACAGTCGAAAGATATTGAAGAAAACGCGATATCTTTTTTCAACTTTGACACCCTATATCTCGGAAACGAAGCATTTCCAGACACATGTACATACTTTTTTACTTAGAATGATGAATTCTAGAACTCCTTTAATTTTTGGCGGATTAGATAAGATTCACCCTGTATATATATATATATATATATATATATATATATATATATATATATATATATATGTTATTACTTAAGTTTCCAAGTAGTATTCATTTGAAAATTTAACGTGAAATATTCAGTTTCGATTATATTCCTTTGTCAAGAATGATATTTAGCTTGTTTCATATTTCATTACTAAATATCATTCTTGACAAAGGGACATAGTAAGTCCCCGAAACGTTGAATATTGTATATTTTCACGTTAATAAACACAAGTTGTTCCGAATAATGTCTTTATTGAATATATATATATTATATATATATATATATATATATATATATATATATATATATATATATATATATATATATATATATATATATATATATATAAGGTAGTATTTTAAATTAGACAAAAAATAATTTCAGTTAAACAATTTATTATAAGTTTTGTTATGAACGAATAAGTTCAAAGGTGCTCTAGCAAAGTACAGGTCGTAGGTTCAAATCCTACTCGAGGTAAACTTTTGATTTATGTATTTGATAAAATTAATAATTATTTAAACAATATTTTTGAATTTTTCAAATTTGACAAAATTGTTTACTACATCTTTAACAATTTTTAACAAACATTACTACTGACGAAGATAACTGTAAGTGTTATCGAAACGTTTAGATTGTATAATTTAAAGTACACCATTAAAAATCCCAGAAAAGATAAGTATTTTATTATGAGTGTTAATGGTGAAAGTTTACATTTTAATATTTATAAAGTTTACAATGAATGATAAACAATGAAACATTTCACACGTAAACCATCACATTTCTCACATCTGGTGGTAGTTTTGGTGTGACAATGTCGACACTTTGCCTATCCTGGAGTAATACCCAATGATCTAACCTATCATTACGAATATCTACCACTATTTTCATCTTGCGCTGAACTCCTTTGTTGAAGCTATTTGACAACTTTTTATTTTGTTGTAACAGTGCAAAGGCAATTTGACTTTTGAATGACAAATGGTCCATACTGCCGCCATTGTGTTTATGTCTTTGCCATGCATTTTGAACAGCCATGTCAATGCCTTGAGCGATCAATGGAAAATACCATTTCTATAGCCTATACCGACAAGCGGTATAGGCTGATGTTCTCGTCACCACTCCTCCCATATTCTGATTATACAACTTTACCATATATGGTTGTTCAACGTGGGTTACTTTTATTTCTCTGCGAGAGAACCTTTTCACGTTATGTACAGGTTGTGCCCCAACTGCATTCGAACACAAAGTAACTACACTATCGTCATTCCATTGTACTGCAGCTAGATGTTCTTCCTGGCACACTCTAGATTCGTAATCTCCTCTATTCCTTTTCTTCATATCTGTTGAAGAAAATGGATTTCCAGCAAGCCTGGTTGTCCTGATAGTTCCGGTCCCCTTCAGACTTCTTTTTGATAAATTTGCAAGCAGCGTACAAGAATTAAAAAAATTATCGAAATAGAAGTGAAAAGAAGAATTTCGCTATTTTAATTTTAGGGCGTCTGTATATGTCAAAACAACACCCGCTCCAACTCCAAGCACTATGTATTCTGTACCGATATGTGTAGTTGCTCTTTGGTAGGGCTCAAACCAGTTGACATATCCTAACCAAGTACAACCATGGCGTCCATAATTGGGGACCATTGATTCGTCTATGCTGTATGATTGGTCTAAGGGAGCAAGTTGCAGAAAGGCAGTATTGAGGTATAAAAACAATGGCCTAACTTTGGAAAATTTATCATTTGGGTCTTAGTCGTTATTATCCGACAAATGAATGTGGCTCATTATAAATTCAAAACGGTCTCGTGATATCGCGTCTTTCTCACGTTCCCAATAAATGCGGCGCCTAGGTAATTGAATATAACCACCAAGATTTCATTTTACGCACAGTGATAACACTTGTTTTGTTCTTCTGTGCTGCATATCAAAAAATAACTTCTGCTTCACGCGAAAATATAAATCATCTTACCTGTTCGACTCATCTATAAAAATATTTATCAATTTATCATCAAAAAACTTCTAAAACAAAGCCAAAACAGTTGTCTGTTCCAAGCCAGATCTGATATCTCTGGGCCATTCTATTGAAGACTCAAGATCCCCATTAATCCACTTGCAGCATGCAATTTTTCGTCGTTTGTTTATATTGCGGTTTGGAAATAATTGTGCCAAGGGAATTTCCTCCTCGGAATCATATTCGGAATCTTGGCGATGTTGTAGGCTGAAATTCCTCTGGAGCTCTCAGTTGAGCAGCAAATTATTTGGATGAACATAATCTTTATCTCCAGAATCCTCATCCGTAACATTACCACATGCATTCTCAGGTGGTTGAATAACAATGTCGGCTTCTGGATATGGAAAGTTATCTTCTTTCAAAAATCAAAACTGCAGTCAGTGTAAACCCTCTGGAATAAAAAAGGAAACACTAAGCCACCAACACAAGTTAGAAATACATAATTATAATAGATTACATAAGATGGACACACCTAACCTAGAAACCATCAATATTAGATGAATATGTCAAGATTTGTGATAACTCTTACAATATTTGTACTAAAGAAAAATTGTTATTACTAAGTACTTAGTCTGAGAACTGTACAAGGTCGTCGTCATCCATTTTCTTTGAAATGCACTGAATATTACACTATGTTAACTGTCACAAATTACCTCTATTACACGTTTACCCTTTAGAATATAATCTTCTCACTCACTGAGGACAGATAGCAGCACGTACATCAAATTCGTGTGGCATGGCGTTAATTTCGAAACAGCGTCCTATATATAGGACTACAGGCACATCTGGGGTAATTAGCACATTAGAGGTTGAAACATAAAATTAATTGTGTTTCATATAATAGTTTACGTTTGATCCTACTTTAATCTGCTCTCGCATATTTGATATATTCCATGTATGCTGGGGGTGGAATTAGCTCATTGGGGGTTGACAGAAAAATCAGTCATGTGTTAAGCGATTAACCTAATTTACGGCATTGCCATATCCACTTTAAATATTTCATACATTCGATAATGATGGGGGTGGAAATAATAATTAAGGGTTGATAGAAGAAATGGTTTGAAAAATAGTCTGGAATTAGTCTAGTCGTATGGCACAGTTTAAATTCATAAAAGTTATCGACTTCATATCATGGGGGTGCTATTTTGAGCTCAAATTAGCACCCCACTTATGGTATTATTGCAGCGTTTTACACCAGCCGGCCCAAAATGTTATTTTTGTGGTCCGTAACTGTATAACATTAGCCTAAAATTATGCTTATAAAATGAATCACTTTATTTTAAAGTTTAAAGATAGCATGTGAGGCGTAAGAGCACCAGGAAGAAAAAATTTCAATGGAATTTTATAGCGCAGAGAAAATTCTGACAGTCGCACTAACCATGATAAACTTATGGCTGTTGCATAAATACCAACACAACGTGAAAAATCGATTAAAATTGTGGATAAACTTGATTTGTTACTTTAATTATCAAGTTAAAGTTAGTGGTGAAACTTTATTTTAGGGGTGTTTGTTTATGTATTTAATGATTGGATGTAGATTTTTTTACAGTCTTTTAAGAGCGTTTGCGTGCCATATGGTTATTGCATATCAATATTTTTATCTTGTTCAACATGACTGCTTGTGCGTCGATTACATTTTCCTAATTAACTATTTTACGGTTGTTGATTAATTACAAGAACTGATTGTACGTAAATTGCGCCTCGATGAGAAATATCCTATCCTTAGCAAACATGTTCAAGTGAGTAAATATTTGTCAGGAAGCAAAGGAAAGATAATTTATAATATTGTCTAAATACAATAAAACCCTGTCAAAATGGAAGTACAGCCTTCAATGGATATATTTTTGTGATTAGTTTAATTAAGATTTGAAAATCAGCAATACGTATTGGGTGAGCTAATTATGGCTTGGAATAGTAGATTGAGCGTGCCATTCATCGTTTTATAGCGTGGGTGCTCGCGTTCGTGACGACCTTGTATAAACAAAACTCTTTAGACTTGATTTCAATTAGTTTTAGTTTGTTTGTTGGTATTAACATAACGTGATACATCGATGATTAGTTACGACAAGTGTGATCCTGTTTTTACAAAATTACTTTTATTAAACTCTGCGTTCAAATAGGATAGTCCAATGTTAAAGTAAGTTTTTGTTAATTTCATTGCAAAACGCAAATGTCATCGATCGTATTTAATATAAGTTGTTGAACCTTATTTGTAGGTCGCGGAAACGCTTGATTAAAGTTACTAAGTTTTTGCCAGAAAATTTATATTTGCTTAGTTTATCTGAGAAACTCTACCTGACGAAATCTTTATGATAAGATATCGAAGGGAGTAGACTTTTAGATCAGTCGACTTGTTGTCTCTGAACAGTTTAGTTACATAATTTTAAGTGCATTTTTCTTTCATTTTAAATGCAGTGAGTTTAGTGCCGCGCCATTTTAATTAAAGTTTTATAATATGTCGTACAGTTTTAATGAGAAACGAAAAAAATTTGAAAATGCTTCAAAAAGATCTTCGTTCGAACGACGTCGCAATGCGCTTTTCTCATCTCTCGATTCATTAGATATCGATAGTGTACGTATATTTTTTGCCTTGACATTTGATTTCATTTAAACAATGAGGTTAATGTAACTGTCGGAACATATGAAGTATATACTGTAAGCAAAACAAACACATTGTTTATTATCCAAAGTCCTCATTTATGTACGCGTTTTTAAAAGTTTCATCTTCGCGCTAACATTTTATTAATCAAATTGAGAGCAACTTCAATTCTTCCGCATAAAGTATAATCACTGTATAGGAAATTCCCTAATTGTAATCCGCAGGTTTTAGGTGCATATCTATAATTAGTAATAGATATGTTAATTTAATTAGAATAATAATGGGGAACTTGTCATATGATTAAAAATTTTTAGGAAGACTTCCTTTTGTTTGAAAATTGAAATTTTTATTTACTTTATTTAATTTTTCCGAGTGTCTCATTGTAGAAAAAAGTACAAGTATTGCCAAAATCTTAATTTTGTGTACGACTGCGTTCTATTGCTAATGAATTCCATCGAATGTAATTAACTGCTAATATTTACTAACGTCTGCCATCGTGCCAAACTCGTACTATTTTTAAATGGCAGTGTTTAGTCTGCCGACCGGTTGGTAGTATAGTATCTTCGCTATTCGGCATGATGGGCAGTAAGCTATTCTGCTGAACACGTAGTGATGATAGTCTTATCACGAGAAGCTAAAGGCACCAAAACATCACCAATATTGTGCATGATCAAGAGTAAAAAAATGGAAATTAAATCTACGACAATTTAGGTTATCGTAGATTTATTTTCATTTTCGGACACTCAATGGAAATGGACCATATTTCCTTAATTACAAATCGTAAAAAAAAGTATCTCTTTTCTTTATAGTAACCATTTCTTTATAAAGAAATATTAATTATTTATTGGAATAAATATTAAACGTACTATTAACATTAGAAAAACTTATGCTTGTATGTACCGGGTGAGCAAACAAGAACGGCCGTTGGCCATATCTTCAGATCGGATTATAATACAGCTTTGGGGAAAAAAATTGTATAATAAAAGTGGCCTCGAGAAACACCTGGAATTTATAGAACTGAAGATCCACCACTAGAGGGCATAATTGAATACTAATATTTTAAAAAGCCAAATCTTACCAAATTTGCCTAATTAAAGGGCATTATAAATACGATAATCAAGTTCTACAGTAAATTCTGCGTACTTTTTGTTAAACAAGTTTTAGTCTATCTTTTCAAATAAGAGGTGGGGAGAGAGGGAACCTAGTTATGAAAAAACGGCTGTAAATCCGGTTCTGCTTAATCGATCTTCGCAAACTTGCTCTTGTTGAAAAGCGTAAGTGTTATACGAGGGACAAGCTACAATTATTGAGAATGGAAAGATTGAAACAAGTTTTTAGAATTTTTATTTTAAATATGTTCAAAGTAATTGCCATTTACAATAATGCACTTAACCATTCTCTCCTTCCACAGTTTAAAAGCGTGCAACCAGCTGTCTTTAGGGATACTGTAAAAAAAACACTTAAGGCGATGTCAATCTCTTCTTCTGACTGGAAAATTTTCCCTCTTAAATGTTTTTTGAGCTCAAAAAATAGCCAGCAGTCACACATCGCCAAATCCGGTGAGAAAGGAGGATGTTCTATAATTTTGATTTTGTTTTCCGGTAAATACCTGCTGTATGGGACGACGCGTTATCATGATGTAACATGATTCCCTTTCTTGGCACTTTACTGAACACAGTAGGCAAACAATTTTCAACATACCACTTAGCGGTAACTGTCTTCTGATCTTCTAATTTAATTGCGGCCACCAAACCCGTACTCCTAAAAAATACTGCGTACATAACTTTTTTCATTGCTCGTTGTTTTTTCACCATCGTAGGGATTTCCTCATTTTCATGTATCCAGATTCGGCTTTCTTGGCGAGTGGGAACATCAAAAACTTGCGAGGATCCAATCTTCAGATTGGACTCTATCACTGCATAGGTAATGCAGTTGCCTTCTCCACCATCTTCTTCACCGCAGTAACGTTTTCGGGGTTAACAGCAGTTAAAGGAGGGCCAGGTCCATTTATGAGTACCACCGACTTGCAACCTCGTTCAAATTTTTTATACCATTTATAGACAGTGGCCAATGATGGTGCGAGAACCCCAAAAGCCTTTCTTGAAATCATAGTAAATCATTATCGGAAAGTTCTCTAGTGATAATCCCATTTTTCGATAACAGAAGCTTATTCTATGGACTATTTCTCAGACACTATTCAACCGAATTGCAGAAGCTAAACTGCAATTGACAGTTAAAATAATGCACTATTTAATAAACAACAATTTGTTTTGCACGGGTAACTAGATTTTTCAATTCTCAATAATTGCAGCTTATCCCTCGTATACTCCACGCAACTTAATACGTAACGTGCAAATTAGAGGGCGGTATTTATTTTTTTTTAGAAATCTAGTTCTCTTTGAAAAATATTAAATGGAAACATGCAGTTTTAACAATGGATTATGAAAGTAGACCAAATTAGCAACAAAATGGCAAAAACCGTATGTCGATACCTTTTTTCTATCCCGAGATATCTTAAGAAACGTGTAAACGGTGAACATTTATTGTCAAACTTCAATTTAGCTGGTTAATCGTAACGGAAATCAACATTTTTAGTCTTGTTAGAAAGGCCTTACAATCGTCTATCTGCAATAGTTGTCATACTAATGTTACCGTTCCAGCTAGAGGGCGTTATTTAAAAGGTAATCGTTGTTAACTTTTCGTTTGGCGTACCTACAATTAAAAATAATTTTACTGTAAACGTAAAGAAAAATGCCTCTTATTACTTTCACTTGACCGCGACACCAAAAGTAAACTAAAAAGGGTAGGTATAGGTAAATTTCGCGACATGAAGGTTGAAGTATCAGTATTCTTGCTATTCGATATTTTTTATCAAACAATATATAGGTATTAGTAAACAATTTAACCAATCTAACCATCAACAATTTAAAAAAATTACAACAAACAACCCTAATAATGTTATTACTGTCGCCCTAGATGTTCAAACTGTCGTTCATCATTTTCAATACAACATTCCAGTCTATGGCGAGTGGATTAAGACAGAAGTTTTAATTTCTGCCGCTGAAATGCTTTATATTGCATTTCGTCCTTGCGATCATGTCAGCCCTTGTTTTGGGTCTGTTGGCAAAAAGAAGTTCTTTTAATTGCCCCCACAAATAAAAATCTAAACTTGTCAGGTCTGGGGATCTGGCTGGCCAGTGAAATACACTTCCACGTCCTATCCATCTATCAGAATATGTTTCGAACATCCCTAGAGTAATGTGCCGGGCACCCATCATGTTGGAAAAACATATCATGACGAATTGCCAGTTGTACGTCTTCTAAAAGAAGTGGCAATTCGTTTGTTAAAAAATCTCAATATCTTTCCCCATTAAGACTTTCATTAAAAAAATATGGTCCAACTATTTGTCTACCTAGAATTCCGCGCCACACGACTACAGACCAACGACCCTGATGTTGGACCTCTCGCATCCAGTGGGGATTTGTTTCTGACCAATAGTGCATGTTATGGCGATTTACACTACCATCACTCCGAAATGTTGCTTCATCTGACCACATAATTTGTGAAGTATTTCAGGATTTAATCATATTTAATAACCAGTTACAATAATCCAGTCTGTTATTGAAATCTCCAGCATTTAAACCTTGATGTAGGACTATGTGATATGGGTGCAATCTAAAATAAAACGATTTCGTTGTTAACAAGTGAAAAGTGCTTTAACTCGTGCGGTGCTTTTACGAATTTTTCGCCTGACCTCTCATTATTTTATATTTTTATTATTTAATACCAATAATGCAATTTTTACAATTTTGGTAATAGTTATTTATGATACAAACAAACGTGACCTTTTATTTTATGAGTGGTGAATATTGCTGAACGAGGGTAGCGTTACAAGTAATATTGTCATAGTGGATTTTCTAAGTAAAATTTATTTTATAAGTAATTACTAAACTGAACCGGTCTTACAGGCGTTTTTTCATATCTAGGTTCCCACTCTCTCCCACCGCATATTTAAAAAGATAGACTAAAACTTGTTTAATAAAAAGTACGCAGAATTTTTCGTAGAACCTGATTATCGTATTTATAATGCAAATTTTGTAAAATTTGGCTTTTAAAATTTTGGTATTCAATTACGCCCTCTAGCAGTGGACCTACAGCTCTATAAATAAATTCCAGGTGTTTCTCAAGGCCACTTTTGTTGTGAATGTTTTTCCCAAAGCTGTACTATAATCCATCTGAAGATATGGCCGACGGTCGTTATTATTTGATCACTTGGTACAAAGTTTTAACTGTAAATCCTTAAATGATAGTGACGATTTTGATAAAACCTCCTGATGAACTCGATTTGACGTAGAAAATGATATGAATCGCTACATGCAGTAGCCAACTGTAATTCAGTACGTTCTAGGACAACATCTGATGAATTCTGGCATCCACTGTTTGACGATGATGGCTGATTAAAAATCATTTTCGAAGTCGCCATTTTATTGTTAATGCATTCTTCTACATATTCTTCTGAAGTCGTGTTCGATCGCCATCCTTGGGTAATTTCAAAAAATTGGCAATTTTATTCCCCACAGGTGTACATTTATTGTTCTTATAAAATATGAACAATCTTGAATGATTGATATGTTTTAGAAGCAAGCTTGCATATTTCCTATACAAGTCAATCTCATTAATTCCTCCCATTTGCGTCATAACGGTGAATATACACTTCTACCTTGTCTTAGTGTCATGGACGGTGATGGCCAAAATAGAGCCGGTATCCTCGATATCCTTCACATTTAACTTTCTTAGCTCCTCACTACTACATGCCCCACACACACCGAAGGTTAACGCCACTTTAATCATAAGAAAAGTATCGTCAGGCGCTTCTGTACAAAATTTTGACACATCATCCTGAGATAGAATTTTTTATTTTGTTTTGCTTCATTTGCCTCACTTTTAAATATACCTGTAACTACCTGTAACTTCCCATAATTCGATATACCGATGTTTTCTTTCATTTTCTTTCACTTTCAACGTACTTTTCAATATGGAATATGTCGACCACAGCGTGGAAGATTTCAGTCGTTAAGCTTGTAATTAAATATAAAGATAAAACTTAAAATAACTAAATAAATGTAGTCAGGAAAACTAATCTTTTTATGAAAAAAGCAAGCATAACTTCTTCGTCTATATCCCTTACATTCTTGAAGTCCTCCAAGAATTGAAAATATTATAGCTGTTCTCATGTTTATCTCGTGATTTCAAGGGTAGTAAACTAGCAACAGCTTCAAGCGCTAATGCCGATATTTCAGGATGATTTTCATTATTTATTTCTATTTTCACACGATAACAAATTTTTGTTTACTTATTTTTGTTTAGTTGCTGTTTTGATGTAAACTGCAATTTGATTCTCGCGCTTGTCATGTATTTTTTAAATAATTTCTTATAAAATGTAATCTATTTCCATTTAGTGCATGAAAAAATTTTATGTATTATTCTTAAAGAAAAGTAGGTTCTTCTTTACTCATCGCGTTTCTAATCTCGCGATTCGTAAAGAAAAACAATACTTTTCTTTACTTATAATACAAATAACTATTTTTTTACTCTTGATCATGCACAATATTGGAATGCTTTGCTGTCTTTAGCTTCTCGTAGTAGGTTGAGAACCATACTGCAACGAGGGGTTTGCTTCTTTGAGCAGCTTCTAAAGTCTTACTGCCTCTCAAATATAACTGCACATAATTGTCAGTTTGGGATGTTTTCAATTTTTCATTCAATTCTTGGAAGGACGCAAATTTACCAGACGAAAATCACACATTTTACATCACACTAAAGAAAATATTAACGTCTAACCTCTAAACAACGAAATCGGTAGTGTAGCCAATCCGCTATCTCACCGAGCGCATGTTCGGCAGAACACCGGATTAACTACACTACCGACCGGTCGGCGCACTCCCTTTTTAAATATCGTATATGAAATAAACATTTTGAGGTATTGTGCCAGCTTCACAACTTGAAGGCACAAACGCCGAAACTGGGATTATTGATTAGTGCTTCGTTTGTGCTGTTTAGTGTTTCAATACATTTTTGACAAAACCAAAGGGTTTCAAAATAAAACCATTTTGACGTGCTCTGGCAACTTCACATCTTGTTGAAGGCACAAATGTCGAAACTGGGTTTATCTGTTAATGTTTCGTTTGTGCTGGTTATTGCTTCAACCAGCTTTAATAAAATATATTTACGTTCAGGAAGAATTAATAAACCAAACAGGCGTTAGTGTTTAAAACGAGAATCAAAACAATTTATAGTTAACAAAGCAGTTAAAACTTAAATATATCCCTTTTTAATACACTGGATTAATCATATTCCTTACTTCTGGAATGGACGTCATTCTTCGTTAAATTTATACATTTTAAAATTTTTCTTTAATTATGTAACTTTATCTTCATTAACTATTCAGAATTAGAGTGATATAACTACGACATGCATTGTTATATTTATGTTTCGCCAAAAAAAAAAAAACGAAGCACTAACCGATAAACCTAGTTTCGACCTTTGTACCTTCAACAAAATGATTAGTGGCAAAACACCTCAAAATGGTTCTATCTTGTAAGCATTTGGTTTTTTCAAAAAATTTATTGAAGTACTAAAAAGCACAAACGAAGCACGAACCGATAAATAAACTTTCGAGGTTTGTGCTTTCAACCAAGCTGAAGTTGACAGAACCCCTCCAAATAATTCTATTTCGGAACCCTTCGGCTGGGCCATAAATAATTATTGAAGCACTAACGAGCACAAATGAAGCACTAACCGATACACCCAGCTTCGACGTTTGTGCCTTCAACGAGGTGTGAATTTGGCCGAACACCTTAAAATGATCAAATTTAAAAGATGTTTGGTTTTGCCAAAAAATATATTGAACCTCTAACGAGCACAAACCAAGTACTACATATGCAAGTAATTTAAATATTAGGGCTGTTTATGTTCTGTTAACTTCACGGACCCGCATCGTGCTCCAGTGTGCAATGTGTGTGGCTCATTGGAGTCGGATATAGGGGCGCGGCCGAAAAGGCGCAAGTTATGTACGTGCATAGACAAAAAGGCGCGAGTCCACATAGACGCGTTCGATGTAAGCGCCAGGACAAAAATGATTTCAAAGCACTAAAATTATGACGGCGGTTATACTTAAAAACCAGATTGCGTAGAAAGCTTTTGTGTTCATTGCAATTTTTAAGTATTATAAAAAAAAATACTATTTCCCCCCTACGGGAAAGTTATCGTGAGCGGTTAAAAAACTCGAAATTGCGTCGAAAAATATAAAAGCAACCTTTTAGTGAACCGACACATCCGTGGAAGGCAAATTTACCCTGAAATCCTATTTGTTTTACATGTAATGTGTAGGTGTAATGTTTTTAAGGTACCCACATTAAGTTGGGCTCCCATATTCTCGAAAATGATTGACACCTGTTTAAGAATGTAATGCTATTTTCTGTATTATAAGTGTGAAATTGTGGAAATGGGCCGATAAATTCAACTAATAGTGGTATTTTGTTGTTAATTGGTTACTGCGTTTAATAACAAAATTGTGATCATAATGTGGAGCGCCAGCTAAACATTAAGCAAGCCCCGCATACCAGAAAAAATATATATAGCGCAAGAATTGCAAAAACAAGTGCATCAAATAGGTTTCGGAACCGAATAAGTCTTGATTTAATGTATTTTCACATAATACAAACCTTTCGAATTTGCTGGCTGAAATAATACAAAATTGACTATTAGCATTCGGAACTAGTGCGCTGTGCTCTTAAGATGGTTTAAGTTAATTTGCTCTTATGCGTTAGTGACTGAAATATTACTTAGGCAATATACTTTCGATTCGTATCAAACTCCGAATTTGTAGCTCATCCTAAATAAAAATCGATACTAAGTCATCGTGGATTCTCGGTGATGATTAAATTAAAATGTTAATTAAAAAAAATGGCGCTATTACGATTTAGGTAGTGCAATAATCAAACAATGTACTTTCGATACTTATTAAATACCCTATTTGTTGCTCGTCCTGAATAATTAAAACTCGAGACCTTGTCCTCGCGGAGCCTCTACGTCGCGTTCTTATACGTTCTAAATTAACTCAAAAAATCTGTTGCTCTTGTTTCCGTTATGGTTCCTTAGACAATTTACTTTGGTGCTAAATAAATAAAAATCGATATTTTGTCATTACGGACCCACTGCAACGCACTCTTATGCGTTCTAAGTTAACCAAAAAACTTTGTTGCTCTTATCATTTAGCTACTAAAACGTATCTCACACAATCTACTTTCGACAGGTATCATTCACTGAATGTGTAACTCGTACTAATAATTAAAAATCGATATTTTGTCCTGGCTGACCATCTGCGACGCGCTCTTATAAGTTGTAAGAAAAATTGTTGCTTTTATGTTTTAGTCACTGAAATGTTAGTTCACTCGTGCATTATTTTGTGTACACTGTAACACAAAAAAAAACTGCTTATATATTGAGTTTGTTTAATGAAGTAAATGTGTAAATACAAAATCTATGTTTTACATTAAACACATACACATGCACACTTCGAATACGAGCAACAACGTTTTTTAGTTAACTTAGAATGTGTAAGAAAAAGAAAAAGGCCACGTATTTCATTACCAAGAAGGAGGGCGGGTAGCGCGAGCTTTCCAAGTTCCTTCAGCCACAGTTATGGATTGCCAGCATACATACATACATACGTTGGTGTGATTAACGATGGGTGTGGGTCGGGATAGGATTGGAAGGAACAGAGTTATGGTTCTGAGGGGGGGAATAATTACCCCAGCATTCGCCTAAATAGCCGCTACGTGTATATGAGGAAACTCCCTGAAAAAACCTCGTACAGTGTAGACGGTAACGGGAATCGAACCCTACTACTGTACTAGCTCGGTGAACGTATAAGAGCGCGCCGCAGGTAGTAGCCGAGGATAGGTAACAAATTAATAATATAAGATTGAGTTCGAATTCCATTCGGGCGAATCTTTATGTATCTTGTCAATTTTTTATTTAATTGAGAAGGGCGCGTAGAAACGGTCCACGAGGACAAAGTATCATTTTTTAATTATTTAGGACGAGCAGCAAATTCGGTCATTGATACGTATCGATAGTAGATTGTCTGAGGAACGTTTCAGTAGCTAAACCATAAGAGCAACATTTTTTTAGTAAACTTTGAACGTTGCCTAGGGTTTACGATGACAGACTATCGATTTTTAATTATTTCAGACGAACAAACTCGATACGTATTAAAAGTACATTGTTTGAGGAACATTTCAGTAACTAAAATTAAGTGCAAAATTTTTTTAGTGAACTTAAACCATATTGAGGGTTCGGTGCAGTAGGTCCGAAGGCAAAGAATCGATTTTGTATAATTTCAGACACTTGGCTTGTAATGCTTATATGAGCTACAGGGGCGATTCCATAATGTTTAGTGTACATTTATTTATATTTTTTTAAATAAGGTTACTTTAAAAAATATGTTCACGCTATTTTAGAGCAACAAAATAGCAACAAATTCTGACGTACTTTTGCGATTCTTGCACTCTTTACGTTGGCCGCCTCCAGTGTGATCGCGATTTCCGGTTATACGGTTTGAGCAGTAACATTCGGTTAGCAACAAAATAGCACTAAATCTTTCAATAGGTTTAATCATTTTCACGATGGTGGTGAGTCCGGCTTAATAGGGATATTAATACAACACTAACAATCGCTTCTATCAAAGGTTTATTACAAGCACTATTGGTAGGTTAATCATAGTGATACAAAATAAGTAAAAATTTTCAACGATTTATATATAATTCTTTGCAGTTAAACAACCAATCACGTTTCTCACTTAACTGATTTACCACCACGAATTAATTTCAGTTCTGCGCAACTTTAATTATAAGTTAGATGGATATGTTGTTAGTTATTTGTAAATCAGCTTGGCCATATGTAGGTACATAGTAATTAAGTTCCCGCTTTTAAAAATTAACACTGCCAGAGTCTTTGTTATTATAAGCAGATATGTCATAAGAGGCGGTAAATAGAGGAAGGTGTGTCGTGTTTCTAACCTCAATCTTTATAAAGATGGAAATAAAAAAGAAAACTAAAGTCATTGGTAACCTAGGAAATTCAAATCTACGGTAACCTAGTTTACAGTATTTGTCACATACTGTAACGCTAAACAGCACTCTTTTAAGCATTTATTTGAGAGGGTCTTTGGAACCAGTTACATTCTCCCAGGAATACCATCTCTCGCTCGTCTTTCTTGCCTTTTGGCATTGATCATAGCTTCACTGTCATCAACTGCTGCACTCACTCCTTTATCTGCAATATTTACTAGAGAACCTGTGCTGAGCTGAACGGAAATTGCTCTTCCATCTAATCTAGTCATTTACTTCTTCGTCTGACGAAGCTTTGTCTACTGGCAAGTCGTCTACAAGGACGCCTCTTCTTCAAACATTTTCTTCCCTCCTACTTCACTTCACTTTGTATTATAGAGAAATATATTTGGGTCGATTTCCTAAAGGGCAATAATTTGTCCTGCACGAACATCCATTTTGTTTTGCTCCGACGAAAATTAAAGCCGCTTCATGTCGTTTTCCCTCCAAAGATTTAATCAGGCGATGTTAAGTGTATTAAGGTTAAATGTGTTGCTACTTTTCCTGTGTTGGGCTGAAGATTTGATGTTAAGTGTTCTAATAGCAGTGCAACATCACACGGCACAATACTGCATTTTCTGTACCCAGACTTCTATATCTCGTGACTGTTTTTTTTATTTTCTCCATTAAAGATTTTAGGAGCAAAGACAGATGCTGCTTTTAAAGAGCATTTGATCTACTACCTACATGAGTTTCATTGATAGAATTTCCCTCCAGAATTTTTTCATTGGGCCAATAAGTTTTTTGCATAAATCTAAGAGTTTGAGATCAGTATGATAGGACATATTGTTCCCTATATTGACTTTCTTTCCCTAGATTTTTAAGCCTGGGCAGCATAATTTATTTGAAGCAATCGGCGAAGGTCTGTGATTCAAAACAACCATATTCAGTATTTACATAACGTGTACCATGTAGACTCAGTCCAAGTGACCCAAAAATGCTGTGTTCACCACATAAGGAGAAAGCAGCTCGCCCTCTGCATTTCCACAAATGCAGATCCTTGTAAGTGAGATCCTTATGGCGCCCTAGAAATGATTTAAACTAATCTTTTACAATAATATTATCCTTGAATTATCCTCCTTTTGATTCAAATAAGTTTTGATTATCCGTTGCAATCCAATTTCTGTTACTGGGAAACCGGAATCGTTGAGGCTCAGAAAGTATTTAACGAAAGATCTCTACATAGTTAAGTATTGGTGGTTAACCACGGTTTTTCATGTGAACTTTTAATTTGTGAAAAATAGTTTTCCGGGTATTTTATGTATTTATGTTTCGGAGGCTATTTTCGTACTCATACCAGCTTTTAATGCAAATAAAGGATGCTTTCAAATCTTCTTCGCAACAGTCGGTATATCTAAGTGCGCCCAATTTTCTTTGATACAACTTGAGGTGTGCAAAATATCTACAATACCGTTTCAAATGTTTGTAAACAAAAAAAATGTGTCCGTACATTCACTGTAATCGTTGAACGTCATAATAGGTAATGGTACATGTTGTTAAACGTGTACTTATCACTAGTTTAACCTGCTTAGCATTCGGGAGGTAATGGGTTGGATTCCCGCTACGGTCTACCTTGTATGAGATTTTTCAGGGGGTTTTCCTCATCTAGCGGCATGGTCACTGCGTATATGCATACCATGTGCGGCTACGTAGACGAATGCTGGGGTAGTATTTTTTCCCTGATAACCCTAACTCCGTTCCTTCCGATGTTATCCTGACCACACCTATCCATGCATATATACGTAATGTATGTGTGTATGCTGGGAATCCATGATTGTCGCTGAAGGAGCTCGGAAAACTCGAGCAGTCCGCCCTCCCCCTTGGGGAGGGAATGAAATACGTGGCCCTTTCCTCCCTTTTTACTAGTTTAACATTGGTATTTTCTACAAAGAATCCAAAACAAACTAATTTGAAAGTTGTAACTAGGGCTTGCATTGATGGAATACTGGTGACCTAAACTACATTTTTTCGCGCATTTTGGTGACGTATTACGGTGTCATCTATGTGTACCATAGGTTTGTAAGTAATGCAAGGAATTGGTTGTTAGATTGAAATAACACACTTGAGCAACTCCAGCGCAAAATTACAGAAGTAAGTACAAAGTATCCCACCACATTTTACGATACTTAAAAATCTGGATCTACTTTCTAACGAAGGCCTTTTATTTAAAAATTTCAAAAAAGAGATTTATTGTTATTTACTTTTAATTGTGACCGCTATGGCGTTTGCTTTAAAAATTACTTAGATCTATCTGCATATTGCATTTATTCATTGGTCAAAAATATGATTTATAAATACCACAAATAAATGAACTTTTAAATTAAATTATATTTTTAGAATTCTAATAAAATTATGTCATATTGGTTTAGTGAATGAGTTTTATCCATCAGCTGACTGTGTATTATTAGTAAGATGATGTAATTTGAACTGTTATAGACAAATTATTACGTTTATTTTCTACATACGTAACAATTACGTATCAATGTGATGTCACGTAAATAAAATAACTGAACAATTGTATCATCTATTACTAAAATTACTATTATGAAAAATTGATATTTGCATACCTGTCGGTGCTAACATTACTCATATGTTATGTTTACCTCTTGATATCATTGATCAAACACTTAGAGCTTAATTATGTTTTTTTTTTTTTATTTACCCGCATTCCTTACAAATTTTTCAAAAAATATTTTAAATTTTTCAGATGGCAACGGATTTTTCGGACAATACAAATGGCACCGATCTTGCAACCACCATGATGAATTTAAAGAATAATCTGGCACCGCGAGGCGGCGTAACTGTCACCACAACGTCTCAGGTATATATTTTCTGGATATAACCAGTTTTTATATTATTATCATTATTAGATTATAACTAATTAAAGCTGACTCAAAATTGAAGTGTGAAGGAATGCGAGGTTAACGATTTTTTTTCCAAATTGTATAATTTATAAAAATTTATAAAACTAGCAAAAAATATGAATATTTTGTAATGATAAAATATTTTCCATTAATTAAAACGGGATAAACAAATTACGACGGCAAAGGTCAATTCTTCTATAGTTTATTAGTTTGTAGAGATGTATATTTCAACATCCTTAATTATTTAAATAGTATTATGCGATTATATTATCGCATTATATATATATATATATATATATATATATATATATATATATATATATATATATATATATATATATATATATATATATATATATATATATATATATATATATAAAGATCTAAAGCTAATTAAAATTAAATACTATTTTTAATTTTTAATTCCTAAAGATTGATTATACTTTTTCATATTGATTGCCGGCTTCTATTTATCTTGGATAATGATGCCATATTTTTGTTGAAATGAGCACAAATTACATACTTTTTATACTAATTTTATGGTACTATACGTATATTTAAACGTATTCAGCCTACCGCTACCGTGCTGTAATTTTAATTCAAGCTAACATATACAGCACCGCTGTTACATTTGTTAAGACAGACCAGAATAGGTGATTGATGATTGCCATTATAGTAATGTACAATGCTTTAATTTTTATCCACAATCTTGTGGTGTACTGTCGGTTTACTGTCTTGATAATAATCTTAAGAGATAATGACTTGAAACCATTATATGTTATACACAAATATTGCTCAAATGATTACAAACGCACCATATCCGATATTTCAGAAGTTCTAATCAATCACAAATCTTAATTTATCAGGTTTGTTTTATTTTTATAAAAAATTGAGTTCACCTATGCGAGGTTTCCATCAAAAATCCTGTGGCATTATTAGTGATTCACTTTCGTCTGACGCAAACACAGACAACTTTTTTTTTGGACGCTTGAAGTAACATATTTTAACCGGACACAATCATTTTAATCGCATACCTAAATAGTTCCAAAGCTTTAGCGTTTCCAGGAGCGGCGTGTCCATTAGGTGAACTACGCGGCCGCCTAGGGTAGCAGTTTTTAGAGGGCGGCATAGCAGAAAATTTGACCTTCACCTTGTTAAATAAAACTGGCTTATGTTATTTGAAAGCCTAACTTCCGATTATAACTAAACTGCACTAGTGGGTTGGAGCAGCGAAGCACTACGTTTGACTGGATTAGAATAAAGGATAGTAGGTCTTCCCAGTACCCAACTACTGCTATCTTGGTAACATGTGTTTGAAGTGGTGCGTGGTGCAGTCTTATTTTGCCTAAAGTTTTCGGAAGTAGCTTTCTCACAAATTAGTATGTTTTTTTTTAACATTTTATTATTAATTAAAGCAATTTTGATATTTACACAATTTCTTTGTCAGCTTTGTTCAATTTTTATGGTTTACAAGGCACTTAAAACATATCCCTTTTCTGTGCGTATTGATTATAATAGTTATTTGTACAATTAGGCCAGAAACGATACTTTTGCGAGTATGAGCAGAATCACTTAATGAAACAATTTTAAAGATTTGTTTGGTGACGCCATTCTATTTTTAAAGTATGTTGGCAGGACTGAGCAACACTGAGTCAAACGTCTCTACTATTTATGAGATCGGTTAGTAAATGTTCATGTATGAAAAATGAGTGGTATCAAACTAAAATGTTCAACGTTTGGCGGCCCAGGCTGGAAACCATGGATTCTGGACGTTTTTGAGGGTTGGAAAGATATTATTGTCGGGCGGAAGAACAAAAAACTTTCTGTATATAGGTACACAAATACGATTCGCATCTATTAGGTGAACTAGGCGGTAACTTCTGGAAGGCTGCGTAAAAGGAAGGAGAAAGCAAGTAACTTCTGGAAGGCTGCGTAAAAGGAAGGAGAAAGCAAGTAACTTTCACTGCGTCAAAAAAACTTAAATAAAAACTTGCTTATGTTATTTAGAAACTCAACTTACAATTATAACCAAACTTGAGCGAACGTTTGACTAGACTAGAATTGAGGAGATTAGGTCTTTCCAGTAGCAACATTCAGCTACCTGCTTCTGTACACAGTACACATTGCATGTACATTCTAAAAATTCAAAAGATCAAAAAACAAAAAGTACTTTCCGATTTCCACTTTTTGAGCTCTACGAGATGGTATTTTTTTTCCAACGTTTCGGTTACGAGTAAACTTCGTTAACTTTGTTTTTTTATATGACGCGAAAACATAATACACCCTGTGTTAGATAGCATTTTTCACAGCCATTTCAATGATGCCTAACACAATATGGGTGATTGCAAACTTTTTGTCAAAAAACAGTTGTTTTTGAATTCCGTTCATTTTTTATTAGTAGAACAAAGGTAAACTAAAAACAAACTTTCAAAGAGCTTACCATTATTTTCTAAACATAAAAAAGTTCTACTTACTGTTGAAGATAAAACTCCGTGTTTTGTAACTGTGGTTTCATATTAGTGGTTTCGAAAGCGGAATCTGCTTCCGTCATCAAGCTTAGTCCTGAGAAGGAATGTTTACGCACTTGAATCGAATTCACATATGATTTTTTCCCAAACACTTGACTACTCTCAGATTCGAACTTGATACCTGTCACTTACAAGCCTGACACCTTTACCGGTGACCCACTGAGTAATCCAATTAGATTGTTATTAATTATCGTGCTATTTTATGCGGTGATTCATGAGGCGATTTCAGCCGGAAAGTTCATATAATGTACGTCCTCAAGCTTCGTTATCGATCTACAGGCTGTTGAAGTTGTGTTTCGGTCGAAAACCCTTCTCGATATTACATTGAAATTTTACATATTGTATAAGGGCATGAAGGCCCTTATTTCAACTGAAAAGTTCATTTTAATTTAACCAGTGGCGTAGATACAGCTAGGTCATGACATAAATTCCACAAAAAATGTGTTACGCCACTGTTTTATATGACGCGTTTACGATATTCATCAGAAATCAATTCCGAACAAAACGGTCTCCATACATTTTGTAACTCACCGAAAAACACAACTTCAACAGCCTGTAGATCGATAACGAAGCTCTGATTTCATATGAACTTGCTGAAATCTTAGAACTAAGTATAACACCCTGTATATTTAAGAACTTTTTCGTGACTGCGCACTAGTTTATTGCACGTGTTTCGCCGTAAACTACTGCGCAGGTGTATTGCATAAGTCTTTGCAATGATTGTGATTCATATTTCATCATCCAAGCAATTGTGTCAGAAATGAAACCTACATGGATCCCAATAATGGGCATATATATATATATATATATATATATATATATATATATATATATTATATATATATATATATATATATAATATCATTATAGGTGCTCAGCGGTAAAGATGTAAAGGTACTAAGTTAGAATCAGAGAGTAAAGTGCTTGGGAAAACATCATAACATGAATTCGACTCAAGTGCGAAGACAGTCTCTCGCAGAATTAAGCCTGATGATGGAAGCAGCAGAGTCCCCTTCCGAAACGCCGCGCTATAAAAACCAAAACTATGGAAATGCTACCAACTCAACTAATAAAACTCCGGTTACCATTTCTGAAGTAACTTTATTAAACGCTGCAGTAACTGCTCTGAAAAGTTGTGGTGAACGTAAACTTTTTTTAAGTAACTGTTTATGTAGCCAGTTGAAATAATTTTCCCCTGTTAAGGTATTGTCCTAAATAAAAGGTCCCAATATTGTTGTTTCAATAATTTCGCAATGAATGCCTAATGCAAATCTGTGTTCATCAGGTTTGTTATAAAATTAAGATTATGAAAATGCTGCCTAACACAGGGTTTTCGTGCCATATAAAAAAATGAAGTTGATGAAGTTTACTTGTCGGAAAAATTGTTATAAATACCATCCATAAATAAAAACGAAAAATGACAATTGACTTTTGTAAATGCTGTTTATAAGCTTGTGCAGCTTTTTCCGAATTTAACCGACTCTATATATTATGGTTTCTGAGATCCCCATTCAGTGCATCTTTATCTTGGATATACTGTATATATGGTTCGCGGCGCTCACTTTTTTGATTTTGACAGAGAGCTTCCGTGAGGAATAGTAGGGTATGGGGTGCAAACCGTATTTTGCCTAGGGCGCCAAAATCTCTCGCGCCGGCCGTGAGTTTTGCTGTTATTTTTGGTTTAATTTCGCATTTTTATAATAAACGCGATATTAGCATAAAAACGTATTGGTTTGAGAAAACCTTTAATTTATTCAATTTTGGTAAATAGTGTTGAAAAAACGAGTAAAATAGTTATTTCAAGGTATT
Organism: Vesta saturnalis; assembly: GCA_036346205.1. Lineage (NCBI taxonomy): Eukaryota > Metazoa > Arthropoda > Insecta > Coleoptera > Lampyridae > Vesta > Vesta saturnalis. The sequence continues at coordinate 6,045,259 of JARFJB010001921.1, forward strand.
CATGAAATAAATGACCGTTCATGAAATTTATTAAATTAATAACTTTCTTATTCTGATATAAATCATGTTTGTGGTTTATTTAGTTTTATTTGACATATGTAATGATGGTTTTCTATCCTAAAATCATTACGAAAAGTAGTGTATTGACGTTAAATTTCTTAAACAAAGTCGTTTATTTATGAATTTATTATAAACGATTGGACTAAATAGTTATTTAACACACAAGAGTGTAAATCGAGGAGGCTTAATAATTGAGATATTTTTGCGTAAATGATCTAGATTATAACCGCCAATTCACACATGAGTTAGTTATAATATTTTTGAGTAAATCGTATATCTGTATTTTTAAAATTGCATTTTAAAACATGGTTATGCAACCAAACATGCGATCAGGGACTAGATTTAATTCTAAATCCCCAGAACACGTCAACATAAAAAACACTACTATTATTACATTATCGACACCGTACGTCAATTTTAGTAAATTGTACTGGTAGCTGTAAATTTTTGTAATGTCGATTTTTCAAAGAAAAAAATGCCAAATATCTCCAACATGGATTGATTAATTTTAAATAATAAAAAGTTAGAATGTGAGGTTTGAAAAGACCTTAAAATACGTTATTACTAGATACCCCTCCCTATTTATGATTTTTGCCCAGAAGCATAAGGTGAGTGAAGTTCTGAATTAAAAATGTTATCCCCTTGAATAGCGTTTTTACATATTTGAGATTTTTTTTAATACACAGTTGAAGGGATGGAATGAAACGAACATCCTTTGCAGTTCAGTCAACGAAGTACACCACTAAATGATGTCACTGATTTTTTGTACCGATATAAATTTGATTTGGTGGGAGGAGAGTTTGAATCGCTATCTTGAATTATGTCCTTTTTTTAATAAACCAAAAAGTTGTTACACGTCCAAACCGCACTAGGCGAAATAAGCGGGTTGTCGATATGAGGAGTAAAATTGAGTGAAGGTAGTTTCAAACATCTTACACTTACCATAATCCACAACTCACAAAGCTCAGTCCGGGAAAAATTGTTCTAGGCGCCACCACAATCTTAAATTTTGTTAACATAAATAGTCTCACGCGGGATGTTACATTAATCCTATCTGACTGTGGACGACAGGATTGCAGCTTACTCAGTAAAGCCATTCACCATTCAAATACAATCACACTTCAAAATAAATTGATCAAAAGGATTAAGAAAAATTCTGAAATACACGGGTCGTCGTAAAGTTATTGAACACACCCTGTACAATTATGAAAATTCCCAAATCGTAAGACGTTAACTTGAATAATTTTTAAGTATCCCTCGTATACCTGTAAATTTATATCTCTAACGGTCATAAAAGTTTGAATTAAATAAATACTCCCTATTTACAAAATTCTGAATAAAATAAACGAAATCTATTTAACAATGAATTGCTATCTCAAGAAAATGTTCGTTGATTGTTCTAACGCAGTGTGTATGGCTTGTTCACTCGCGTTCCTGGTATACGGGCTCTTTAGCCTAACATGACATCACCTTATATCGTGATGTTTGCCCTTCAAGACATTTACCACAAAAATGGTTACTTCCATATGCACATTAAAGTTCTTATTCGCTTTTATACAATCAATTTGGTATTACTAACGATTGTACCCATTCAATGTCGATGATGTTCACCGACATCTTAACTAAATTTCACAAACTTTTATTTCAGTCACTTAAATGGTTACGTTCGGTTCTATTTATAATAATGTTAGGTCACGCGTCACACAATTGATCACTAATAACAAAATATTTGCTGTGTTAATTTCTAATCTGTTTTCCTTCAACTCACAATATATTAAATTATTTATTTGTGAATGTCTATACGATGTATCCCCTTATGGGTTAATGCAGTCGCTATACATGCTCTGCTAACGTTATAATTTTCACAAATAAACTCGAACACTAACCATTCTAATGGCTATCACGCGCGCGCGACTTTTACTCAAGCCCTGCTTGAACTATCTAAAACCTCTAACCACTCCTCAAATTTGACACTCGCTTATATACCTTCTGCCCGCCATGTTGCCAATACGTCCCAATAAATTCGCGCTAAGATCAAAATTCACCTATCCCAACAGTGTATTTCGTACGTTTCTTGCCGTGTCTAAGGTTCCAACGTGGAAGAAAAAGCCAACGATGCGAAATAAACGTAGCCATCTTGAATTACTTTGTAAATTCACTAAAAACTTTCCAAAGAAATCATCAATTGCATTTACATTCACACTGTAGATTAACCAGATTATACCTTAACTTTTTATGCAAATCTCGCATGTGGGCGAATTATATTTCCGCACAATCTAACGAACTCCCTCATACTCTATCATCTTCATTCTTGAACATGCATTAAATTTTTCTATTGCATCATATTACAAAAATGTCTACAAACAAAAATATACATACGTATTACTTACTGCACGTTAATAAAATATCACTATATCATAAACTCACTCACTCATACATCTACAACCATTTCTTTTAGTTCAAATTCCTTTATACACAGTAGCAAAAAGACCAGTAGTTTTACCAGTGCGGTATCAATAAAAATTTACTCAAAACATTATTTCTCAGCCAAATTTAATGCTTTCAACACGAAAATCTTTCTGCAGCATTCAAATATTTCTTCACACGATCACCAATGCCTCACTAAATTCCAGTGGCGTATCAATTACACCAACTTACATTACGCATACACAAAAAAATTCTTTGCATGCAAACTCACTTCAGCTACATTCAAAACACGTTACATACGTTATCAAACACATCCACGGTGCATCAAAATAATCTTACAAAGCACGTGTTTTACGAAAGTAACTCTTTTAAAAAGATGCATAAAATGGTGAACAAATTAGTGCATTCGCACTTTAGATGTTTACGTGATTGGTCATCTGTCAATATTTCAATTATTTAAGAAGGTGAATATTAGAGTTATAGTGTTAATAGTATTAAATAACATACTAATTATTTCTTTCAACCAGATCCAAACTTTCCCTTCCTGAAGGGGAAGGCAAACTTTCCCTTCCTGAAGGGGAAGGCGTCTGCTTTAGCTCTCCAAGCTCCTTCAGCCGCAATCATGGATTTACAACATACTTACATGTATGCATGGTGGGATTAAGGATAGGTGCGACCAGGATAGGTGGGGTCAGGATAGAATCGGAAGGAACGAAGTTAGGGTTCTGAGGGGGAAGATACTACCCCAGCATTCGCCTAATATACATATGGTGTGCGTATACGCACTGTCCATGCCGCTATATGTGTATGAGGAAACCCCTTGAAAACACCTCATACAGGCTAGGCTGTAACCGGAATCGAACCCATTTACCTCCGGAATGAATGAATAAAAAAAAAAACAAAAAAAAATCTTAAAATAAAATATTATTTGCTTATATAATACAATATTCAGAAAGCGAAAAAATATAATATAATAATAAGAATGTACCATAGTTCACAAAATAAGAAATATTAGTCCAGGTGCTTACAGCGTCTAATAGATATTTTGTTGGTTAAGAGTAGGCTTGACTAAACTTCGGGAGTTAATTAATTATTTCTCTTTTGTATGAGTTTTTTTTTTTTATTTTCACATGCTGTAAAATCGGGAAACGTTACAGACACATCTAACCAGTCCGAATTATCTAGTAAAAATCGGTATTTTTATTCCATTAGCTGACTTCCATCTTCTATTAAAATTCGCCAAAAAGCATAAGTTTGTTTGTTTCTTAATACGGAATCCGAACATCTCGTAAGTTTTTCAACAACGCTTTATTAACTTGCTCCTCATAATCGTCAAGGCTACAAACTATGAACACAGTTTAATTGCACTAAAAATTCGACGATCTGTCAAGCGGATGTTACACTCTATTGAAAATAAGAAAAAAGTTTAGGAAAGGCCAAAGTTGCGGATAAAGTTGATGATGGTGGCCCAAAAACGAAACGTCGTAGATAAAGAGATAATATGAAAAAGGTGCTTATAGCAAAGTCTAATTTATTTTTAAATTTCCTAGAGTAAAATTAAAAAAGATTTCTAAAATTTTGGAAACGCTCGGCAAAATAGGACATTGTAGCACCCTGCATAAAGGGAATACATTTGTGCTCATATGGACATACAATTTGGTTTACTCCATGTAAAAATTTACAAACATTAATCAAAGCTCAATAAATTGATTCATTTATTTGTAGATTTTTAGAATGATTTTGAAAGTAATTTAAAAATTGCTTTCTGAACTAAAGAAAACCATCACGTCATTATTTGTCAGGTTGTAGCAGTAATTAATGATTTTTGTTTCCATACCTATACTACTTTCAGCCGTGATCATCACAATTATCACTTAAAACTACACAATGACTAAAGCTTTAAATTTTAATTCAAAAATAGATATTAATTTTTATGCAGCGGTAAGGCTGACTTTAAACCTGCAAAACAAGCTATCAAATAAAAACAACTGAATATATTCAATCGGATGTCCAGCGCCTACTTCTCGACTTTATTATTTGCATGAAAATAATGTATGTACTCATCCATTTGTTTACGTTTTCCAACATTTTAGGTAATAGCTCTTGATCTGTATTTCTCTTATAAATATTGGTAGTTACTACATTATGTTGTTGTGTGTTTTTTTAATTTTCATCTTCAAATTTTTATAATTATAAATATGTAATAATTAATACTGTTATGTAAGTTTACGTGCCCCATAAGTTATTTGCTACTTTTGATTTGGTAATGTTTGTTTTCACTTATTTCTACTACAATACGCTTTATATAAATGAATGAGAAAATTATTATTATTATTTCCAGAAGAATTACATTCTTTTTAAAATTCAAATTGCAACGCCCGCTTATCACTCCACCGGGTACCTATCATAAAACCGGCAAATGGTAATTGGGAGTTTCCAAACTGCAAATTATTTTTTAAAATTGCTCAAAATTTAAGCGCATAATAATTTAAGATAACGGTCGACATATATTTGTTTAATTTGTATTTTGAGATGATCTCCCGTTATATGCCTTAGCTCTTTTACCTGTAGATTTACTGCAAATGGATGCAATTTTGTAGGTCATAGTAAATACTGAAATAATTGAACTTTGGACTTGCAACGTACTGTACAACTCATCGAAAGGCAAAAAAGGTTCAATTTTGATGTGTTAGCTTATTAGTGTTAATTTGAGAAATTTTAGTAAACTGTTTAACTTTTGTTGCAGTTACCAACAAGAATTTAAATTGGATATATATTATGTATCCAATATTTATTTTCTTCTGGTAAATATCACTGATTATGTAGTAGGTTACACGTATCATTCTTTTGTGAGTGAGTGCTCCAGCCTACTATAGTTTATGTTAAATATAATTCTGATCTAAGAAAAATCCCACTGCCATAGTTATTGTTTATACCGAATATATGTCGTATACGTAACGTGGCAAATAAAAAATATTTTGCCAAGATTTCTACATCATCAATGAGTCAAATAACGTAATACTTCAAATACCTCTATATTTTTATTTCTCACTGAACCGCGATTATGAAATAACATTGTCAAATGGCTAATGTGTCATTTATAATAAATTTTACACGTGATGATTGGGAAAAACAAAAAACAAAGCCTCAAACTTTTTGTACATTCTGATAATGACGTAAGGTTGTTCACACGGTTTTCCGTCGAGTTAAAATATAAATAGTAATAAAACGGTATTACAACCTTAAATTAGATTTAATACGTGAACAGTGTACGATAACATTTTCTTAAAACGATATCTTTTATATATAAAAGAAAAAGGTAGATAATTTGGAACCAATCCAGATTGTCACATTTAACACTAATACTATAAATATAATGTAAGCATCACAATACCCAAAATATCACATGTCTCATAGTAGTTCCTTTTAAATCAGTTACAGTCAAATTCTCAAACCAGTACAACTACAACTCGTGTTGCAAAATCATCGGTGTCGTCTTCATCATCAAGTTCCCAAAGGGTGCATCTTACAACAACATCATCAACAGATAGAAAAGCCTCATCAATGAAGTCTGATTTAAACGAACTCAAAAATAATATGAACGAAATGAAGAATTTATCAAATATAAACGCGTTAAAAAAAATACGTAGTTCTTTGGAAAATTTAGTGGACGTGGAAGATAACGACATATCGCAACCGTTAGTATCATTTCCAGATTCCGATACACCACCTCCATCATCGGAATTAGCATCACCAACAAATAATTTGGATACCGTCAAATTTGAGCAAAAGACTGTTAATAACTTTAAAGCAAGTAAGGTAAGTTAAATATATTAGTAAAAATATTTTTTTGCTATAAATTTAGAATTGCAATCATTTACATATAGGAATGTGGGGAATTTCAAACACGTGTATTAATCATTCTATTTTTTTAGTGTGTGCTCTGCCTTTTAATACAATAGTTGTAACAAAATTATTACGTGCATTTTCTCCTGTTTTCCATAACGTTACAAAATCTTAATTGTGGCCTAGTTTATCATCTTCAAAACATAACCTCATTTAAGACATGTTCTGCAAAACATAATTTATTCAATAATTTCCTCATGTTGTAAAGTAGAACAATAGCGTTTCGAAAACTTTTGTTTTATTTTGCAAATTGTATAATAATAATAAGTCAGCTTTATTATTTCTGCAAAGTTATTAATTGATAACTGGACAACCGATTATGCTGCAGTTTAGTAATTTCACTCATTTATATTGTCAATTACAAATTTATCGGTACTCACTCACGGTAATTTAAAAATTCTTGAATGAAGTGCGTTTATTACATTGTATTTTTCTAATTTTTAGGTTATTAAAGATGGATTTAGTGCCGAAAAAGCTAGTGCCAACTGTGCTGAAGTTAAAAGAATGCAAGCTGGCGAGTTATCGTATCAAGAAAATAGTGCAGCAGCTGCATCTCATGCTCGTCTGGAAATTGATGGTGTTTCGGCAGAAAAAAGTCATCTTCACGCAAAGGTTAGTTTTTTAATACAAGTTTGCTTTTGAAATAATATCAAATCCAAGGCTTTCGTAATATATTTATGAATTGAATAATTCTAGAAGTCTCTACCATCGAATAAATATTAAAATCACCGAGTTTTTTAAATTATGCCTAGAATAGTGTACAAGTTTGACAAGCCGTTTAAGCGCCTAATAAATCTCTTATTTTACGCTACGTTGTCTAATCAGACCATATATTTTAAATAAAATTAAAATGATTTACTTATATATACTGAACCGTCTGGTTTCACTTGTTTTCTTGTATAATATTAAATTCAAAAATCGAGAATTCACAGTGACGGTTGCGAATCGCATTATTGTTGTACGTAGTTCTTTTGATTAATTTTCATAGTTTTATTAACAAACGTAATTTAAATTTACCAAGAAATTTGATTTTTAGTGTATGTTTAATCTTTATGACGCCAAAAAGTGTTTTAAGCACCAATCAGTCAGGCAATAAATTTTTAAGTGATGTTCATAAATCGATTGAAATTTGTTTTCACAGACAACTAACATCGAATACTTTTTTATGGTTTAAAAATAGAAACAAATTAACAATTTTTGGTTGCTTTTAATAGTTTGTGACGCAGGAAAATGTGCTTGACACACACGTTAAAAAATTCGGGAGTAGTTGTGAAATCCTGCGATCTAGGAGGCCAGACTTGTAAATTCGTCTCGAACTATCGATTCGGATACACAGCATTCAAAAACTGACAAAATACTAAACTGAGATGTGTTGGAGCGCCATCATGCAAAAAGTGCATTTTAGAACGCAAATTCAGCGGGACATCTTCTAAAAGTTGTGGCAACATTTCTTGGAGAAAATAATGGTACACTTAACCAATGAATCTAATTGGTAAAAAGTATGGTCCTATCAAGCGATCATCAATAATACCCTTCCATACGTGTGTATTATGGAGAAATGTAATTTATTTTGCGAAAAATTATTTTCATCTGCAAAGAAGAACTGCGCTACAAACAAAGGATTTTGTACTCTTTTATCTTGCATCCACCGATAAAAATCCACTCAGCGCGGGAAATTATTTGGCAAAAGACCCTATATCCATTGACGGTGTAGTAGGTACAGTAGATGTTTGCTGGGATATTTATCAAATGTACTCCAAACAGTGGACTGTGTTGAGTGTAACTCCAATTTGCCTTGTTCTAATAGCGGGAGATGCATGATGAAGTACTGCTTCCACACTTCCGCGATAGACGGTCAGGTATGAGAAATCAGATTTACCAAGCTACTACTTTCACTTTAGCCCTTGATGAAGACGGGCAAATGTCTTATGATTTGAAATTACACGATGAGAATATCTTTCTTTTTAAAAATGTCTGTCTGTAAGCTTCCATTAACAAAACCATAAACAAAGTACATATCGTACATTTCAACCCTGGTGTAACCCATTTTGTTGTAAAATAACTAATTACTTACTAAAATAATTACTATCTGCATTCGTATCTGACGGCATGTGACAGTCTCTGATAGTAGTTAACGGTGGTCGCTTCTAACAGTTACTATGGGTTATTTACGTTTTAAGTTATTGTTGGTTTAGTATATCTTCATTTCTTGTTAAATGTAACTTAAAAACTACTCATTTCCAGATATAAGTTGATATGAAATTTTCTTATCTCTTGTGTCAGAAATGCGATCTTAAAATTATTTCCACATATTAGGAATCACCCTGTATAAAACATGCAATCACGTTGACATTTTCAACTAAGAAATTGGAACATGATTCCTTCATAAATTAGGGTTTATATTGCTATAGAAATGTAAAAATAGTTAAATTTGCCTTATTCTGTGGTCTTACGATATTTGTGATTATCATGTACGTTACAAAAGTAATATATCACAGATAGACTGCACTTTGAATTACCTTTTCACAAAATTATATCTAAACCATTGAAAGAGATACTTATCGCGCTCATTAATTATCGCCCCCCTCTCTGCACAATCATTGCGCATTTTCTTGTAAATCTATTTTTAATTAGGTGCTAATTAAGTGCTAATGTAAAAAAAATTAGTTTGGCTCAAAAATGGATTTAATTTGGACGGATCTAACTTAACATTAAGCGGGCCACTTAAAAGATATATATGTGAAAACGTTTTGTACATAAAAACTACTACATAATTTAGTGCTTAAGTAGTTTAATTGCAAAAAAGTGAATTTTTAAAAAATACACGGTATACTCACAAAATGACCTCTTTCGAATACTAGATAATACGTTACCCTTCCAACTTGCCAATAAAACGTATATCCCGTGCCTGTACTAGGTACTCTTAATGTTTAGAAAAAGTGTCGATTTATCATTTGGTATGCTCATGCTTAGTAATCACTTATTTATAGCTTATAGTTATATATATATATATATATATATATATATATATACATCTTATTCGTAGACTGTTCAGGAGTCCTTCTCCTCTTCGGCCCTGGTCAATTCATGCTTGTTGGTGTTGCGATCCACCTCTCAGGAGTAAATAACCTCTAAAAAGTTTAGTACTTTTACGGTTATATAATGAAATGACCAGTTTCCTAATTAAGTACTCATACCATTTTGAAAAATGCTGCTCAAGTTATGTTTAAAAAATTAGGGTCTCTTTCTTTTGAACACTGTCGTCAGCAGAGATGTCCACCTCTAAAACTATGATCGAAAAATTAGGTGCTTTTTCGGTTTGCTACCACTTATTTATCTAGTTTCCGCATTAAATTCTCTTACCGTTTCTTTAATTCTTAATCAAATCATATTGTTTACTATTGACGAGTGGGCTCAAGAGCCCTTCATTCGGTAGCAGAATATTTAAATAAAGTATAAATAGCAGAATCGTTTCAATGGCAAACCGAAAGAACACCTAATTTTGAAACATATCTTGTTTATAGTGAGCCCCTCTGAATTTCTACTTTTTTTCGAAACGATATGAGCACCTAATTCGGAAACTTGGTTATTTTGTTGATACATGAATAGAGAAATCATTTTAATAAACCGTAAAAGCACCAGTTTGTTTAACTACACTTTACGTTTGTTAGGTGGATTGCACTATTGACGACAAAATGCAACTTTTTCTAAATACTAAGGGTACTTAATATGGACATGAGATTTATTGATGATGTGTCCATGAAGAGTTCATTTTAGTGACAAGCTGGAAGGGTAACTGATTTGTTATGGTAGATTGCACCATGTAATGGGCACACCTAATTATAAATTGGATTACGAGAAAATGCACAATGGTGGGAGGAGGGTGCTAATGTAATGAACTTTGCTTTACGATCAATGCCACCAAACTTCGCCGAGATTTTGCCATAGTTCCCTACCTATTACTATAATAATTTTCAATTAATGACAAAATTCAGGATCCGTTCAAAAGATTGTTTGGTCAATGATTTGAGGTAATGAAATTTTGGTACACAGTTTTTTGTAAACACATTAGCTTATACAGCTGGACTTCGCGTATGACCACTGCTGGATGCGTACAAGTTGGGTGAAATAACGCTATTTTCAATCCGATAAACCCCATATCATCAAGTTAATTAATTTAATTTTGCTGTTTATATTTTCATTTTGTTTGGTTAATAAACTGACAAAATTATTTTTAATTATTGTGTTTTAATACTTTATGCAAAATACAACTCGTATTATGAATATTTTTTATAATTCGGGCTTTTAATAGTTATTCAATTTATATTGCTCTCAGGCAAAATCACTCATTGCTACGCAACTCGTGATGCTTCCGTCGTCTGTCACATTGGTGTCTTCGAACGGATATTATGAACACAATTATTACGTAAGATCAGAAGTTTCATACGGAATCCTTTATTTATACTAAAACTAATGAGGAGTAGGAGACTGCAACTGTGTCAGTGTTATTGACAACACTGCAGTAAACAAATAAACGCTTGATTACTATTGTAATTCACGTCATCACTGTCGGGTTAACTTATTTGTTTTTCCAAAGTAGGATTGTGTAAAATTGTATAATGTTGCTAGTTTTTATCATACTCTTATAAGAATAACAAGAGGTATTTGAGCACTTGCATGCTTTGTTAATCGGTATTATGAATTATAAAACAAAGACCCCTCCCCCTCATACTTTATAAAAAATATTATTACAACCCAGCACATCTTATGCATCTAAAGCTAAACGAAAAAATATTTAACGTTTTCGTGCCAAAACTTCTCAGAAGATACTTACCGCTTTTTTTTGGCAGGTTTGATTTTACCGGGTACATCTGTAACTTGGAATAAATTCAGTAAAATAAACACATAGGATTTTTTGAAAAATGCTCGTACACGTCGATTTTTGATTTTGATTTTTTAAATTAGTTTCCATTTATACAGGTTGTCTCAAAAAAGGTGACAAACTTAAATTTTTTAAAATTGAACTCCCCATTTTTTTTTTATTTTCGCATTCTACGTAAAATTTATAATTTTAGGCATTATAACCTACGTTTAAATTTTTAACGCGTTTAGAATGTACAGGTTGTCCCATTTTCGTATGTTTTACGGGGTATCTCGCTTATTTTTTAGGTTAGAACCTTGCGGTTTTCGCGACACCGTGCTAGTTTTTAATGAAACCAAAGATGCACTAATCAAATTTGCCATAGCCATCTTAGTTTTTGTGCTACATGGTGATTTTGGAAAAATTGCATTTTCAGTCATCCCCTGTAACTTTGTTATTGTCAGACATATTAAAAAGTAAAACTGATATTTGTAGATTTTTTACGTAGAATCCAGTGGCGATACTCAGATTTTCTTTAGAGGTTACAGTTTTGAGATATTGACATAACCTACTTTTTTTAATGGGACACCCTATATATTTTTTTAAATCTTTTCCCTTGCCAAGAGCTTTTCAAAAATATAGCATAGTCTATATTTATTTTTTAAATAACGTGACAAAATGATTTTTTCTATAATTTACATTGATAAAAACAAAATAATTAATTAATCACAAATATTGTTCAAATTGCAGACCATTATGTCTTCTACAAGTTTCACATAGTTTATAAATTCTTTTAATAGCATTTTTCCAAAATAAATGATTGTCTTCGTAATTCTGCAAAAGCATTTTCCGTTGCAATTTTTAATTGTTGCATGTTGGCATATTGCCTTGAATAAATTTTATTCTTCAAATACCCCACAAAAAATCCAAAACCGAGAGATCCGGTGATCGTGGTGGCCATCGAACAGGTCCATTTGTTCCAATCCATCTCCTGGGAAAACGTTCATTTAGCCAGTTTTGTATTATTCTAGCATTGTGGGCTGGAGGCCCATCCTGCTGGAAGAATATATCGTTCAGTTGAGCCAGTGGAATATCTTCTAAAATGTTCATAGTTTTTTTTTTTAGTACCCATTAGAGTTTAAGTTTTCTTCATAAATTTTGTAAACTATTTTTCGGTTAAAAATAAAGCAGGAAACATTAAATCCGAACCTGCCTTGACGCTCTTTAGGAAAAATCACGTGGGTGTTTTCTTGACTCCAAATCCGCGAGTTTTGTCTATTAAGGATTCCCGAACTTGTGAAATGTGCCTCGTCTGACCAAATTATTTTTTTTTCAAAATTATTGTCCTGAGTTTTCATATTTATAAACCAATTGCAGAACTCCGATCTACGTTCAGCATCACCAGGGTGCAGATGATGAACAAGTTTATACTTGTAGGGTTTGAATTTATGTTTTCTTAAAATCCTTTGCACTATTGTTTTAGACGCACGGGTCTCTTCATCTGTTTTCCTGCACGAAGTTTCAGGAGTGGCTTGAACAACTGCTAAGACGTTGATCTCTGATTCCTCGTTCTCTTTGTTATAAACTCGGGGTCGAAGTTTGTCAAAACATCCATGTTGGCAAAGATTAAATTTTAATTTTTGAAATATTCTTCTGTCGGGTTGTCTTCTTTCGGGATATTTATACGACAAAATAGATATACAAAATAAATACAAATTCTAAGGTAAAGATTAACTGACCTGTTCAGATAGAGTTCTAAGGCCTGGTCTGCGTTTTCATTAGATAATATGAAGCAGGTATTCATATCATATTTCTCAAAGTTTTCAAATTGTTGGTTTCGAACCATATTAAAAAAATAATAACAACAAGAACAAGAACAAGAACGATAACAATAAACAAAAACAACGAATAACAATAAATATCAGCACTAAATTTGGGAAAATGTAACCAGGAATAATTTGAGAGAAGTAGAAACTTCAAAAATCAAATACCTAAGTAATGGCAGAACGTTAATTATTTTGTTTTTTTGCGTTGCCATGGTTACCCACGGCTATCGAATATTATCAATGTAAATTATAGAAAAAAATCATTTTGTCACGTTGTTTATAACAATAAATTATAGACTATGCTATATTTTTTAAAAGCTCTTGGCAAGGGGAAAAAGATTTTAAAAAAATATATAGGGTGTCCCATAAAAAAAAAGGTTATGTCAATATCTCAAAAACTGACCTCTAAAGAAAATCCGAGTACGCCACTGGATTCTACGTAAAAAAATCTACAAATATCAGTTTTTACTTTTTTAATATGTCTGACAATAACAGAGTTACAGAGGATGACTGAAAATGCAATTTTTCCAAAATCACCCTGTAGCACACAAACTAAGATGGCTATGGCAAATTTGATTAATGCATCTTTGGTTTCATTAAAAAATAGCACGGTGTCGCGAAAACCGCAAGGTTCTAACCTAAAAAATAAGCAAGATACCCCGTAAAACATACGAAAATGGGACAACCTGTACATGTAAACTTGTTGGAAAATTAACTTACAATCATGTCTTATTCTTTCGTTTAGATTTTACGGCGCCTTATAAACTTGCTTTTTCGGAGACCCAGGTGGTTATTCCAAGGGGCCCCTTCTACCGATCCATCTTCCTGGAAATATTTTATCTAGATACTCCACGAAGAGGCCTTTTTATAATGGGGCGGTGCGCCATCTTGATGAAACCAGATGTTTCCAATTGCGATATCAGCTTCAGCATCAAATCGTCAAGTTTGAAACTAGCAGTTGTTACTTCCAAATTCCAAATATCTCGCTCCAGTAAGATTTTATGTGAAGAATATTGGTCCCTATAACTCGATCGGTCCACAGTACCTACTCAAATTTTGGCATTTAGTGTGCCCCTACTTGATCCAATTTGGATTCTTGTTTGCCCAATAACAACAATTCTGCCGATTTACCTCACCATTTAAGTGTTGATTTATCAGAAAACAGAATGTTATGTGTGTGAATATTGTTCCTGTCTAATAAGACATCATGTAATATACTCATAAAAGTGGAGAATTATCTGTCTGTAAGAATGAAACTGCTGCTCAATTTTTATTTCTGCAGATTGGCTAATTTCATGGCTGCCAAGTAGAAATAGTAGAGTTGCCTGAACAACTAATAATACATTAAGTTTGACCTGCACATTTAGATCCCACTGCCGATGAAAATTTTTGTTTCTTACATGTCTGTTTTCCTGAAATTGTTTTTCAATTTTGCTTACAGTACTTGAAATAAGGGTGGTAAATCGGGATATTCTTCTTTGAATTAATGAATAATTTCATTTTCTTATCCGATGTTCGATCTCCATACCCAATCATTAAGATTTTAATTTTATGTACTTCAGTTAAGTAAGGTTTTTAAAATTGATATCGATAGCTTCTTTTATGTAGAATCCAACCGTGCAATTTGTTTTTAAACTAATTTTAATAATATTTTACGATTTGCTAGTGCACAAGAATAAAATAAAACGTAATGGTGGGTTTCAACTTAACAAAATCTAAGTGTCACGCGTGACCTTATTTAGGGCCACCCTGTACAAATAATAATAAGTTCAAAAATGCGCAACAAACAATAAAAACCATTCTTTATTTTACAAATTCACTGCCAGTTCTTGTATTACATTGTAATTTGAAGATAGCGTAAGTTTCCCATTACTGTTAGATATTTAATCTTGCATAAAAATTGGTGTAAAAACGGGAAAATACAAACAATATTATAGAAGATATTGAGTTATCTTGATTGATATAAAATTATGTGCAACTGGTGGCCATCTGTTAAACTAAGTAGCGTTAAATAACCTGCACCGTAATAAATACGTCAAAGCAATTGTCTAAACAAAGCTTACTATAAAATTCCCTAATTTGCCAAGTTGTTATTTCCGCGCAACGAACGGTTCCTTCTTTATATATTTTTTTTGTGTGTTTATCCGGTTACATAATCAAAAACAATAAATTAAAGTGAAGGACATTGAAGTAGGACAGTAACGTTTCCTTTAATGTTATTTTTCCAGTATAATACCTATTTCATTCAAACTTTATAATCTAAAATTTTTGCCTCCAATTGGAGAGACGTTAGAATTTCAAAAATACAACCTTGGCACTTTAACAATACATATATATTGTGATACATGCTTAAATTACATGTGTAATTAAATTAAATGGAGCTACTTGTAATAAAATTCAATTTTATTACAACCGTGTGCAATATTATGTAATATTTTTTAGTTTAATTGTATAAACCAAAATTTGACAAGCACGACGTATTTGTTTAATGTTGATTATGTTGGCACACCTGAGAGGAGTGTAATTTCAAGTGACCTAAATAGCATCTTAATAGTGAGGTCAAGGTTAGTTGCGTTTATATATGTGTGTATGTGTACATAAGATAGCATGTTAATTTCAGTTTTTTTTTGTGTTTTAAATTCCTGGTTGACTATCCGTTAATTTTCCCCGTGCGTGACTGTAAACACTCGCAATTTATTTTATCTTGACACTTATGGTAACTACTGTTACTGCACTCTGGGGAATTAAAAAAGGGTGGGTTTGAGATGTATTAATGTTTTGTTCAATTGCGTAAAATTTATTTCAAAATGGCGTAGGGTGCGCATATCTAGTTTGCCTTGACTTTTTTAAATGTTAAGAAACAGTATGTCGCGATGGTAACAAAACGTAGTATCATTGATTAATAAGTTACAAGTAACTTATTAATCAATGGTAGTATGAAAATTGACAAAGTATGAAAAATTAAAATTAGTAGATGGCAGCAGGCGTACAACAGTTTTTATTTGCAATAATTGTATAAGCTTTTGTAAAGCTTGATATAGTTCTATCAACATGTGGTTATTGTTATTGTTAATTCAAAGGCTGTACGTACGTCGTTTATGATGGTTATAATTTGAATCATGTTTCTGATTTATTTTAATGCTACTTGGAAAGTATTACTCTAATGATTTTTTATGAAATTAACATTTACAATAAAAGTAACAATTTCCATAAAATGCAAACGTGTTCTTTCAACATTTCCACAATCATAAAGCGATAGCTCTCGTGTGCCGTCGAAATTTTCAATTTAAACGTCGAAATTTAATAAAATAATTTCAAATTAAGGAATATTTAGCGAACAAACTGTTATTAAAGAAATCGCTATTAATTCAGTTCTTTGTTGAAGTTTATTTATTTACTTGTTTATTAACTGTGTTAGAAATTTTCACGAAGGCAAAAATAGTTTTAGATAGATTGGAGCACCTACTTAATGGATACTCCACCATGTAAAATATGTTTTTTGTGGTTCCGTACGTTAATACTCCAATCCTCAAAATCGACCAGAAACTCATAGGACGAGACCGGTAAAACGTTGAGTTTTAGTTTGGCACCATTGATGTTTTATATACACGATCATTTGCTGACAGCTGTCATACATATTAGAGCTATTTGACACGTTGATGTTCAGTGGTGTCAACATATCTTAAATTACGCACAAAAAAATGTATATAATACGACCAGAAACTATTGTTCCGAGTATTTGTAGTTGCAGGCCTCGACAATCGTCTCGATCCGCAATTTTGCTCATAATCGCAAAACTATCGTTTCTGGCCTAGTTTTTTATGAAATTAGGTAAATTTATATTAGAGATCACAAACGATTTTCTGACAAGGACTGACTTGCGGATTCGCCGAAAGTGACACAGAACTTTGACTTTCAAATTGATCAATCTGTATATTTTTACATATTTGTATTCTGCAGGTTAAAACCGTATGCATTAATTTTCGCATAGTTTTAACACAACCTTTCCCCCAATATTTTATTATATTTAATAAAGTAATAATTAATATGGTGTCGGAGGCAAATCAAGACTTAATCGATAGATCACACGTCTAGGTCTTTGTTGTGGTTTACTTCTATCGCTGCAACCTCAAGGAGATACGAGAAACCCTTAATTGAAACTTTCCTTAATTGCTTTTACTTCAGCCTCTTCTAAGGTGTTTGTAATTTTGTTTGGTACGATTATGTTTAATTTATTAAATAAAACAAAATATTGTGAGGGTGATTGTGAATATTGACTCATGGTACAAATCACGATTTGTATTTGTTCTTACACTTGTTATGTGATGAATACGTGTCTATTGTGAAGAGTTGCAGTGTCTGGTAGCCACAAACTTCTAGATACGACACATACTTCTACTTAAGACACAAAAAAAAAACGGTATTATGTATATCCGTTGTGTTTATTTTAGAAATACTTTTATGCAAACTTTGTTGTTCTCTTGCTATGCAGTATGGATTCCGATCCAAGTACTTCTGATGATCGAAGGGCGTCCAAACGTCGACGAGAAGAAATCTTCCGGTATGATGATCCCAATGTTGAATCGAAAATTATGAAGTCTTTAGAAGAACTGGAGGAAGACGAAAATTCTACACTAGAAGAACCCATATATGATTCGGATGATGTACGAAGATCAACCGAAAGCACACTGTAGAACTGATAGTTCTGATGAAGGCGATCATATAACGATACGGAAGTTGAAATTCATAATTCAATACCTGAATATTTCTTAGGACAAAATGAATAAAATGGAGGAGCAGTGGGCCACCAATTAGACAGAAAGTAGTTTAACATAATATTGTGAAATGCATTCCAGGAATGGCTAAGGTCGTACGTGCTTTGAGCGCTAAACCCAAAATATTTATTTGACCAGGTAATAATACTTGAGGAAATTATTCACTGGATCAACGCAGAACTTATAGATGTTAGAGCAAAAGTATGAAAGCATCAGCAAACTAATTGCAGAGCTACAGATGAAATGGAAATAAAAGCGCTTTTAGGCACTCTTATCTTGACAGCAATTTATAAGTCCAATCGCGAAGATATGTTATTACTTTTTTCAATGAATTTTACTGGGCTTCCTTTTTTTCGTCGAGTAAAGTCTGTGAAAAGTTTTGAGATCCTTATTCAGGCTTTACGTTTTGACAATGGACTTTTAAGGGATGAAAGGATGAAAGATAATCCAGGAGCTGCAATTACAAATATATTTCAACTGTTTAGAAATTGTATCCTCGGAAGCATATGCTTGCGTTGATGAAATACTTATCGCTTTTCGTGGACGCTGTAAATTTAAAAGTTACATTCCAAATAAATACTGCCTCAAAGTTATGGCTCTGACAAATGCTCGAATAAGTTATTTCTATAACGGATATCTTCATTGTGGAAAAGGATTAGATGGCTTGGGTTTGTCAAACGAAAGAAAATCCAATCACCATGCACATGAAAGTGCATGGATAAGCTTGAAAAACTGTTGTCAATTGTGCCGTGCGGATATGTGGAAGAGCGACTGTAGGTAGACAGAAAAAATGTGCTTTGTGGAATCAATCGGTAAAAAAGACAGTATGTAAGAAAAAAGATGCGTACATGGCAATGATTGCTGCAAAAAATGAAACTGAGAAAAAGCGATTGTATGAAGTGTACAGATTAAGAAACAAAAAAGCGAAGGAGGCAGTGAGAATTAGTAAAGAGGAAGTGATGGCTGTGGCAGGAAATGCAGAATGATTTTGAGGGAAACGAAAAACTTCTGGAAATAAGTCAAAAATACAAAAAAGGCGGCCCAAAATAGAACTCTGCAGCAGTGATGAATACGAGCAATGAAACAGTATGGGCCGATTGTGAAGTGAGGAAATGTTGGCACGAATATTTCGGAAAGCTATACAGTAGTGAGGAAAGTAAGACTGAATGGTTAAATAAGGAGAATGTAAAAGCAATGGCGAATGAAGCTGAGAAGGACATTGGGATAAATGAGGTAGAGACAACCGTATGAAGGTTGAAAAACGGTAAAGTAGCAGGCGTAGATGAAATTAGGGTGTAGGATAAGTCTGCGCCGCCGACTCATTGGGGCCGATTCATCGCTGAGTCATATCGCCGGCCAACTCATCGCCGAACCATTTCATCGCCTAGGCTGGCTGAGAAATGGTGGAAAAATCGTGCGTAAAGAATGGATTTATGATGTCGTAGTATTCACTCTTTAACTTTTGTATTTTGCATCAAGGTATAAAACACTATAAAAATTCGACAGAAACAAAATGCTGTAGAATAAATTGATTGAATTGATTAAAGTGTAAATGAATGTTAATGTCGGTTAAGTATCCTTCGTTGTCTATTAATTATCATTATGGATTTAAAGCTCATTATTAGTTGTTTAAGATTTAATGGAATGTTATGTCGTTAAATGTATCTTGCAAATTAATATTAACTACCATTATGGATTTAACTTAGGATTAAAGTTCCAAGGTTACAATTTAAGTAAATTAGTGACCGGTATCGGTATTTATACAAGCAAGTAAAAGAGGGCAACAATTTCGTGAATTTATCGAAAATAAAATCGGCGATGAGTTGGTTGGCGATGAGATGGCTCGACGATGAGAAGGACGCGATGAATCGGCCGCGGTGAGTCGGACCCGCTGGCTTGTCCCATTCCCTGAAATCACTGATTAAATGTGAATGTGCAAAGCTTATATGAAGATTGCGTGAATTATTCATTGTACCATTGTATAAGGGTAAGGAGAACAATAGTGATTGCAAGAACTACAGAGGAATAAGTTTGCTCAGTGCACCTGGTAAATTATTTGGAAGAATACTGATTGATAAAGTACGAGAAACTACATAAACTAAGATTTGGGATATGCAGGGTGGCTTCATGCCAGGGAGAGGATGTGTTGATCAGACGTTAGCTCTCCAGCGTTTAAGTGTAAAAAGGAAGCTGTACTGTGCGTTTGTAGATCTGGAGAAAGCATACGAGAGTTAATAGGGAGAAGCTGTGGGAAATATTAAATGAATATGACATAACAATGATATAACAAACGGAATAAGGACATTGTACAACGGTAATCGGGGATGTGTTAGAATGAGAGGAGGTGTGAGTGAATATTTTAATATTGAGCCAGGAGCGCGACAAGGCTATGTCATATCACTGTGGTTGTTCAATGTATACATGGATAAATGTGTTAGACAAGCATGTACCGGTACAAATGGTGTAATGGTTGATGACATAAATGTACGACTTCTGGTGTATGCAGATGACACAGTCTTATTAAGTGACAGCGCGGATGAGCTACAAACTGCTCTGAGAAAGTTTGATACAGTATGTGAGAGCATGAACCTAAAGGTCAACGTGAGCAAAACTAAGATTGTGGTGTTCAATCGGGAAGGTGGATACGAGAGTAGAGTATTTACTCTGCCAGACGAAATTGTGGAGCAAGTGGACGAGTTGGTATATCTGGGTAAAATGTTTACTGCAGATGGTAAAATGGATGGCGAGATTGGACGAATGGTCAATGCTGGAAGGAAAGGGATTGGAAGGATGTGGACGATAATGAGAAACGAAAGCATGAGCCTAGCTGCGAAACGAGCAATCTATAATGACGTGTTTGTCCCGTCAGTACTGTATGGAAGTGAGACATGGGTATGTCAAAAAAAGCACGAAAGAAAAATATAAATTCCGTGAGTTGAGTATGAGATTCCTGAGAACCGCATGTGGTAAAACGAGAAGGGATAAGATAAATAATGAGTGTATAATGACGGAGTGTGGAGAAGAAAAGACGATGGATGATGTAAAAGTAGTACATTACATTGGTTTGGTCACACTGACTGAATGAACAACGCAAGATTAACGAAACAAATGTGGGCAAGGTTAGGGGTAAGACAGGGCCTGATAGGCCGCGTAAAACTTGGCTGAATGCAGTAGCATGTATGATACAAGAAAGATGAGGAGTTTTAAGGGCATGTCAGAGACAATGTATGGATCTTGCAGCTGTTAGGGAGGTATGTAGAGATAGGAAAGCACGGAGAAAGATTGTGAATGAAAAATAAACAAGAGGCAGGGATTGTTTTGCCTACCCCGCAAGGGAATGGCGCGATGGTTAAGTTATCACAGATATATTTAGTTCATCTCACTAAACACTTTTTAAATAGTGGCTAATTTTTATTCTGAAATTTATTTCATTTTACTTTTGATGTATTTATTTATGATTTGATAAGTAGCATTATTTTTAATTTATGTTACAGTCACCTAAGAAAAGAATTACTTAATTATTTATTTCCTTATTATTATTTATTATCATGACAGTCAGAAGTGAAACTTACTTATAAGTAGAGGTCTTTCTAAGATTAGAATCGATAGAAATTAAATTTTCTTGAAAAATTAATTAGAAAATAACCTTGATGGTTTAAATAAAATATCACCATTAATCGTTATATGAATGTAAATATAGTGTTATAAAACAATAATCGTGATACTCGTCACTTTGATAAGCGCGTTTAGGGAATTAATATAAGGTGAGTAAATAAATATAATGAAATTATATTGCGTTGTGCACGTAAAATTAGTAAATAAAATTTCATTTTTAAATTCGTACAATCAATAAGAGTAAGGAGTGACGTCAGGCTGACGGCGCAAAGCTTTACAAATTCAGTATCCCTATAACATTCGCAATGAACTTTTATTTCTTTAGATTATTTAGATATCAACAAAATTCGGCATTTAGAAAAATAGATAACCTTCCACAATTTGCTAGAATGAATTTTTCATTGAAACGATTTTTTAGTTTGGATTCCAATGATATTGAGGTACCGCTTTTATTTACTTTTCCCACGATTATCTTGCACTTGAAACGATTTAGACTTTGCTTTCTTACGCACCTAAAATATGGCACCCACCCAAAACATTAACATTATTTTTATTTTAATCGCCAGAATTTTTTTGGCGGCAGCTTCACGTTCGTTTATATCAATTTAACTAGTTAGTTGTTTGTCGTTTTTCTACAGCAAATTATGTGAAACCATGTCAGCGCCTTGGCCGGTACAAAAAGGTGTTTTTCGTAATGGTAAAGGTCCTTTAAAACTTATAATCAGAAATGGATATTCGAGAGATTGTGACAAAATTTTGGTACGAGTGAGTTTAATTATAAACATTAATACTGCGTTTCTAACATCTACATATTTCATCAGATAATCATGATTTTTTTACGAACAGCCTTGGTGTAGTATCTAAAAATATCGAAAGAGCTCTAAAAATGGAATTTTAATGTCTCATAAATAATATATTTTTGTTTTGCATTACAGGAAGCCAGATCATTAAAGGCAGGTGAACTAAGTCAACAGGAATCAAAAAATATGGCTCACACAAGTATGAAAGTTACGACAGATACATTCAGTCACGAAAAAACAGCCATGGAGGCGCAACAACAACGACAAACGGTAACATCTACTGGAATGTATAATCAAGAAAAACACACTTCATCTTCACAATCAAATATCACATACACCACATCTAAGGGAATACATACTTCATCAAGTTCAATGTTGCAGTCTGCCGCGTCACAGGTCAGTTTCCTTAATTTCCGCCACTTTTACACACGCTCTTTTCTTCTGCACATTTACGCTATTCTTCTCTGCTCTGCCACTAAGTTTTTAGATCGCCAATTCAGCATAATGATTCTTCTTGCTACTATTATAATCGTTTACATTGACCATTTCTATATTTTTTTTTGTGCTACATTTTTCTATGCTATTGACTACTTATTTCGCATAATAAATTTTCTACTTTGGGTCTTCAGTTCTATCATTATATCTAGTGCGAAATCCTTAGTAAGTGACGTACACGTATATCACTCACTATATATGTGAAGCCTTATAGGGGTAGAAGGAACTTTCCGTATGATTGAAATATTTTTTTAACATACAAAAATATATTAATAATATCGAACATTTTAACTTCATTCTGACAAGAAATCTAATGCCCGCTTTTTCATATTAACAGCATGTATACTTATAATTTTAAAAAATGTATCTAGTTTGTTTCAGTTGCATTAAGCTGTCAAATATTTTTAGTTTTTTTTTTGTGTAGTTATAACGCAAACTGCAGAGTGGGTTGGTAAAAGGTTAATTGTTCCTCACTAATTTATGTTATGCTAGAATTGAATTTTTTGGTCCTCGTCAAGGAAATTTGCTACTAGCAATACATTTTTTGATAAAAATAAAGCAATCACTTTTGTCAGTGTTTTTTGTTTTTAAAATGAAATAATAGAGTGGACCAAAAGTCTGGAAACGCCCAATTATCTTGTAAATGGCTAGTCCGAATTGTACCAAATTTGTGATGAGCCTATTTTGGAATACGGAGATTCCAGATTTGGTATTTGCAATGTTGCGAAATTTGCCGTTTCTCTGATATTGTTAGTCACTTTGATTTTTTAAATACATCACCTTTTATATTATAGTCATTATTGGAATGTCATCTCCAATACAAGTTTAACCATAAGTGCCAACCATGGTTGCTAATGAGAAAGAACGAATTACCATTCCAATGATGAGAGGGTACGGCGATAAAAAAATATCTTATACTGAAGTAGCCAACTGGTTCAATGATACTTTCCCAAACTGTTTTCCTATCCATAAGGCGACGGTACAAAAAACAGTCAAGTGCTTTGAGGACTCTGGTGGAGTAAAAGATAACCAATAACCAATAAGGTAGACCAAAAACAGTGACAACAAAACTTTACATATAATGCAGTTTCGTTGAAGATCCACATACATCAGGGTTGCACAATTACATGATATAGGTCATTCTTCAGTCTTACTTGTATTACATAAGAATAAATTTCAACCGTACAAAATTCATTTATTGCAAGAATTAAGTGAAGATGACTTCGACCGTAGGTTAGAGTTCACTGAGGTAATGATAGATAAAATTGAAAATGACTGAAATTTCGTTAATAACATATGTGTTTCTGACGAAACAACCTTTACACTGTGTGGAATCGACATAATTTAAGGTACTGGAGTGACGTAAATCCACGCTGGATGCGTGAAAACCATACTCAAATACCACAAAAATTAAATGTATTGTCAGGTATAGTGTGTACTCAGTTAATTGGGCCGTTCCTTATCGAAGGAAATTTAAAGTCAGATAAATACGAAATGCTACTTAGAAATGAAATTGTACCTACACTGAGAAACTTGTTTGCAGCAAATTTTAATTAGATATGATTTTAGCAAGATGGAGCTCCAGCTCCTTTTGGTGTAAGTGTTCGGCGTTATTTAGTTGAGATATTTTCCGGACGATGTATAATTGAATGGCCTCCCCGTTCACCTGATTTCAAGCCGAAAGATTATTGTTATTGGGGATACTTGAAAAATTCAGTTTACAAAACTAAACCAGCAAGTCTTGCAGAGCTAAGGCAACGAATTATCGATGAATCTCGATTAATTTCAAGACAATCATGGAGAAATGTGGTAGACGCATTCTGCCATCGATTAGGGTACTGTCAACTCACAAATGGAGCTCATTTCGAACACTTGATTAAGTAATCATTATGTTAAAAATCTTTCAATGTAGTTGAAAATAGTTTGTATTAAAAAATTTATTGCGACAATTAGGCGTTGCCAGACTTCTGTTTTGTATATTTAAGACCTTCTAGGCTACATAAAATCATAAGTGTTAAAATATGGTTGAACTCGTATTGAAGAGGAGATTCCAATAATGACTGCATATACAGTGTGATGTATTTAAAAAACCAAAGTGACTAATAATATCAGAGAAACGGCAGATCTGGCAAGATTGCAAATGTCAAATCTGCAATCTCCGTATCCCAAAATACGCTTACACCAAATGTTGTACAATCCGGACTAGCAATTTACGAGATAATTGGACGTTTCCAGACTTTTGATCCACTCTGTATATCGTGTTATCTTGAAATGTTGACATGCGAGAGTGTAAATTCATTTAACTCTTCCAGAGCAAACTAGACACTATTGCATTCTAAGCTCGCTTTTAATGTTAGCAAATACTCTTATTAGCTAGTATTAACGTATCACTAATACATCTAACTACATTTTTCAAATCTTCCCTTACCCAAATAACTTAACTGTCACTATAAATTGATGCGAAGTTAGCAATAAATGCCATCTATAGACTTTAATATTCCGCATTTCGTCTGCAATCTTAATAAACTGAGGGCTTGTTGCACAAACGTGGATTAATCCCTGGATTAATAACTGATTGTCCATTTTTTTTTTGACAGAACGGCGTAATTGACAAATATTTACACTCATCATTATTTGTTAATATCATCAACTTTTGTGCAACAGGCTCTGTATTTTTGTACAATTATCAAATAAAAAGGTGTAGCCATGCATATTAATCAAGTGCCACATACGACACTCTTAACATAAATCTCAAATTGTCACTGTACTCTGTGTCCAAGTTAATGAGCGCCACTATGGTAAGAGATATAGATTTGGCTAAATGGGAGAAAAGTTGAGATATAGATTTGGCTAAATGGGAGAAAAGTTACGTAGTTAACTAAAGTGGCGTTTCGAAGTCCTTGGAACATTTTTTGGTTCTAAAGTTATTTTGAAAGAATTGAATTTTTGGAATTTAGAAATTATTTTTTCTGGCGTTAATATTTTTAATGCCCTTTAAGGTGGCATTATTAGTTTTTTAATCCAACGTTTCGTCTTTGCGGAACCACCATCAACTTTTTTTTAATACGACCCTGGTATTCTGCTATCAGGTTATTAAAGTCCTTTAATTGCGTTTTAGTCTTTTTTTGGGCCTTAATCAAGAAAATTCCTATTACGGACCTGTACGTAGTTTTTTATTTTTTAAGAATTAGTAATTACCTATATCTATTAACAGTTTATATCATTTAAGTATTTAATAGCAATCAAATGACTAAATTGATCTACTAGTTAATACTAAAAAACAAGGATCATGTCAAAGTACAATATGATGTTAAAGAACGGTTCTAAAATACTGGTCGACATATTACATAAATATCGACTTTTTGTTTAAACGCGGTTTGTTTTCAGACCAATAATTGAAATTTATAATTCTAGCATTTCCTTGTGTACCGTTCCAATTTTAAGAATAAATGATTGCTTATAATCTAACCATCAGCGAAGCGAAGGAATAAATCAACATGTTTGGCAGATTCCAGTGGCGCTGCGTTGTTTTATGATATGTACGAGTATATAATATAATAATTGATGCCTTACCTTAAATTTAAAAACTCTATAAAATGATTTCTAACAAACGAAGTGTTTTATAATTAAATGGTATATTACAGTGGTATCTTTAAAAATCACTTTTTATAGTTAAGTTTTCAATAAAACATTGCAATCGTACACGCCTATGATCTTTACTTTAGAACTCAACAACAGGTACGTCCCATTGTTAAAAGATTAGCAGCTATTGATAAATAATTTACGTTGTAACGGTATAGTATGGAAGCGGTATATCCTAAAACTAGTTTAAGAAACCTGTTAAGTACTTAATACAAAATAGTATACCACTTATATGTAAAATAATTGAAATATTTTAATTTATTCCTTCGCTTTGTTTCTGGACAGATTGTAGCTCAGTTAACAGTTTAGACCATTTAAATATTTAATAATAATTCAATGGCAGAGTTATGTCAGATTCATGCATAACTAACAAGTCCTACTTCTTGTAAAATTACTTTCCGTTTCTAACCATACAAAAGCATGCTTTGGAAAACATTTATGAATGTGATAAAGGCGTATTATACATTTGTATTGACAGTCTTGTTGGTAATTAGAAACATTACTTTAGTGTGTAATAATTGGTAATTTTTTCTATTAATTGTTTTCTAATGAAGATAAGTTTAGCATGGTGACATGTTTAATTTCTTCAAACCAGAATTGTTGTATTGCAGAGCGTGTATATTTAGAGAAGTTTCCCGAAAGGAGACAACCAAATAAAAGGAGTTTTAGCAAATTAGTGTAAAATCTCAAAGCGTACGGTCGCTTTAAAAAACCTGCAGTTTCACGGCAAAAGACCAGCAATGAGGAAAGAGTACATAATATTTTGTTAGCTGTCACTGAAAATTCTGGTATATCAGCCCGGAGAATTGAACAAAGTGTGAATATACCAAAATCGACGGCACATTTCATCCATACCAGTACAGAATTTGCCAAGGATTTACACCGGGTGATTTGGAAAGACGTCGTTAATTATGTGAACGGTATACAAGAAAACGCCAGGATAATATGAATTTTCCATATCAAATAATATGGTCTGATGAGAGCATGAATACAAATACCTGCATTTCTAATTTTATTATTGGTCTGAAACCAATCCATTTTTAAATCAAGACCGATTTGGTTTTAATATGTGGGCAGATATTTTCGGCACAACGATTGTAGCATTGTTTATTTACCATTATAGTTTAACAGCAGTGCGTTAGAATGATTTACTGGAAAATGATTTAGATGATTCTCTCGATAATATGCCTCTGACGAAAGTTCGCGATTGTTGGATATAGCAGTATGGGGCACCTGCCGTAATTCCAGAAGAGTTAGATAGTATTTTTCATTACGATTCCCAGGGAATGTCATTGGTGCCCATTCAGAGACCCTGGCCAGCGCATTCCCCAGATGTAACCACGTTTGGTTTTTTTCTTGTTCGTTAAAAACTATGTATACCAACATACTTCTGGGGCATTACTCCAGAAATATTGACCAGGGTTTTAGAATCTACTCTGAAAAGGTGCTAGCTCTGTTTGGAAACAATGGAAATTTGTTTGAACATATACTTTATGTTTAATTGTTTGGTTCATATTCACTTGTTTTTAGGCCTTCTGTTAATTTACTTTGATATGATCTTTGTTTTTTTTATTAAATTAGTATATTAATTGAGTCATTGGATTGCTATTAAATACTTAAATGATATAAACTGTTTATAGGTATATGTAGGTAATCATTAATTCTTAAAGAATAAAAAAACTATGTACAGGTCTGTAATAAGAATTTTCTTGATTAAGGGCCAAAAAAACTAAAACGCCATTAAACTATAATTGGATTCGGAATAAAAAGGTCTTTAATAACCTGATATCAGAATACCAAGGCCATATTTATGAAAAATGTTGATGATGGTTCCGCAAAGACGAAACGTCGGATAAAAAACTAATAATACCACCTTAAAGGGCATTAAAAATTGCTGTACAGAAGCGTTATCGGTTTTAGTTTAGACCAAATATTAGCGCCTGAAAAATATAATTTGTAAAATCCAAAATTTCAATTTTTTCAAAATAACTTAAGAACCAAACGTTTTTTCAGGGATTTCTAAACGCCATTTTCTTAGGCCTTTGATTACGCAACTTTTCTCCCATTTAACAAAATACAATAGTGGCCCTCATTATCTTGGACACTGTACTGGACAAATTAATTATTTTTCTAAACGCAATCTTTCTTTATTAAACAAGTAACCAATATCACGTTTAATCATAATCAACCTATCCATTAATTATGTAAAATTGGACAAATCAAATTCTAAATTATCAAGAATAATTCAAAATGATTAATATTACTGCTTCTCTTTATTACGCGGGGCATCGATATAGTCCTTAAAATGTAATCAACCTCTTCTAAATATTATATAAAATTCGACTCTAATGCGTTCCCCGAATGGTTAACAATTGATTAAGCGTGACCCTGATATCAATTGTAAAACGTAATCCAGTCCTTCTTGTTATTATCCAAAACTCTTAAGCTCAAAATTTACCTTACCAATTTTCATTTAAAATTGGTAGAGGTTGATCATCTTTTAAAAATGAAATCAATATCACGTTTAATCCGATAAGATTAAATGCGGTATGTCTAATTACTAGAACGGTTCTGCAGAACCCAATTTTTTTAAAGAATAGTGATTCTGCAAAAGTTTATGGAATCTGAATAGGGGTGGAATATAAGGGTTGCCGATGGCCCACGTCGTTTTGGGGCTAGAATATGTTGTATTGTATAATGTAATATATGTTCAATTTCAAAGAATTTACTTTTATCTTAATAGTGGTTCTGCCACACTAGATTAAGTTAGGGGTACAATATAAGGGTTGTGGGATAGCTGCTCTCATTTTGAAGTCAGAATAAATTGTATTTGGATTAGGTTAGCGAATGTGTGCTATTTCAAGCGCTTTTGCTTAATTATAGTATTGATTCCAGAAAAAATTGGATTCAGCAGAAGCATTCTGCAAATGATCATCGCCCATTGAATATTTTAAAACATCTATTATTCGAATTATTAATCATTTAAAAGAAATTCTACTATATCAACTATAATGTGTACCTATTTACAATTGTAAATATAAATAATTATTATTCACGTTAATTAAAGTTAATTTTTAGGTAATAATTAGAAGAGGTTGATTATGTTTTAAAACTGATTTTGGAGACACGTTTGATAAAGGAATTAGATAAATAGAAAAGGTTGATTGTTTTAAAATTGAAATCGTGCACTGTTTAATGAAAGGTCCTATGATATTGAAAAATAATTTGCCAGGACTAGTGCCGCGCGATAATGAAAATTGATTATCCATAACAAAAAAATATCGATAATTATCGATTGTCGATATATCGATAATATTGATCGATAACGCCGATAATATCAATAACGTACAGCTTTCGAAAGGCTAACCATTCCCCGTATAGTTTTGTGTGGAGCTAAAATGACACTTGTGAAGTTAGAACCCCGACAAAGAGTTGTAGACAGTAGTTCTGATTAGAGTTCTAGCTTCCTTTTAAATAGTGTAGAAGTACTTTTATAAAAAATAAAAAGAGTTCCTCTCATTAACGGTTCCAAATTTTAATTTGAAAAATTGGGTGCTAACTTCACATCGAAAATCGAGATCCAGTGGTTCTGACTAGCTAAATTACTATATTTTGAAAAGTTCTAGAGTTACTGATTTTTTTAAGATTAAAAAAAAATAAACATTTTTGAAAATTCAATCCGATTAATATTTCCAAAGTAGTTCTCGACATGCACAATGCCTTTCCAAAGAGTTTCGATGCTAAAAGTAATTATATAATTTTTTTTAAATTAATTTATTCGAAAAATGGGCTATTTTTTACGTAATTGTTTAAAAAATTATGTAATTAATTTTATCATCGGAACTCTTTGGAAAGGCTCATAACTACAGGAGAATTGTTTTAAAATAATAAGAATTTATGAAAATCGACATGCATCTCATCTATATCCTCCTAAATTTTCAAAGTATCGATGAATAACATTTTGAACGGTTCCAATAGTTCCCGCAGTAGATTTGGATAGTACTCGGAAAGTTATGAAAGGAATTCTAATGACTTAAAGCAACCTGATCAATAATTAATGTGTTACACAGAAAACAAATTTGGATTTAGCACAAAAATTAAAGACTTAAAAACATTAAAAAATAAATTTTTTTATAGAAGTTTTGAGCTGTTTCAGTGTTAATAATTTTTCAATTATTCAATATATATTTCATGAAAATATCTGGTGTGGAACACCATACAACCTTCCAACCTATAAAATGGAAATTAAAAGCAATGAAATAATTTTAATAACATTTTTCTTAGGATAATTATGCAACCTCTTTTATGAGAACTTCATTACGAAAATAGACAACATTGTAAAAACAAAAACAATAATCTACGTTAAACAGACGTTTAAAACTTCATGTCAAACAGAGGTTAATAGACATCTAGATGCTAACTTAAAAAATTAAAAGAAATGAAATAACTTTAATTATAATTTTTACCTTCCAACTTACATATACATACGTAGGTATAGAGGTTACGCAATCGACTTTTTTTTACTATTGTTAAATCGACTTATTAGCTCATTTTACAACTTTTGGCCAAGGTTTGCCAAGATCGGCCATGATGTCTGGATGTCCGTATGTGCCTAAATGTATGTTAGTATCCAAGATAACTCCTGAGCGATAATACCTACGTACTTATAATTTTGTATTTAAGCTTGTTTTGATTTGGCTTGAACTGATTAGATTTTGGGAGAAATCCAGCGGCGTAGAGGGGGTGGGGTTATTAGGGTCAGTTTTTGGTTTTTATCAAATATTTCTAAAACAGCTGCATATTTCAAAAATATAAAAATACCTAGATGTATACCTTACACTGTTTTAAAAGTATTTGATAAAAACCAAAAACTGATCCAAATAAACCACCCCTCCCCGCCGCTGGATTTCTTCCAAAATTTAATCAGCTCCAAACGAAATGGAAACAAGCTTCAATACAAAATTTTAAGTGCGTAGGTGTTTTCGTTCTGGAGTTATCGTGGATACTAACATACATCCACACACGCACGCACGCACGTACGCACGCGCACACACGCACACATAGACACATATAAACAGATAGACACACAAACATCCAGACATCATGGCCGATCTTAGCCAAAAATTGTTTAACTGAGCTAATACGTCGATTTAGCGATAGTGAAAAAAAAGTCGATTGCATAACCTTCTATACCTATATATGTACATGTAGGTTGGAAGGTAAAAATTGTAATTAAAATTATTTCATTACTTTTAATTTCTTAAGTTAGCATCTAGATGTTTATTAACTTCTGTTTGACATGAAGTTTTAAACGTCTATTTGACGTTGTTTTTGTTTTTACAATGTTGCCTATTTTCGTAATAAACATATAAGAGAGGTTGCATAATTATCCTAAGAATAATGTTATTATTTCATTTTTTTTTAATTTCCATTTTGCAGGTTGGAAAGTCGAGTGAAGTGCCACACCAGATATTTTCAAAAAATATATATTAAGTAATTGAAACATTATTGATATTGAAGCAGCTCAAAAATTATTTTTTAATGAGTGTTTAACAGGTGCTAAATCCAAATTGTTTCGTGTAACATTAATTATTGATCGGATTGCTTTGCCATTAGAATTTCGTTTATAACTTTCTGAGTACTATACAAATCTACTGCAGCAACAATTGGAACTCTTCAAAATGTTGTTCATCGATACTTTGAAAATTTACGAGGATATAGATGAGGCGCTGGTCGATTTGGAAGAGTTCTGATTATTCTAAAACAATTCTCTTATATTATTTTTTTTTAATTCATCTATTCCAAAGAGTTCCGATAATAAAATTAGATAAATAAAAAAAAAAAATTATATAATTAATTTTAGCATCGAAACTCGTTGGAAAGGCATTGTGCTTGTCGAGAACTGTATAAGAACTATTTTTAACTATCGAAACTCTTCAAAATATTTATCGTCGAAAATTTAAGCTATGCGATTTTTTAAATTCGAATAATTCTATAAATATTAATCGGATTGAATTTTCAAAAATTACTATTGGAACTATTGGAACTCTTCCAAATATTTATCGTCGATACTTATGTTAAGTTATGCGATTCCTTAAAGTCGAATAATTCTATAAATATTCATGGGATCGCTTTCGATCATTAGAATTTGTTTCAGAACTTTTCGAATACTATTCAATTCTGCTGCGAGAAATATTAGAACTCTTTAAAATATTTTTTAATATTTTGTTTAAGTAAAAGGGCTACAACTTTTTCATTTCGGATCATAATTTTTATTATATTAGCGAGAACTCTTAGGAATGAATAAAAGAACATCAAAAGTTGATTGGCATATCAATTTGAATTTTCAAAAACAATTTTTTTTCATATCAAGAACTAGAATTTTGCAAAATATAGTAATTTAGCTAGTCAGAACTACTGGATCTCAATTTTCGATGTGAATTTAGCACCCTATTTTACAAATTAAGCATTGGACCCGTTAATCAAAAAGAATTTATGGTCACCTCACTGAGGTGACCTTAAATTCTTTTAGGTTTTTTTCGTAAATATTATGACTTAGTATGCAAGGACGCATTTTATATCCACACAAAACTGTAGATAGTGGTACGGGAAGTGGTTAGCCTCTTGAAAGCTATACATTATCGATACTATCGGCGTTATCGATAATCAATATTATCAATAATTGATTTATCGATAATATAGATAGACAAATATTATCGATGATTATCGATATTTATGGATATATCGATAATTATAGGCACCCCTAGCCAGGACCATATTAAAGTAGATTCTTTTGTAACAATTAAAAGAGGTAGATTATTTTAAAATTGATCGCGGTTTGGATTTAATAAGGAAATCAATAGTATTTTAGTATTCCTGTTTGGAATCTATTGCTAACTTCACATCAGTTTATCATAAGGATATCGAAAATTAGAGAATTAGTTAATACTTACCATATCCGTAAGAATCTCCATTTATTGTTGATTTTAGTTTCAGTTGATGAATGGCAGTGAAGACTTAATGAATATGTCTCTAGATGATCTAGAACAGTTATCCTCAACCTCAAATCAACAAGATGTTGAAAGGGCTATTCATAAATATTCCACATACTTAGATCTCTCAATAAAAAGTTTACAAAAAAGTAGTGTAGGAAAAAAATCACCGATAGTATTAAATCGAATAAACGAAGTTATTCAAAAAGCATGGGCTGTGCCAACGTATGGTCACGAATTAGGTTATTCTCTATGCAATGCTTTGCGAAATTGTGGAGGACTAGATTTAATAATGACTAATTGTATTACAACTGATGAAGATTTGCAATTTTCGAGTGCTCGGTTATTAGAACAATGTTTAACAACGGAAAATCGGGCCCACGTTGTTTCTCATGGTTTAGATAAGGTAGTAAATGTTGCATGTATGTGTACACGACACTCAAATTCAGTTGCACATGCACGAGTGGGGACTGGAATTTTAGAACATTTATTTAAACACAGTGAAGAAACCTGTAGTGATGTAATTCGACTTGGTGGGTTAGATGCTTTATTATTTGAATGTCGAAAAAGTGACGTAGAAACATTAAGGCATTGTGCCGGCGCCCTTGCTAATCTTAGTTTATACGGTGGTGCCGAAAACCAAGAAGCAATGATTAAACGAAAAGTACCAATGTGGTTATTTCCTCTTGCCTTTCATACTGACGACAATATAAAATATTATGCGTGCTTAGCCATTACAGTTTTAGTAGCGAACGCTGAAATTGAAGCCGAAGTACTGCAATCAGGTACTCTAGGTTTAGTAGAACCATTCGTAACGTCCCACAATCCTTCCGAATTTGCCAAATCAAATTTGGCGCATGCCCATGGCCAGAGTACAACTTGGTTAAAACATTTAGTACCCGTTTTAAGTTCGAAACGTGAAGAAGCAAGAAATTTAGCGGCATTTCATTTTTGCATGGAAGCCGGAATAAAAAAGCAGCAAGGAAATACAAACATTTTTGCCGAAATTGGTGCGATAGAATCTTTAAAAAGGGTTGCTAGTTGTCCTAATGCAGTTGCCTCTAAGTACGCTGCTCAAGCTCTCCGATTAATTGGAGAGGAAGTTCCACATAAATTAAGTCAGCAAGTTCCTTTATGGTCAACAGAAGATGTAGAAGAATGGGTAAAGCAAATTGGTTTTACGGAATATACAAATAGCTTTGTCGAAAGTCGTGTTGACGGTGATCTTTTATTACAAATAAGTGAAGAGAATTTACGTGACGATATAGGGTTAACGAACGGAATTAAAAGAAAGAGATTTACGCGAGAACTACAAAACTTGAAAAAAATGGCAGATTATAGTTCAAGAGATTCGGCGAATATTAACAGCTTTTTACAGTCTTTAGGACCTGAGTTTAGCATTTACACGTACAGTATGCTAAATGCAGGTATCGAAACAAAAGAATCTTTAAGAAACTTATCAGAGGATCAATTACTTAGGGAGTGCAGTATAGTAAATTCCATACATAGGCTAAGGATAATGGAAGCTATTCGAGCTTTAGAAAATGGACTATCTTACTTAAATGACGATAGCATGGATAAATCGTTAGATGTATTTGTTAGTTATAGGCGGTCTAACGGTTCTCAATTGGCCAGTTTATTAAAAGTTCATCTACAATTAAGAGGATTTAGTGTATTTATTGATGTTGAGAGATTGGAAGCTGGAAAATTTGATAATAATTTATTACAAAGTATTCAAAAAGCAAAACATTTCCTATTAGTTTTAACGCCCAACGCTTTAGAAAGGTGTATTGGCGATGGTGATCGAAAGGACTGGGTACATCGCGTACGTATACATAAAATTTTCACAAATTTTATCTAAATTCAGTATTTATAGGAGATTGTGGCTGCGTTACAATCACAATGTAACATTATTCCAATTATCGACAATTTCCAATGGCCTGAAGCAGAAGAACTTCCTGAAGATATGCGACAGGTATGTCATTTCAATGGTGTTAGGTGGATACATGATTATCAAGATGCTTGCGTGGACAAACTTGAAAGGTAAAAAAATGAATTAAAAGCAAAGACAAATTGTAACTATTTAAATCATTAGGTTCATGCGTGGAGAAATAAATACAAGAGCCGATATGCTTAGCGGTCGTTGTGCTCTTAAGGGCGACATCACTCCTGGAACGCCATCCAATCCGACTTTAGTTCGTCAACCACCCAATTATCAACGAATGCACAGCAATGATTCTGGTAGCGGTAAAGGATCCGACAAAGATGTTAATGGGAATTCAGGGTTATCTAGGGATTGACTAGATGGTCCCCCAGCCTCGGTTACTACTTCTCCGTTACCTAGGTAGGTACGTGTGTCATTAATACTTCATTAATATTGCATGTTGCATGCTAAACGCATAAGAGTTTATCCAATTACCTAAATTAAAAAAAAAATGCTTGTACGTTAAAAATCACTTGCAAGAATTGTGTTCACAAAAAGAGGTTCCAAAGTAGTCAGTCACAGAAAAAAATTGTCTGCAAAGTCTATTATTAACGATATGCTAGATTTAAGGATGTGATGCCGGAACCATTTTAATAAAAAGGCTTTTAATATGAACTGATATTCTAAAGAATAGTAAAGGTTTAAGAATAAAATATAGGTACCACGGTAGATATTTTTGTGAAATTCGTATATCTCCTATGCACAAAAAAGCATTTTCTGATTTCTACACCAGTAGCTTTCCTGCAAAATATCTGCACTGAATACAAAAAATTATACTGCTTTTGTCTTAAAATAGGAACTATTTTTGAAATCCCCATTCATTTCGGATTTGATCCCCGGCTTGATTTTCTCTCGCTTAATGCGAGATTTTCGCGTAAAAACAAATTTAATTAATGGATTCTGGAGGTAGTGTGATGTTTCCATGGGAATGAGAAAAGTCTACATAAACTAAATATTAATAAAGTACTAAATTCTTAATTTAAAATTTAAACCAAAAATGTGTGTTGATAAATATTACTGTTATTGCTGCTAATTCACGAACCGTAGACTTTTAATAAACGTGAATAATAAGAACAAACTTAACAAACATTATAACTAAAAATTTGTTTACTTTGTTCCACCGTCAATCCGCACCAGGCGTCGCATATGCTTAAAAATAAGCGGGTTGCCAAGCTAATTCATTGGTGAGGGTCGTAGGTCGCTGTAAGATGTAAATTAACTGAAAATAATTTCAAACATTCAGACTTACCATAAACTAACTATCAAAATCAAAAGTCCAAAGGCCCCACTATAATCAAAACTTATTTCCAGAAATAAATATGGGGGCAAAGGGTTTTTTCACGTGATTACAGAATATGGAAATAATGGCCCAAATGATTAAGATGGTAACTCAAATTCAAATGTAAGTTCTTATTATTCACCTCAAATTTAATAGGTGCGGTAGGGTTTACAAGAACAAGCTTAGTAGCTTTAAATAACGCCACAATTACTAAATAATCACGAAACATAAATTTAGAATACCTAAAAAGTTCCAATTAACCATAACATTATCTTTGCATGAAATAATAACTATACAGTACAAAAATATTCACGTTCTCTCTGACTGCCTAAAAATACTGGCTCCAAATCTTAACGGTGCCCTTAAATTTGTATGCATGTGCTCAATCAATTTAACTAAATTCAAAATAGTAAACAATCAATCATTAATTAAATTTAGAGAAACGTAAAAGTTCCTTAGATATATATATATCAACGTTGCTTAATATCGTTATACTTATGTGAAATATAATTACTAAAAATTATTGAGAATGTTTAATCTGCTTTCTAATTCATTAATTCTGTGCATGTAAATTAATAGACGTTAAATGCAAAACAGCGTTGGCTTAAAATGTGGTTAAACAGTCGTGAATCACGCTGACGTACTTCATAGAGGACGTTTTAAAATATTAGATTTATTAGACGCTTCTGTATAATTCCCAAAATCAAGACACTCTTTAAAATTTAATATGTGCGTATTAAATTTCGGAAGCTATTCACCAAATCATTAAATTACATTAAGGTTTTATGCCTTTAAGGTCAATAAACTGCCAACTAATTAAAGGCAAATAAATAAATCAAAATTTGGGAAACAATCCGGTTTAATACTTTTTGGAGATGTTGAATACCCAAAGATGCATAAATTGAACTCCTTACTTACTTTAATACAACAAATAAATGTAACTGTAAATGTTTCAACTACCGTTTAGGTTGATTATTTTGAAATAAATTACGTTAGATAAGTATTAGTTGCAATAAAGAAAATATCTAAACACTTAATACGTATATTGAATAAATAAAACAATTAATTACACCTGTCCACCCACTGGCAGTTTCCTTAGTATCGATCTAATAACACCTGTTCTAACCAATATCACTGCCGTTTTAAAATAAAAAAATATGTTTATTTAAACTAATCGAGAAATATAAATGAAGCTTGATATCCAACCACATCAGACCATACTTAAACTTCAAATCAAAGGTCTCATGCACTTTTTGTTTTAATCCAATGTGTGCGTAATTGCACTTTTAGTGGTTCAGCGAACTAACGGCTGGTTATATGGTATGGGCATGTAACCATCTGGAGAAGCTCACACTACATACAATTAGTTTTATATGAATAGTTTTCTTTGAAAAGACACCTCGATAAAGGGTTATAATTTTCGACTTTCCCTTTTTCCTTATGAACGACGTAATGAACCTTACATATTATTTATACGTTGCACATAAATTTCCTTTACAGCTACGGTCGCTTTTATTTAAAACTGTCTATGACACGGTCTTGTTAAAAATTTAAGTGTTTTAATCTAACTTTAAAACAATTTCGTCGTGATTAACTATTTGAACTGCACATGCTATTTAGATAATAAATCTCACCATGGGTTTATGTAATTCGCAAAGTTACCTACCACACTTTAACAGTAAACAAAGCCCCTATGTCAACCGGGGCGTAATTTTTAAATTTAAGGCTCACACATGTATGGTCTTGTTGGTACGTTAACTAGCACGATATCTTCCCTAAACCTTCGTTTTATCACCTCGGTTTCACGCTACTCACAGCAATAACGCTTTACCTTCTTTCCTTGAATAAAATATTACGACCAACGCAGAATTATGACGTCATTGCGCTACTCATCATCCAGAAAATTCATGTACTCTTAACTTTCATATTACAAATATTTATAAATACCATCAAATTTCTTTATGAAGCAAAACGGATTTCATCTCCGTATACTTTAACGATAATTTTCGTGATAATTTAAAGCTCGATATCATCGAACTAATGCAAAAGCATTTTAAACAGGAGCCTCCGCCATCACCGTTTATTATGGAAAATATGTAAATCCATCCTTTATCTTTCTTCATAAATTCTGCATTATTTTATATTGTCATCACTAAGTCGCTTCAGAACATTAACATTAAATAAACCCAAAGTTTAAAAAAATAAAGAAATAACTTTTAGGTGTCAATTACCTTATGACCACGCGTAATTTTTTTAAGCGTAAATGTGTTTTAGACGAAAGAAAATCAAGAAATCACATTTGCTCAGATATGAATGGGATTTCAAAAAAAAATTATTTTAAGAAAAAAAACCGACCTATAATTTTCTTTTGTTAAATATTTAGTGCATATCCACACGCCACTGGTATAAATTAAAAAAAATAGTTTACGTTAAAATACATTTTGCCCCATGAAACGTCTATACCAACTTTCAAAAAGCAATTAGGGTGGTATCAGTTATAAAAATCTTCCAAAAGTTATAAAAAGTAATTTTTCCAATCCTGTATCATAAAGTTTACATTAACGTTCTGTTTTGGGGTGAAAACAGAACGATAATAATACATAACGCTAACTTTATTTTAAAATTTTTGGCGCATCTCGATTTATGGCATTTGCTACCCTAGATTTGCAGGTTTTACAGACAGCTGTAAGCCCTAACCTCTAAATATTGTGCGAAAAATTGTAAATTTCTAAATGTCAGTTTACTATCAGTGTAGCCAACATACAAAAATTCAGTCTGACAATTATGAAAATTAGCAAATTGCAATTGTTTTATAACAATCAGAATTAGAAAAAATTGTATTAAACACACATTTCATAATGTGTATTGCTGTGCTCGTGCTTTGGAACACTCGACGCTTATCACTCGCATGGTAATACTAACATTATGATACTTGTATTTTAATATACTATTATAATTGAATAAATAGTAAACCTACACAAATTTTTCATACTAACTGTAATTTTTTGTTACTCTAAGACGCCAGGACTTACTGGACTAAATTCTGGTAATACTTTTATAAAAAATGAATTTTAATAAATAATTAATAATACATTTTCTTATTATTTACAGACTTTATAAGTCGTCAAGCCCATGCCGTAATTGGATAATGAGTTCGGGTAAATATCCAAGAGGTTTACCACCTCAATATCCAACAGCACCTCGTAGAGGTTCGAATTCACCAATCTCACCAGTAATTATGAATAGTCCTTCAACTGTTCCAAATAGATCTCGAAGTTTGGATGGATTACTTGATAACGAACCATTAGAAATTATATCATCAGCAACTTCTGAAGCAACTCCGTCCGAAAAGTCACAAAAATCACAAAGTTGTGATAGTAACTTAGATATGAAAATCTCTGATGAAAATATTAATATTGATAAAGAGACTGAAAAATTAAGTAATAGAAATAGTAGCTTAAGTAATACAAGTAGTAAAATGCAAAATGTAGAAAGCAGTTTAGAGGATTCGTTGGATTCTAACGAAATTAATAAATCGTCCGACTTAAGCCTACATAGTAATTCAAGTGATAATTTAAAACAAAAGCGAAAGTTTGTAAATCGATGTGTTAGTAAAGTGCGATCTCTTATTAAAAAATAGCTTTTTGCTTATAATTGTTGAGCATTAACGATGAATAGTATTTTTTTATTTGGTCCTAATTGGAGCAGCTAAATTATGTAAGAGTACAAAGCACAGCTTTTACAACTCTAGTTTTTATATGTATATCTTGTAAAGAAGCAGCTAAAAGCAGCCTTTCAAAATCGTGATCGTGACACATTTTTTTTATGTGGACACCTAGTATGTAAGATAATGTATAAGTAAAGATCATTGAATTGCCTCAATGTAAACTTTACTTATGTTGACTATTTTAATGTGTTTTACATTTAGTTGTACGTACTACCGAACTTGCTTAATCTTGCAAGGTGTATAGGTATTTTAACATACTATTAAGCATACTTAGCTGGACGCTCAAATATTTAATTTTATTTTAAGTAACTTGAGCTAATAAGTTAAGCACCGTTTTAACATAATATAGTCTATAGTATTATATTTTATAGTGTAATTATTTTATTGTTTTTTTTTTATTCAAAAAT
Organism: Vesta saturnalis; assembly: GCA_036346205.1. Lineage (NCBI taxonomy): Eukaryota > Metazoa > Arthropoda > Insecta > Coleoptera > Lampyridae > Vesta > Vesta saturnalis. The sequence continues at coordinate 6,086,055 of JARFJB010001921.1, forward strand.
GTTAAATTTAAAAATATATTTTATTAAAATTATATGCACTTTTACATCCCGTACACATGGTGACAGTTTTCCGATTTGCATAAAAAATTAATTTAAAATATTTTGATTGTTCTACATCAAGCATTCAAAAGCATAGTAAATCATTTGATAAACATAAATTCTCTAACATAAATGTAACAAGATAAACAATCACACAGTTCAGGTTACTCAGAATAAACTTTCTCTACTTTCACTGCAGTGAAGTGTACTTCCACTTCAACATATATGTATATAAGATAGGTTATGTATTGCATTATTCACTGTAACACCTTGTTTACTTCGATTCATATTATTATTCACATAAAGTAATCTATAAATTACACTCTCTAACTTCTTTCAGATAACTCGCATTAAAATTGAAACATATAATCAGAGCTTTTTAAGTAAAAATATATATGCAGTACAAATGCCACAGGGAAATTATTTATTTTTTTGAAAAATGTTGATATGGCTTTACTTACTTTAACAAATGCTGTTTGGAACACACAAACACGAGGATTGGGACAATATACAGATCATTAAGGGGATTGGTCGTGGCTTCATATCACAGTGATTTGTGTGCACGAAAAATTTTACGTGAAATGTATTCCACATGTTTGCTTTCCCACATTGGTTTTTTCACTTTTATTATTTGCTATACAACTATATGAGAGAGTTCACTGCAGTACAGTTTCCCAACTCAAGTTGTTTCCCTGAATCAGCGAAGTTATCATTCGGAAATCACTGACTGACCAAGGCACAAAGATGTGTGATCGAGAGGCACGTGCTTGGGTCAAACAGCGTAAATCCGGGCTATTCTCTACTATGTAACAATGTTGGTTTTTCATAGACAAAGGCAATCACGAACTTCATACCATTCGAAAACAATATTGCCAATTATTGTAAATGTATGTGTGTGTCTATATATATATATATATATATATATATATATATATATATATATATATATATATATATACAGTGGTGTGAAAAAGGCCTGCATCACCTCTTAAAATTAATGAAAAATGAACTTTAAAGCACTTCACAGGAATGCTCTTCAACTATATTCTCTATATCAGCTCTATCTTAACTAAGGACTTAATCACAATGATAAAATAAAAAAACATTGAAGTAACTTAGTAAAAAAAGGCTTTATTCAAAATATCAAAAAATTACAAAAAAAAACATACTGCATTATGCCAAATATGATCTTATTTAAAACTAATTTTAGTATTTAATCGGCCAACCCTTGTTTTTGATGACTAGTTTAGACTAGTTTTTAGAAATGGAATTCACCAGTTTTTCCAGTTCCTCCCTAGTGATGCAGTGATTCCAGGCGTCAATTAGAGATTCGATGAGGGCGACCTTTGTCGTTGGTTTTTTCTCTCGATATGATGTGAGATATCCTGTTCCACAAGTTTTCGATGGGATTCAGGTCTGGAGATTGCGCTGGCCAGTCCAACCTGATAATTCCATTCATCTTCATCCACGATTGAACAATCTTAGCTCTATGGCAAGGTGCGTTGTCATCTTGAAACTGAAAGCTTTCTTCGCCAAACAAATCGTTTCCACTTCACAGCATTTTGTTCTGTAGCACTTCGATGTATTTTGTGGCATTCATCATTCCAGAGATGATGTGCAGCCGACCAACTCCTCGGAAGGACATGCAACCCCACACCATAACAGGTTGGATGCTTAATTGTTGGAATGATACATTTTGGCGAAAATTCTTCCCCTGGAAACCTTCTGACATATGTATTTCCAGCATGATTATTGATGTTAAAAGTTGATTCATCACTAAATAATACTCTTTGCCACTGATCTGTTGCCCACTTTAGATGTTCCTTTGCCCATTTCAAACGGTTCAGCCTTTGCTTCTCGGAAAGTAATGGTTTCTTACGTGCTTTACACCCTCTCAATCTAAAAATAATCAGTTTTCTCCTCGCAGTGAAGTGCACACACTTATACCTGTAGCTTCACTCCATATTTTTGTTAACTGGGTGGAATTGAGACGTCTATCAGCAAGGCTTGTTCGTCTTAAGACAGCATCATCTCGAACGGAAGTTTTCTTTGGTCGCCCACTACGCCGTTTGTCGTCGATTTTTCCAAACTCAGTATACTTTTTAATGATCCGAACTACTGTAGATTGGTTAGATTTTACTAATGACGCGATTTCGCGACTAGAAGCACCTTGGTTATGATGAAAAATAATTTCAAACCGCGTTTGGTCTGATAATTTCGTTTGCTTCGGTTTAGAACACATTTTAACTTTCTACATGAAATGCAAAAAGTGAATAATGGCTTAAAGTATTTTCAGCCCATATATACTAACAATTTAATGGAATTATTTTCTTCAAATTTACTTTAAATAGATTTTAACGACTTCCCTTTAGGACCTAATAATTATGCTATTTTTGGAATTCTTTAAAATCTGCTTAATTAGCCGATTTGATTAATTATAATGACATCATTAGCAATAACACTAATGATATATGAAGTACAATCAGATAATTCAAGGTAGTTGACGAAAGAATTCGAAAAATTTCTGTAGAGTCCAAAAACCATTGTAGACGTGGGTGATGCATGACTTTTTCTCACCACTGTATATATATATATATATATATATATATATATATTAATTTGAAGGGTATGAAAATGTAAACTTTCACCATTAACACTCATAATAAAATACTTATCTTTTTGGGATTTTTAATGGTGTATTTAAATTATCAATCTAAACATTTCGATAACACTTACAGTTATCTTCGTCAGTAAATGTTAGTTAAAATTGTTAAAGATTAGTAAACAATTTTGTCAAATTTGAAAATTCAAACATAAACATAAAGCTTATTAATATAACAGTTTGAAATTAAACTATAAAATTGTAGTAAAGAATAACTGGTCATTAAAATTAAATATTGTTAAAGGCATTTAACAATATTTAATAATTAATTAATTTTAATTACATATTTTTATTTCAAATGTATATTAGTTATGATTTAGTTTAATCAATTATAAAGTTTATCATTAAATTAACTAACATTATCAAGAAACGTAGTTATTTGTTATAATTAAAATACCATTAAAAATCCCAAAAATAATATTTATTAATTTGAAGGGGTTTCGTATTTAGTATTAATCATTATACAAGTATTAAATCAAAAATTGAACTGCTAGGTTTATTACTGATTACGTAAAGCCAAAACTAAACAATAATGTTTTGGACTATCTACCGTCTTTTTCTTACCCATGTCTAGTTATGCGACAAAAGAATGAGTCGATAAGACGTTTAGGAAAGTCGTTGTGCAGAGAATTATAGTCAAAATGAAGCCACGACAAATCTCTTAAAGCTTTACGTCAAGTGACTACTCCTTATAACAGAAACCCAGAGATGATTTCTATAATAAACAAATGAATGTTAATATAACTTCTAAGAACATAATTAAGCCTTTAATAAATACGCTACTAAATTGTCGCTGCCAAGATGATTTATAACTCTCTGATATTTTGGGACGTACTATAGCAACATATTTGGTTAAATTCCGAGTTTTTTTTAAAACAGCAGTACTTTTTTTCTAATAATGAATGCTTTAATTATCTTTTCCCTAAGTTTGTTACAATTTGGAAAACCTCATTTTATTCATATTTGCAAAATAAAAGTAAAAACTCTACATTCCGACTATTAATTAGATATAGTAATATTTATAATGCTATTATTACGCCCATGTAAAGGAAAAAAGAAATAAAGTAAGTTTACATGTAAGGCGAAGTGCAGTTGGGTACAGTCTGCCTTCAGCTCTTGTGCACTTAGCACTACACAGCTACCTATGTATACTCTGGCTCCCTCTATCTATAGTGTTGCCGTATCTCAGATCATGCGGCGTTTCCACATGAGGTTTATTGATCTTTTCAAGGTCGTCATACCGCTGATTCATACCTTTACTAAGATTTGTTTCTTACCCAAAGGGATTCTAAGTGTATCTCCGCTAAATGGTTTTCCTAGCTAAGGTGAGGGTTTGCACCTCAGCTAAAGTGTGGATTCATTTCCGTACTAAAGCAGAGGGTATATTTCCCTGCTAAGGTAGGGAGGTTCTTATCTCCGTTAAGTGAACTTCATTAAAAAGTTATCTTGGCTAAGGTTTGCTTCCCAGCTAAAGGGGTTCTTATCTAAGTGTGTCCCCTCTAAAGGGTTGATTCATATGCATGCTGAGGGTGTATTTCTCCGATAGAGGGGGCTCTTACCTCGTCCAAGTGCAATTTAAGTAAAAAAGATATTTCTCTGCTAAAGCAGAGGGGGTTCTTATCTCTGGTAACTGTGTCCCCACTAAAAGGGTTGGTTCATACAAAGGCTAAGGTAAGGGTTTGCCTTTATATTAAAGTAGAGGAAGTTCTTATCTCGAATAAGTCTGACTCAAGAGTTGGTTCATATCTTAGCTAAGGGTGTTAAGCAGAAAGAGGTTCTTATCTCCACTAGTTGCAACTCGACTAAAAAGTTGGTACTTGGCTAAGGTTCATTTCTCAGCCAAAGAGGGTTCTTAGTTCGGAGTGTCCCTACTAAAACGGATGGATGACTGAGCGTTTGCTTCCTTGCTAAGGTAGGGTGGTTGTTATCTTGGCTAGGTGCTCAAGAGTTGGTTCGTACAAATTAAAGTGAGTAGATGAGATTCTATATTGGATAAATGTAACTTGCACGGCTCATCAATCTATTCCAGGTCTTAGTTAAGAAACAAACCTAGAACCTAAAAATTGGACCAACCTTGAAAACGAAATTATGTAAAGAAATGTATGGCCCATGTCTAGACAGCTTGCAAGTTATAACCTGTCCGATAAAACTCTCCAATACGCTCTCGATATCGTTGATCGTATTAAAAAGAAAGCGATTAGGCTTATAAATGAAACGTGCTTAATTTCTGACATATAGTCCCTTGAGCATAGAAGAATCATTTCAATTCTTTCTTGGTACTATCGGTATTACAATGGCTATTGTGGTGCTGCATTATGTTTAATGTCATCTCGGGCCATATTTGCTAGGAATACTCTGTTAGTTCATTCACATCATTAATATGCAGTACAAACCTCCACACGTCGTACCAAAAGTGCGCCATTCACATTCTTCTACACGGCTTCTAAACTCTGAATTGATCTTCCTCCTAGTTCCTTTTTTCCTCTCATTTAAGGTAGCCGTTCATAGGCAATTCAAAATTTCTATATCCATCCTTCTAAGTGTTCCTGAGTGCTTTAGCACATTACATTAAACTTAGTCTGTTCAGGATCACAATTACTTAAAAAGAACAGATTTATGAATAAGACGCCGTAGATTAACAAACCGTCAAATTCCTGACAGTTTCATATTTAATCACGTAATATGTCACGTTTAATAAATAAATTTAAATATGTATGAATCAAGTGTTAATGACATATACTGTATATGGGAATCTAACTGTAAAAAAATTTCCTACGAAACCCCTTGAACAGTGATAAATACGAAATAATTTTATGAAAACTTCCTCAAGCATATTGCTTTCGCGAACTGTCAAAATTATTTCGTATTTCTCACTGTCCTTGGGATATTACTACTGAAAACTTTTGCTGCCAAAAACAAAATTATTGATGTTACCGATTTAAGGCAATGTTGTGCTACTAATGTATCCATTAACTTATAAAAGATGAAAAACTAGTACCGTTTGTATTGAGTATTCAAGAAATAAGTATAAATCTGTTAATGCTATCTACCAATGATGAAAGTATCATCAGTTTAAATGGATTAAAAACATTTCAGCTTTATTTTCCAAACAGTTGTCTAAGAACACTAATCGAACTCTGCTTTAGAAAAACATTCAACTTACTGTGACCAGCTCAATCAATGTCATGCTAGATTACCGACCCATAAAAATAAATATGTAAAATTTAAACATTTTGCGGATCAAGAAAAGGTTCTATTTGTCATATACGCTGACCTCGAAATTATTTTAGAAAAATACCCAAATGCGCATGATCAAAACACTCGGATATGTGATACACATGTACCATTTAGAATTGATAGTAACTGAAATGCTCCTATAACGAGTCTATCACAGCATCATTTGTATAAGGTATAAAACCGTTCGCGAAGGAACTAGAAAGCATTGCAACTTGAACAAACGACACTTACAATACGTGGAACATAGGGTCATCGATAAAATTCATAATTTTGAATGTTCAACCGTCTGTCACATCTGTGAAAAAGCTCATATTAAATTTAAGGTCCACAATCATTTTACGGGTAAGCTTCGGTGTGCGGCACATCAGTATTGTAATTAAAATTTTAAATATACACATATCATCCCTGTAGTATTTCATAACTTCAGTGGTTATGATGCTCATTTCCTCTTCCTCTTTAAGAGGTTTCCGAGGAGGAGTATCCATTTTACATTTAACAAAGGAAAATATGTTTCATTTACAAAGTCTATAGATAATACAAAAATAACGTTTAGATTCATGGATTACTTTAGATTTATAAGTAGTACTATAGATAAATTAATATTTTATTTAGATAATGATAAAAAGTCAAATCACCAGATCCGCATATAGTAGCGATGACGAGTATATTGAATCGTGAGAAAAACTAACCGAAACTAGTCTGCCGTCAAAGGCATCATTGTACAGCCACCTTACTAACGAAGATGTTAGCAAAGAAAGATATTTAGACGCGGTTCAAGTTTTGACTTTTATTTACAAACGGATTAGCTTAACATTTTTTGAAAATTTCCGCATACTTTGTTTCGGAGCGTATCGCTTGGGCCCTCTCCATTATTACACCGCCCCCGGTTTATTATTTAATGCCATGCTAAAAATTACCCAAGTCAAATTAGAACTGCTAACCGATATCGATATGTTCATGTTTTTCGAGAGCAGCATCAAAGGTGTAGTAACACAATGATCCAACCGTTATGCTACGGCCAATAGTAAGTATATGCCTAATAACTACGATCTCAATGTCCAAACGTCCTATTTAATGTATTTTTATGTAAACAATGTTTCTGGAAAATCAATGGAAGAATTGCTTGCCTTATGGTGAGCTTGCTATTGTAGATGTTGAAACCATACGAAACGCTCCTGATGATTCAGACCCCGGTTACATTGTGGACTGTGAAACACACGAGCTCAATAGCGATCTTACCCTAGCACCGGGGCATATGGCTCCATCTGGTTCCACTTACAAAAAATCATTATCCACCTTGTGCCCGAAACGTAATTACATTGTACATTATAGGCACCTAAAGATGTATTTGACACTTGGTTTGAAATTAACAAAATTAAATAAAGAATTGAGCATTAAACAAGCACCTTGGTTACATAAATTTATACAAATCAGTACGAAATTAGTACAAGCCAGAAACGAATTTGAACAAACGGTTCTACCAATGAACAAATTGAAAGAATTTTTCAAATAAACAGTACAACTATTTTACTAAAATTTCGAAATAACGCCAAATTGTTGTATACCGATACGGATAGCTCAATTTATGAGTTTCCTGCACCCGATATTATGAGCGTATGAAAGAAAATACGGAGAGACTTGATACATCTGACTTTGTCCCCGGTATCATGTTTGGAATTCCTCTAGTCTATGGTTACCATTTATGTAAAAAGGAAATTCGGGACATGGAAGTATCACCCAAAGAGCGTGAGGGGTACCTAATACTCCTCAGTAAGGGGAAAGGAGAGGGAGAAATTTCTTTTAAATTAGATACAAAATTATGAGTTTTCATGGTGTCTAGGTACAAATATAGTGGCTGTTTATGGTAAGTTTTTAGGCGTCCCATGTCATAATGAAATGGTGTAAAAAAATCTATTTCATTTTGTATTTTACTTGTTTTTAAAAGTAGATAGTTAATAAAATGGCGAGCAAAACGTTACTCATTTGTATATTTCTTCACTGCATTTGTAAAATATCTGGGCGATCTTAGATATACTTCAAAAATTCTACGTACTAGTGCAATCCATAGAACGAAAGGACTGATTGTAGATCACGCTGTGGTATGACTATGTACCTTCAATCGCAGTTAGTTTTTGTTCTTCATTTCCAAGTGTATCCTTACGAAAAAAAGGCGACATGTTGCTACTACTAGAAGCAGCAATATCTGCCTATTTATGATTAAGTGTTGATATCCGCCTTTCTACCATGTGCAAATGGAAACTGTGCATAACATTTTAAACGCTTTACATCACTATCTGAGGTTATCACTTTCCAAATCTCTATTAAGTGTACACTTTCTTTTTGAAATTTTATGATTTTCTACCGTCCTAGATGCACACTACATTATAACGATTATTTATTTAAAATCACTTATACATTAACACTTAACCTTAACTAACGAACTATTTACACCACATTTATTTACACACACCGGTATATTTATTTTCCATGCGTACAAGACACGGTCGCCAGCAAATTTTTTTCGCGCTACACTTGATACTTAATACTACCACATAAGCGGGATCGCGGTTTTAGAAGTCTCGTAAATATTAGAACTTGTAATATCATCTTATTGTATATTATCTGAAGGCCCCGCTATCTTTTTTGTATTTTATAGACTTTGATTATTAATTCCTTCTAAACAATGAAACGTCAGAAACGGGACCAAGAAGGGAGTTCTTTAAAAATAAGAAACTTTTACGTAATTTATTAAAATTATTACATATACGAAATGATGTGTTTAAAAAAGGGACTGTCGCCTTACTTTAGTCAATAAAAAAAATGAAAGATGAAAACAACGGCCTTAACATGAAGAAATTGGTTGGGTTGCGTGCGAAAATGTACAGTTCAGCGGAATCTTGTCAAGAAATCTAAAGGAGTTACCAGGACTAGTGTGTAATACGACTAAAAAGACATACAGTATTTACTATTAAGCAGAATACGGTGGTTCTAAACCCGTGTGACAATAATTATTTACTTACATACTTTTTACTGTGACTACCACGTAATTGTTACACGGAATCGTAGGACCGCGTACTACATTCGTACTATTTAAGATCTTTTTATAGTTTATTGTTTGGCTATTACGCTTAAGTCAGGTCCGGGATAATGATAAGGTCATATAAACCAGATGTACCATTGTATTTTACTCCGTTCATAATCGAGTTTTTTCCTTCTACATTTACGGGTGATATTACCCATTGTAAATCTATATATATATATATATATATATATATATATATATATATATATATATATATATATACATATATATCTGTTTTGGTCTCGTAGCGAACCCCATACGTGTGACGAATGTTACTTTCAGTATCCCTCATTATACATACAATGTATATACGAGGTAACACCGTATACTATTTTGGGTGGCTAATGTTTGCTGTTGAGCGCTACCTTCATTGTCCGTTAAAGTAAAACTATGAACATTTTCCATTAGTAGTTTCGCCGAAAGTTTAGGTAGTTTTGATATGCTGTTATGGCGTTGAAATCTAAACGCATTGTTTCCTATGGGTAACTATCTGAGTAGAAATGTAATTTTAGATTGCGAATTTTAATGTTTTCGAAATCTCCATCCTTCTCTGTTTCTGTAAATTTCTTTCCGTGTTGAAAAGCGACGATTGTCCAGCGAGGTTTCTCTAGTTGAGTGGAAGTTTTGATTGGCCATATATCCGCCTGAGCTTGCTTTAAAGCGGACAACTCATAGTTTACATTCCGGAACGAGGTCGTAATAAGACATGGTGATTACGCGCATAGTAGTTTGGGTGTTATTTATAAAAAAAAATTAGGCGTAGATGTCCCCAAATGATTGTACTAAATTTCTGATAATTGTAGTATATTTTACATCTCCGAAAGTAGTGAATCACTTCGATGGGCGGTTGAAGATTACCGAAACTATCGTAATGCCATACTTGTTTACCTCGCTTTTTGTAGCAAACCCAATGCGTGCCAGGTCCACTTTTCTTGCATAAATTGATAATTCCCGGCTTTTCCATGGAAACTGCTCTAAATTATTTAGTTTTTCAAACGGTTTAAGGTACAATGCACCGGCAGATTTGTACTGTTTTAGATAGGGTACACCAGAACCTATAGGTATTGACTCCATCATACGATTATGACGTGAGGTCTCTTCTTGTAATTTTTCGGTACTTTTTGGAACGTCAATCCGCTTAGCGATCGATCCCCAATGCTCCACCTGCTATGCACCGACTGCTGAAAACCCGGTAGGGTTTACCAGGTCCACAATATTGCACCATTTCGCTTCTTAACTGTCATTGTTCCTGTATGTCATCTTACTGTGCTATTTATGCGCACCCTGAACATGATCTTAATTTTCATGTTTTTGTTTGTATAAACACGAATCATATATACAAATCTTGTTATACAACAATTAAAAATGAAACGTTTAAAAATGTATGATACAGCAAATAGTTGCGCTATTTTTAGAACGCGTTAATCAGACATGCTTTCCATGAATTAACATATAAAAACTAAACACAATATTGTATCCTGTACATTGTTATCTTAACTAAACTTTACATAATTTCATATTATTTATCAGATATAATATTTTACGTCAAAGTTTAATTTATACTTTCAACAAAACGTAGTTGTTTTTAGAAACAGCTTCCCGTTAATTCATCAAATGTATAATAATTTTTTAATATTTTATATATATATATATATATATATATATATATATATATATATATATATATATATATATATATATATATAATATACAGGTGTCAAAGTAAATGTCTTCCAGTGGCGTAGATATTCAGGGTTGGCGCCACTTTTCCCCCCCTATCTTTACGCCACCGCATTTTTTCAAATCTAAAGACTTTTTCAATTTTTAATTTAATTTAGAAAAAGAAATGGCTCTTGAAAAATTTTGATTAGAAGCTTATTTACAGAGATATTTTAGACATTTTACAGTCTTACCTTTGAATTATTTAAAATAATGTCTTTTAACAAAATCAGTCAATCATTGATAAAATCCAGTTTCATGTTTTTCGCGTTTTTTGTCATTATGGAAAACTACACACCTGCTGAATTAGCAGATATGCATTTTATTTATGGTGCTATAAAAAGGAACAGTAGTGAAGCCGCTCGTTCTCCTGATCGGAAGCATCCAAACCGTAAAATTTTCCAACACATTCATGCATGATTAAGAGAAACTGGAGTTCTCAAGCGTCCGGCACCCTCTGGACAAATGAGGCTCAGGCGAATATTGCGAAGAGGAGATTTTAGAGCGCGTAGCAGAAAATCCATCCACCAGCACTCATGCCGTGGCTCACGGTAATGGCACAGCTTAAAAATTAAGCTGTGATAATGGTGCTTCTCACATATCGGTTTGGAGAGTTTTACATAAAGACCGACAACATCCGTTTAAAAAGCAGAAAGTTCAATCGCTAGATCAAACAGACTTTTTGCGCCTAGAACAGAATTTTGTTGCTGGTTTTTTGGAGAGATCTGCAGTTTTTTCTTTTATTTCGGATGAGGCATGTTTCACAAGGGATGTTATGTTCAACACACGCAACAGCCATATCTACAGTCACAGGAACCCTCACGCTAGCATCGTACGTGATCAGCAACAACAGTTCTCAGTTAATGTTTGGAGAGCGATCATTTTTGATTAGACCTTTTATTTTACCTCCCAACGTTACTGGTCAGGTTTACCTTGGATTCACAACAAATTCTCTTTTGGAATTGCTGGAGGACAATCCCCTTAGATATTCGGAATAGGCTGATATTCCAGCAAGGTGGAGCACCGCCTGATTTTCGGCCCAAGTTCGAAATTATTTAAATAACACGAGCGGTTTTTCTACTGTTCCCATCTGTTAATTCAGCAGATGTGTAGCTTTCCATAATAAAAAACGCGAAAAACACGAAACTGATGCACAACAAGCCAAAATGTCTTAACAACGGTAAATAAATATGGCTATAAAAAACTAACTATCAATCTTATCACTGATTTTGTTAAAATACATTATTTTAAATAATTCAAATGTAAGACGGTCAAATATCTAAAATACCTCTGTAAATAAGCTTCTAATCAAAATTTTCCAAGAGCCATTTCTTTTTCTAAATTAAATTTAAAATTAAAAAAGACTCTTAGATTTGAAAAAAAAAACACACTGGCGTAAAAGATATGGAGGGAAAACCCTGAATATATACATATATCATTTAAAGTATGTGCAAATAAAGACAAGGTCACACGCTAACGACCCTATAATTAATCCGAAACGTAATTAGAGAATTACAATAAGGTGTGATAGAGATAATTAGTATATTTAAGTTATACATTCTAAAAAACTTCTTGCAATGATTGCAAAACAGATTTTTATGTGTAAGGACACTGAGCTATATATATTTAATTTCTCAATTTTTGATATCTTTATTTATTATATCAGAATTTTGTTGTAAGGCGCAAAAAACTGTTTGAAAGAGTACAAGATCACTATTTAAAAAACAAAATAGTTAATGCCATGGAAACAACTGCTTTGTGAAGTTGTTTCAGATTGTTTCACATCTTTCAAAATTAGTTTTTATATGTAATTACTTAAGCTGTGACGGCATTTATAATTACAACGTTATTGTATGCAATTATTAGGCACCTACATAATGAATAATAGTGAAAAGGTCGATTTAATGTTAATATTTGGCGAGTGTAATCGCAACACACGAAGAACACTATGCAGAAAGATTTCCTGACAGGTATCACCCTCTACATACTTACTTACACAAAATTGAAAATTCATTAAGCAACATCGAGCATTTCCTGGAGTAAAAATCCAAAATAGAGAACCCCAGAGAAATAACCCGATAAACGAAGAACGAGAATTGCAGAGTTTAGCGTATGTTCGACTGCATCCACGTTCGTCTATTAGGCATGTAGCTCAGGAAGTAGGAACATAATTTGGATATGTTCAGAGGACATTAAAAAAATTCAAGCTGTACCCCTATAAACCAAATTTAGTGCAACACCTACGTCCAGCAGATCCCGAACGCCGATTATCATTTATTGTGTGGTTAGTGGAAAAACTGGAAGATGACCGAGGCATTTTAGACAGAATTTTGAGGACCGATTAAGCAAAATTCACCAATAATGGTGTTATCAACAAACAAAATAATCTTTTCCGGTCGGACGAAAACCCACATTGGACATTAAATACAAACCATCAAACCGTTTGGGGTACTAACGTTTGGTGCAGTTTAATAGGAGACAGATTATTGGGACCTTTTTTTTATGACGCAACTCTCACTGCAAGAAGATTTCTTCATTTTTTAAATACTGAGCTTTTGACCATGTTAGAAGATTTTCCACTAGTATTGCGACGAAGTATGTACTTTCAGTTGGACGGAGCGCAAGCTCATACTAGTAACACTGTTAGTGAATATCTAAACGAAACCTTTAATGGGCGTTTAATTGCCACCCATGGACCAGTGGAAATGCCGCCAAGATCGCTTGATATTACACCTCTGGACTATTTCTTATGGGGCTATCTTGACACTAGTCTATGCAGATCCGCCACAAAATGTAGAGGATTTAAAAAACAAAATCCGGTTGGCTTGTATGCAGTTAACACCCGATGTGATACATAGAACAACACATCATGAACTTCTAAAACGGCTAGAGGCATGTGTTGCACAAAATGGTGGTAATTTTGAACAATTTATAAAATAATTTTCCTGCATACCATCTTTGTAATTAAAAAATACGTGCTTATTACTTGTTGAATTTTGTATTTTGTTTATGTATCCGTTTCCAGATTTCTTACTATTCTAATAAATACTAATAATAAAAGCAGTTGTTTCCGTTTTCCATGGCAATAGCTATTTTGTTTTTTAAATAATAATCTTGTACGCCTTCAAACAGTTTTTTGCGATTTACAACAAAATTTTCTGATATAATACCCATAAAATTTTATATTTACAGAAAGAAAAAATAATGAGGAATCAGATAATCTAAAAAAATATACAGGGTGTCATTTAAAAAACAATAGTTGTGTTAAGAAAAATATTTGATAGCCCTATTAAATGTAGCACATGGCCGTAAACAAAAAATAATTTAACTTTTTTTTATATATCATAAAATAAAGTTATTGAATGGTCCCTCTACTTTGGATCACACTGTATATACACAAAATTGTCTGCCTAAACGCAAAACAACAAAATCGAAATAATTGTACCAATGCTGATATACTTACGTATGATCTATGTGTGATGATTTATATACATATCAAAAGCAGTTTCAGAGGGGTTAAAGGGGATAATTGCCCCCAAACCAACGTATTATCAAATACCCTTTTTAGTGCAATTTTTAACCAATTTCACTTAGATATTATATAAAAAATCTGTTGTGTCACCACAGAACTTTACCAGTGAGTATCTTGCACAACCAAGTTTGAAAAAATCTATTGTATGGATAAAAGTTTTCGTTGGGTAAATTGTTGCAACAACAAATTTTTTTTACATCTGATATCTCGATTGTGGCCCTTGAACAAGTTCGCCCTCTGGTGGACCGATTTCGTCGAAATCTAAGGAGTACCATTTAGGCCTCTACTATACTCGTTTACTAAATTTTAGATCAACCGATAGGCAATTATTGTAAAGGATTACAGACAGGCATCAATCTGGGAATGGTCCACAACGTGTTGTAGAGTACCAAAATAAATACATATATTGGTCTTTATCTCGAAATACGTTCGGAAATAAAATTATCCCCCCTGAACTTATCTAAATCCTCCCGTGGTACATATACATTTATCTGTTAGATTACAAACACCTTCTCTTCTAAATACATACAAGGCGATTTATTTATATTGACACCGGTTATATCAACGACTGATATAATTTTTAGTATTGTTTATTTCTGTCATTTATAATTTCCATATAAATTACAAGCAATAACACATATATAAAAGAAAAATATCTAACGTAATGAATCACAAGCGTGCGCCATTTCTATTGATGCAAGATTAACACTCTTGCAATATTATTTTAAATAACGCATATACTCAAAAGACAATAGTCACACCTTGAACTCTATTATACTTCAAAACTCCGTACTTACCAATAACACAATATTATAAACAAAAAAATGTTTTATCACAACTAGCTTTTTTTTACAAAACATATCTATAAGTAAACAAACTATAACTCAAAACTAAACAAATCTGAAACAACAAAATGAAAAAAGAATTATGTATAATTTGAACATTTTTACTACATATGTAGTAAAAAAATTTGTGTGGTGTAATAAATTTTGTAACACTCCCTATATAAAGTCCTACTTTATACACAGGACACCAAGTTGTAACATACTTCCATTTTTTTTCATGTCGGTCCGTATTGCAACAGGCATGGCAATTATTTACCCTTTCCGTCAACTTCCAGTAGGTGGAACATTTGTGTGAGAATGCCTTTCCATGAAACGTACTGCAGCTAAACGATCAATTGCTTCCATACTTTGCCGTCCCGGTCGAATTGCAGTCAGGGTTCCATGTTTTGTTCAAAATTAGCTTAACTACATTTCTAATAAATGTATTTAACCGTATAGAACTTCTTCCTGTTTTTACAAGGAACCCATTTATAATCATTCGCATGTTTTGAGTGTAGTTTCAAAATTGGCTCGCCAGTTCGATAATTCACTTTCCCGCTATTCTCCATTACTTCCTTATGGAAGATTGAAAGTATTAACACATCACGTTTGTCTTTCCTTCTGAGAGCTTTGTGCGTTCGCACGTTCCACGATATAGGGAATTTTGGAAAATGTTTTCTATTTTTGTTTACTGTACCACATAAACCCGTGTTGTGCTGGTCCGTGTAATTTGCCAATTTAGGGCTAGTATACCAGTTATCTGTATATAATAAATGTCCTTTTTGTTCATAGTTCGCCATAAGTTTTTTTATTACTGTACCTGAAACTCCTAACGGATCATTTCGCCGAATGTCAATTTCAGAGCTAACTTCAAAACAATCTCACAATCACACAACACAAAAGTTTTTATTCCAAATCGATTTCTCTTGGATGGAATAAATTGCTTGAAGTGCAGCCTACCTTTGAATAATAATAGGGATTCGTCGATGACAAGCTTTTGAAAAGGATTGAAAAAGGTTGAACATTTTTCATTCCATTCTTCAAATATTGTTCTTATTTTCCACAATTTATCATTGTTATCCGGTGGATTGTTATCAGCAAAATCTATATAACGCAATAGTTGTGTGGATCTGTCTCTTGTCATATATTTGCTAATAAAACTACTAGCAATAATTGGATCTGTTGACCAATAACCCGAAATTCTATGTTTCTTTATATGTAGCATTAATAAAATTATTGCCAAAAAGGATGGATATTAGTACCCATGATTTTATTTTGGAGCAGGATCATTTTCGGCACAGAACGCATAGTATCTACTAGTTTCGTTTACAATTGTTATCATATACTCCTCAATGTACTTTACAAAATACTCGTATTCGCTATCTTTTTGTCTATTTCAAAATCATCCAAGATGCCACTATATGTTAAATGGTTTATTATAATTAAAGTAACCATCTACGTTTTTATTAGCTGCTTGTAAATCAAACAACCGGAAAAATATACATTCTACATACATAGAAAGACTGTCTTGCCAACAGTGTAGAATTTTCGAATCCAATGCAACAATAACTCTAAACCTGGACATTTAGCTGTATGTAGTAATTACCATAGTCTTTCTTTGTATTGAATTATTCCTGATTAATGTAATGTAATGGTTATGATATGCTCTCAGATTATGCCTTGCACATTTTTTTGTGTAAAATACAATCTTCATTTAGCATTGAGGAATTTTTTTTTGTATATTTGTTGACTTCAATGTAAATTATTGAAGTTATACATAGTGTGAGTTTATTCTAACCATAGCGGACTACAACTTAGTTCATTTTTTATTGATTTAATATATTTAAGATCGTCCAAATAAAAGTTTTAATAATCTATATCTGAATCGAACCCAAACAGTTAAATACGGTTGTTGCCAACATATAATCAAGATTATGAAATGTGACATACGTTCATTAGAAAAGCGCGGCTCGTTTTCTAAACTTGGACTCGTGCGATAAAAACGCATTTTATGTAACTAGTTTCTTAATATACTATTAACGCTATGAATTCAGACCGCCAATGTTTTGATTTACCAGGACACAACTTGTCCATTCTTTTAAACAATTTTAACGAAAATTGTGTTTAATTAATAGTAATATTATTGATGAGATTAATATCAGAGTGCTTGCAAGGAAGAAATTTTGTTATATTTTTTATTTGTTGGCCGAGATCTACACCAACGGAAATGTCAAGGATCTCTATGAGCATCAGCTACTAATGGTTATCAGCACTACCTGTCACTAGAATTTTGACCTACTGAAGGAATTCCACCTTTACTTCTTATCCGAGAAGAAGGTGTGCTTTGGATTTTTGTTACATTATCTGACGTTTTGGAAAAATATTGGTTAAATTATGAAGTTTCATCTCCGATGTCATTATAGCCATTAATTAACAGAACATTTCACGAAAATTTTTAGGTTGGCAAAGCTTGATCTGGAATTATGCCATGCATGTCACTCTTACAAAATGCGTCAAAACAGGATGCGTCCAGTGGAAAACTTAGATGTGAGTGAATTCGCTACCGTATTTTTAGCAATTTCACGTATAAGTATTTCAGGGGCCGTACATGCAAGATTATCTTGATTATCTTCTATTGTCGTGGTTTGTGACAGAATTTGGATAAAACAAAAGGCATTACCTACCGCACAAACATCCCTAAATTAACTAAAGTAACAATGTTGGTTTAAAAACGGCACAAAAAGGGCAAATAACAAAAAATAGCATAACAAACGTTTCATAAGACTTTGAAGCAGTCATTCTTTAAAAAACTTGAATTCATGCTTCAAGACTGGTTTTATAAAACATGTTTTTAATATACCTACTATTATATTGCTCATTATGAACAATGACTATTAAATATGTCAACAAACCAGAAGTAAATGACAAATTTCCGTTTCTGTATACTCCCGTAACCGCAAAAATTCATAACTAATGATTTCGACCGCACCAATTTGTGGTTTGCAACTTTTTGCTATTTGATTACTTAATTTCCAGTCTCAACACAAAATTACATAAGCAATTACGCGCTATTAGAGAAATTGCAGCACATCATGGGTTTTCGTCGTAACTTTTAAAAATCTGATATGACAGACATATTAGTTATTTATAGCTATGTCATGTACAGAATATATAGAAATATTTCGGTAGTACAAGTTTCATTAAAATCCGTTGCGTATACATTTTTTAATTATTGTGACTGAACACCCGCATACCCACTTGATAACATTTATACATTTTCAATGCTGGTTGAATAGTGCTATACAACTTAACCATTTTATTTCTTATCACAAGTGGAGCCCTAAAATGATTAACATATCCTTCAAATTTCAGGATGTTTTAAATTCAGTACTATCTACTTCTTTTACATTTAGGCATTTCATTACGATCTATGTCAAGTGTTTGTGTTTTTTACATGGTTATTTAAATTTTTTTTTTTGTTAAAATATTGCGTGTATTACAAGTGTATTCAGCAGTTTCCGTAGTGGAACAGGTAGCATACTTTCCCAAAAGGTGTGAGGAAAAAATAAATAAATTTTTTGCTTTCGGATAGGAGTGTATAATGCCATGATATCAACCTACAAACCCGCACTACGTTGAAATATTAACTTCGTGCTACTTAAATAATTAATCGTTACAGTTATTAACTGAAATGAACCTTCAACTGTGACGTTCAGAAATTATAACGTTTCCAATATATCAGCTTTCGTGTGCATCAAATACGGGATATTTAAGCGATGTGAATGATTGAAACTAAATAAAATTGAAACTAGTAGGCCTAAACCCATCAGTAGTTAATATCAGTGACTGACAGGTTCGCGATAAATAAACATACAAGAGGGAATCCCGGTAGATTCAGAGTGGAAAGAGGGGTAAGACCGAATAAGGGCGTGTTTCCTAACGGGTTGGAACCCATTAACATAGGAAGCTGTTGCTTGAGGTAGTCCACCAGAATAATCGCGAAGTTTCAAAGCACCTTCTAGTATCGGTCTGGGTACCAAATGCCATCAAAGACTCAAGGAAATTCGTTAAAAAAAGGAGATCTGCTGTCAGGTGAATATTAAGGAAAAATTAATAATACATATCGACAGCGATTTGAAATATATTATTCTACGTATGAATGACTTTTTAAATTCGTATATGTCAAACTAGTGCTAACGTAATCAATTAAAAAAATTATCGGTATACTGCAAGAGTAAAGCAAAATATAGTGTATTCATAGAATGTGGGCAGCAATTTATCCGGACCTTCGAGTGGGGGCACTTTTTGATCCTGAAGTTTACTGCACGTGGGCCGGGCCCGTTGAGAAGTCGGCGAATACGCCCGGTGTAGTTAGTCAACCTTAGACACGTTTAATGTATCTTAATCTTCGGCTTCTTTTCAGGCGCAGTTTTCAACCCCTTGATGACGTATTTATGCTCCGTAATTAGGGCCCTTTTGGCAGTATTTGAGTTTTTTGGTAGTCCGGCCTCTAGAGGGTAGGTAGCCGCAGATACGCACACTACTACATGGTTGATCGTGCAAACAGATTCTTAATTACAAATCAATTTTAAGTCCTAAAGTAATATAGAAATAGATTCAAGATAAAGTACTTAACGGTTTTAAGGTCATTAATATAAAGTAATTTTATTCTGGATTTCCCCAGTTATGTAACCGCAATAACAACCTTTCGCTATTCAAATGCCTCTGACATACGTGGAACAACTCCCAATTAGCTAATTACGTGAAAAGCAAACAGACCTTGAAAAATACAATTATGAAGGAAAAAAATATGCTGACAGTTATTTTAACAAAGGAACTGTAGAAGAAAGCGTCATCAACAAAGGTAAATAAATCATTAAAGTTTTAGTGATATTAATTTAAATGCACTTTTTACTTTGTAGAGACTGTGTAGATCACTGCTGAAGGCAACTTCCTAAACATGACGTTATAAAGTAAACTCAGCGATAAAATTTATTAGCACATGCGATAACAGAATATTCTCACTTGGTGTTGATGAGTAGGTACAGCCAGGCCCCATCATCGAAATCCCCAGCAATATACAACAATCCGGGAGCAAAAATACCTATCTTCTGCACAGCATAGAGTTGCTTCCGGACAAACGAAACATCAACAGCAGCAAGACAGGACGTTCAAAAGAACCATAGTAAAACAATAATCTATAATCAAGTACAATCGCAGAGATATAAACCGAAGAGAAATTCGTAGGAAACACGGAGGAGCTAAACATAAAGTAATGTAAGTAATTGTAATTTGATCAGATAACACTGTTTTACCTCTTTAGATTGAAGGCGAGCTCTACGTGGTTTATTAAGAAAATATGGTAAATTCTTGAGAATAGCGATTTAGTGAATTATAGTATCTCGGCACTGAAAGAAATTTACAAATTACAAAGGAAATGAAGAAATCAAGATAGCTTACCCCTTTAATGAAAGTAACATTTTTAAATATCCGCCATCCAATAGCGATTAGTACATCTGAACCAAGTAATAATATTTTATATTCGAAAATTCTCCTGTAGAAATGATGATAACATCGATAGAACCAGACGAAGAGAATTTTCAAAAAATGAAAATTGAACTTTTCACAAAATGGCTGCTCGAGAGAACCACACCTTAAGAAGATTTTTTTCTTATCAAAAACATTGTTACCAAATTTATGTTAAAAATTCATCAGCAACAGTTCTTTGATCAAAATTGTTATTATAGGTACTGCCCTTTAGTGGTAATTCAGCGGACGTAAAAGAGATCTTGAAATAGGCGGGTTTGGAACCGGCACGAAAATCGTAGAAATCGTCTAGATGGCGCATTTTAATTTTTAAGTAAAAGTTGTAATATAGCAAATACAGAAACTTAGAAGTATACTATTGAAGCAAGCAACGATTAAATCATTACATATCAATCTTTAATTTTCAATCCAAAGATGATTTTTAATACAGTAACTATAGAAAATTCTGAAGTCGATACGAATGACTCAAACATCGACTTCTGCACGTTACAACTGTAACGCGATTCAGGAATTCTAAATTGGCTTCTATGAAAGTTGGTTTTGCAAAACACAAACAAGCACAAGCGCAAACACAAACACAAGCGCAAACACAGAAACAACCACCGACACAAACAAAAGGTTAGGTCACGCACGCGCGCGTGCATTGATCTAACCTAAACATTTGGCGTGTGTGTACATTTGTGTCTGTGTTGCTCGCGCGCGTGCATTGCCCTAACGTAAAAATTTTACGTGAGTGTATTTGTGTCTGTGTTTTTTAAAACCAACTTTCATAGGAGACAATTTAGAATGCCTGACTCGCGTTACAGGGTTGCCAACTTTGGCTAATTGTAAAATTTCTGTTTTTTAAATACAACACCCTGTGTATTATGCGGTAATCAAATAGAGAATTAAGAGACAGATTCAACCATATACGACAATGAGGTTGGCAGAAGCTGATTTCAAATAAACATCCTAGACTTGCTTCTTGTTTTTATATCAAATCGAATAAGGTTGGCAGAAACTGATTTCAAATCAGCATCCTAGACTTGCATCTTGCTTTTGTTTTTGTATTAACTCGAATAAGTTTGGTAGAAGCTAATTTCAAATTAACATCCTACACTTGCACATTGTTTTCTTTTTTGTGTTAAATCGAATAAAGTTGGCAGAAGCAATTATCAAAATTGGGAATGAAAGTCGACTTTTCTGCCTTTTATGTAGTTAGAAGATTTTTCCAAACACTTTAGAGATATTTGAATGGTGAAAGGGTGCTATAGTTGGTTACATATCTGGGAATCCCACGCCGTACACCCAAAAGTACGTGAGCATCATAATTGTATTTTTCAAGGTCTGTTTGCCTTTCACGTAATTAGCTAATTAGAGGTATTTCCAAGTACGCCAGAGGCCCTTGAATAGTAAAAGGATGTTATTGCGGTTACATAACTGGCACTGGAAAAAACTAACAACAAATAACTGGAGACAGCTTAGTTGTTTGTGTTGGAGTTTTGTTAAGAATTTTACAGCCATGCTCGCAAGAAATTACATGATTTTAGTTGATTACACCGAAATAGAAATGAATATAATTTTGGGCAATGATAGCAGAAATCGTTTCTTTATCTTAACTTGAGTTAGCCGGTGCGACCAATTAGAAAGGAGTTAGTAAACATAAAGCTTGAAATTCATTTACGCAAACCGACATTAATTAGCAAGCAAAGTAAAAATTAACCAGTAAATGATATCTTTATAAATTGAACCCATTCAGTTTTAATAAAACATAATAAAAAATAATCATCTCAGGTATAAAATTTTCTTCAATAATGTTGATATAATAAAAAAGTTTAAAAGAACTTAAATCTTATTCTTTGGAACGGGACAAACGAAAGTAGTATCTAAGGGTATTACGCCCGTTTCATGTTTTCTCTAATTAATAATAAATATAATAAAGAATGACTGCATCCCTTCTCCATGCATACATTTTCGTGTGGCATCGGAGAAGTGGGATGTTGGTTGCCTACACGTATGGGGTCATTACTTATGACGAATTGCCACTTCTTTTAGAAGACATACCCTTGGCCATTCGTCGTGACATGTTCTTGCAATATGATGGGTGCCCGGCACATTATTCTAGAGATGTTCGGAATTTCTTAGATCAATCATACCCTGAAAGGTGGATAGGACGTAGAAATTCATTTATTTGGCCACCAAGGTCTCCAGACCTAACTTGTTTAGATTTTTATTTGTGGGGGCGAATAAAAGATCTCGTTTATGCCGATAGACCCACAACAAGAGCTGACATGATTGAAAGAATACGACAGACAATACGAAGTATTTCAAGGGCAGAAATTGAAACTGCTGTTCTCTCCACCCGTCAGCGATTGATTTCATGCATTGAAAATGATGGACGACATTTCAAACATCTAGGGCGACACTAATTACGTAGTTATTTATTTAAGGTTTTAATTGTTAAATTTATCACATTTATATTTTATAATTTGTTCTCATTGTTAGTAGCGACAGCATTACATTTAGGTAATCTAGCGGCAACCATAACATTAGTATGATAACAGTTTAAATTACTGCAGACCAATGTAAGATCTTTTCATCCAGGCTAAATTTAATAATTTCCGTTAACGCGAACTAGCCTACTAGACGTTGGAAGAACAATTCCGCCATTTACCTGTTTCTTACGATATCTCAGGATAGGAAAAGATATCGACTTGCAGTTTTCACAGTTTTATTACTAATTTAGTCTACTTTTTAAAGACCTACTTAAATTTTATGCTTCCATTTAAAATTGTAAAGACAAAACACAATATTAAAAAATATTAAACAGCGCCCTCTAGCATTTATGTTATTAATCAGATTGCTTCAAATTTACAAATTTTCTATTGTTTAACAAAAGCTCTTTCAAACAACATCTATTTTATTAAAATCGGTCAAGTAGAACCTGAATTAAAGGTGTTTTTCGTAACAAGGTTCCCGCCTTATTTGAAGAGATAGACTAAAACTTGTCAAATAAAAAATATGCAGAATTTGTCAAGGAATCTGATTATAATATTTAATATGCCCCTTAATTGAGTAAATTTTGAAAAATTGCTTTCTAAATTTTATCAGCAATTTGCTAGGTTTCATACACGACATGACAATGGTTTGCTCCCTCAGTAGCATGGTTAGTAACGCAGTTCACTGGGAAAGAACAGATTGTGGGTTAAAGTCTCACTCAAGCAACTCTTTTCCTATATGTATTTTTAATTTATAAATAATTATTTCAACAATACATATACGAGGGTCACGCTAAATATTTTGAGATACAAGAAAACTACAAGTCTTTTTACGAAAATTATTTTATTTGTGTTCAAAATAATCACCTCCTGCATCACTATACTTTTGTAACCGAAGCTTCCACAATGTAAAAGCTTGAAGCCAGTCATCTTTTGGAATGCTAAAAAAATTGAGGAATTGCTTCTTCTTCACGACGATGCATTGTCGTGATGCAACATTAATCCGCGAATGTTGACCGACTCAATAACTGCAGGTAAACATTTTGTGGTGTACCAGTTTATTGTGACTGTACGTTGATTGCTTTTACTAATCCTGTACTACGAAAGAAAACTGCGTACATAACTTTCTTGACTGCCCTTGCTTTTTGGCCATTGTTGGTGTTGGTGCAACTTCGTGGATCCACACGGCTCTCCTGGCAGTAGGAATATCGTAAAATGGGATGCAAGTTTCATAATCTGTTACTATTTTAGATAGAATACGATGTCCATTATTATTTAACAACGAGTAACGTTTTTTTTCATCCGAAGATGATCATGAAAAATTGAATTTACTGTTGCGGATCCAAAACTAAGAGTTGTCTCAATCGCTCGATAGGTACATCTTGGATCTTCGTCGATCATACGTCTCACTTTCTCAATGTTTTCAGCGGTAACTGAAGAATGTGCCTCATACGCAAGCGATATCTGTCCTCTTTTAAATTGCTATACCAGCGAAACACAGTTGCGCGTGTAGGACTTTCATCATCAAATGCGAGTTGCAATCGTTTAAGACTTTGTTGTTCACCTAAACCGACCTTAAAATCGTAGTAGATCATTGCGGGCACGTTCTCTTGACAAGTCCATGTTCCGATAACAAATCGTATGTACCACGTTTGCTCTATGACATCAGCGACTCAACTGGCAGTCAGAGCTTACTACTTAAGGATGGTGGTATTTAGAAATGCAGTGTTACCAGCTCTACCTTCTCCGTAATTCATTTTTAACTAGGAGGAGCGTTTCAAATAATTCCCGCAAAAAGGTTACACGTCGCATTGTTTACACTAGGAAATCTCTAAATTGACAATTTTAACTGTCAGCTGCACTTTGTGTGGTTTACCTTTTTGCGTTTTTATATTTAATTCTTGTCTCTTTTTGATTTTATGTCTGTTTGCCTAAATTTCAACTAAACAAATAAGTCCTTTCAAGAACTAAATTCGGTATTTTCTTATCAAGTACCTATTTTTTAAAATATGGACTCGATGCCTCGCACAAGCAAGGCGAATGTATCTATGTAAAAACGTACACGCTTGAATTTGGGTCATTTATCTATGTCGGAAAAGCAGTGCATCTTAAACATGAATAAGCAAATTTTGTCTGATACTTCTCAAATGAAAATAACCACCATTGAAAAATACCTTGTCACTTTATCATTTATAATCCGCTTTATTATTTTGGAATTTATTCTTGCCTGTAGAGCTGTATAGGAACCCGACATGTTGGCACATTGTCTTAGCTTTGTCCTCGACAGTTTTTAATATCTAAGTTGAGATCTTTAAGTAAAGTCAAAACTGCTTGTTCCAGGCCTTCGCCTTTATGACAAACACCAGGTAAAAGTTGTACTAGACGTTCTTTAGTGAAACGTATCTTAAAACAACTGCTAATTGGTCAGTGTGCGACACGTCTGGCATACAGTCAGACAAAAATAATGTGCTTCATTGAGTTCCTTAATGAGCTGGTTTAAGACTTTAGTGCCCATAATTGAAATGAATTCGTCACAGGTGTCAGAGGAAAGGTAAGACACATTGCCTGTCCCTTTGTTCCTATATTTCTATATGATGAGATAACAACGGATCATATTTTCACTCAATAGCTCGAGACAGCCTAAAATAGACTATTAGCTAAGGAAACAAATGTTTGGTTGTCTCCTCGGAAAGGAAGCCCTCTCAATACCAAAAACCGAACAACGCTAACTACTCTTGTTAAAACTTCACTCTAATATTTCTCTTCGTTTTCGTATTGAGACAAAATAAAATGTCTACTGATGTGCTTTTCTTTCTGCACATTAAAACCTGTACTAAAAGCACTTTGTTTACTTTTGTCTGA
Source organism: Vesta saturnalis (assembly GCA_036346205.1). NCBI lineage: Eukaryota > Metazoa > Arthropoda > Insecta > Coleoptera > Lampyridae > Vesta > Vesta saturnalis. The sequence goes on from JARFJB010001921.1 coordinate 6,112,036, forward strand.
AATAATAAGCATGAGATACAAAAACACAACCTTTTGATTTGGAATACAATAACCAATCCCAGTTACGTTTCCCCATTTGGTAAAAACACATGAGAACATTTTGATTGATAATGTACGCTTTATATCTGAATAAATTCTAATAAGAGCTTGAAAAATCAATATTTAAGTTTTGTTTTACTGTTGAAGTTAAGATTGTTTTTACCACATATTCATCTTTGGTATTCGAAGTAGCCAGGTAATCAACTTAAAACGAAACTGAAGATGAGGTAGTTGGCTTATTACAGCTGGGTTCAAAATTTAAATCTGTTGTACCTGGCAATAGCTCATTTTCATTTTTAAAATCCAAGTTTTTACACGAATCATCAGTTTCTGTCGTTACCGGTTCTGCTGATTGATAAACATCGTCATTGCTTATGGGTTTACCTTCCTCTTTCCTTGATTCTTCAGGTACAGTTTTTGAAACTATTTATTTTAGGTACTCTTTGTAACACTTTTTCACTGTTCAAAAGTGTTTTGGCCGCCCTCTTTCTAATCAACTGCCGCTTGGTTTTTTCACTCATTTCACAGAAAAATCATGTGATTCTACGATGCGTATGTGTCGAGATAAACAATCACACCGAACATAAACACAAACACATTAAAATAACAACCACGTCATTAAACTTATTCACAAGCAAAATAAAAACCAGTGTCTCACGAGATTGCACCATATATACGGACTGACAGGTGTTATTGTGTTATTGTAATGGACTCACCGTCTTACTGGGATAAAGGGGGGCATACCGGGTAAATTTCTAACGGGTCCGCGAATGTTTTTCGTGTCAAATTAAAAAATCACCATAATTTACTTTAATCACTTTACCTACTTTGAACGTATAAGAACAAGAAGCCGAGGAAGGTCCAAGACCGAACGTCGGAACGTATAGATAGTTAACGAACAGAATTGTCTTGTTACCTACACCAATCTAAGTAAAATCGTAACTGCAACTATTAGTATAAAATTATTATTGTTAAACAAAATGTGCATTACGCTGATTACGGGATGTAATTTGATGACTACGATTAATGGGCTTAAGCGGCGCTTTTGTTATTCACATGTGGCGCGACAGTTTGAAAATTATACGAATTCGATAAACATTGAGCGGCGAAAGTTTATACTTAAAAGAATGCTAAGTTAACAAGAAACAACTGGATAATTTTGTGTCTGATCTGTGCCATGCCATGTCTATTACCCACAGATTTTCTTAATCAGCGAATCGATTAGCGATTCTATAGCTATGGTATAAACGTAAAGATCCCGTTTCCGCCGCTAAGTTGTGTACAGAGCACATCGTATTTCTGGTATCTAATAGGCAGCGCAGCAGAATAACTGTCATATTATAAGAGTCGTAAGGGGACACATTTGAGGTTACGGCCTACCGGGCATTTGCCCGGCAGTATATAAGCATTCCGTATCTATTTCTACACCTAAGTTAATGATTGTAGTGGGAGTCGACCAATAGCTAGCCAATGTGGTCAATTCAATACGGAATGCTCGAACGTTTCGTCTCGATACGTTTTGATTATATAATCATTGTGTATCATGCGCGTCAGTTAGATAAAACAATCGTGAGTGACTGGAAATCACAAGTTGCGTTCCGACGAGTTATCACTTCAGACAACCTCAATCTGTCTGAAAAAATGGAAATAAAAAGGAAAATGAAAATCTACGGTAACCTACCTTGGATCCTAGGTTACCGTAGATTTTAATTTTTCTTTTTATTTCCATTTTTCGTGTATTTATCATTCGCGTCTAGGTCCTACCTGCAACTCGTGTGCCGAAATATTAAATACACGAAAAATGGAAATAAAAAGGTAAATTAAAATCTACGGTAAACCTAGGATCCAAGCTAGGTTACCGTTTATCTTAATTTTCCTTTTTATTTCCATTTTTTTAGACAAATTGGGTCCCTCTTATCATTTTCGTATACTAGTATGCAGTAGTTTTAAGAAAAGCAAAATGTATCCACTTGGGCACCGTTCGAGCATTCCGCATTGAATTGGTCACTCTCGCTAGCTATTGGTCGACTCCCTCTACAATCATTAACTTATGCTTATATACTACTCGGCGCTCCAGTCCGATGGTGAATTCTAAATTGTTCATTTATTTCTTTCAGATAATGTACGTTTCTGTTTCTTTATAGGTTGTACGTTATTTAAGCTTTCTAAACATGGCAAATAGGGAAAGTGGTCGAATATCGACCACTTTAGAAGGAAGCCCGATTACTCGCTCACGTGGGGAGTTATTTGTCTGGATTTAATAGCCAATTACTTTCGAACATTTATCTAAACAACCCGTACTTCGGTTTTACTTACATTGTATTTTTTCTTGTTTTATCACACAATTTAGAAAAATTATTTTAACGGGCAATATCGACCTTTCGGGTAAATTCGATCAGATTGTCGGTAAATATCGACCAAACATTTTATTGGAAATAAGACTGTTGAACAAAATATATAACATAAAAACACATAAAAAATTTATTACAAAGCTAAGCAGTTTTCACATTGATATTCATCCGCATTTTCAATATTCGTGCAGTCGGCGTGGCCCAAGAACCACACGAACGACACCTCCACCATAAGTCATTATTTCCTCCAAAATTATCACAAACGCTGCATGTTTCGGTTGTTGCATTATTTATTTTCTTTTCTTTTTTTGGACAGAAACCACATTTCTCTTGACTTTTCTCACATCTTGCGGCCTGATCTTCTTTTTTTCTAGTTCAGCTTTCAAAGGAGTCGAAGTCATAATTTTGGAATGTTGGGTTCTTCGTGACATATTTTGATTTTGATTTCGGCAAGGGCAGAAGATCAGTAAAACTTTTCTTAGCCTGCTTCGGTTGAAGAGTCTTGTCAGTATCATCACTTAACTCATCCTCTGTAACCTCTTCTAAAACCAAATCAGAAATATCAGAATCTGACGAAGATTCACGGTTACGTTTATTTTGGATCATTTTAGGTAGAGATCGACAGATAGACGTGGATGGCCCAGCCACTGGCGATGGAGTTCTTTCAATACGTTGAATTGCAGGATTTGCATTTTCTGCGGTAATGTGCTCTACTCCGTCCGCTAAGGGCGTCAATTCTTCGTCATTGAACACAAAACGGTTAAAGTGAAATATTCCGGTTGCTTCAAAAGCTCGTACACCTTTCTCGATTGTGGCTACCTATTGAAGGCATTTTTAAATAATTCCGCAAGATCAGTGTTTAGAAATAAAACTCTTGTTAAGTTTAAACGACCATATTTTTCTTATTTATTGATTAACTAACATTAACAAAACATTATTAGCACCGCATGGTATCTTGCAACGTGCTTGAATACATACATATACATAATAATACTTTGCGCATGGCAAATAAAATAGCGTTCACTTTAGCCTGGTAGGCAACACATCAAACATGTCATTATTAAAGAACTTAACATAACTGGCCTCCTTGAACACGATGTTCAACATAAGAAGATATATATAAAAAAGAACACATACTAATAACATATAGAAATGATACCAAACAATTCTTAGAGAAAAAAAAAAAAACTTATCAGTTCATTAATAACATAAACTAAGTAGTATGGAATGCGACACAATCTCACTGATCTGTAATAACACTCTCTTCACCTTTGCTGGTCGTTAATTGACTCTCAATCGGAAGCACGCAAATGTTTCGAACTGATGGTTTATACTCGCCTCGTCGACCTTTTACCGTTACTACTCTAACGACACCATCAGGTCCTGGATGGAGCTGAATAACGCGTGCAAGTGACCATTCCGCTGGAGGAGATGTTCTTCTTTCAGGAGGACTAATGTCCCTACATTAATCGGTAGGTACCATTTTTCCATTTAGTTTTTGTTGCAGTTGATGAACATATTCCTTTGACCATTTCTTCCAAAACTGGACGTTGAGGGTTTGCAGTAATTGGTACCGTGATAGACGGTTTCTCTTAGCTCGGTTATGTTGGGATCAGGTATCGTAAGGAACGATCTACCAATGAGGAAGTGTGCGGAGTAAGGACTTCCAAATCGTTTGGGTCAGGACTTAGAGGTGTTAAAGGGCGAGAATTTAAAACGACTCTATTTGGGTCAGTACAGTACTAAACTCCTCGTACGTAAGTGGCGTATTTTTAATATTCTTTTAAATGAAATTTTACTCGCTTAACCCTGCCTCCCATAGACCACCGAAATTTGGCGCGCGTGGAGGAATAAAATGCCACCTTACATCATACGTAGCCACTTGCTCTACAAGTGAATTAGCCTGTGATTTTAAGAAATTTCCTAATTCCTTCAATTCATTATGTGCACCAATGAACGTGCTCCCATTATCACTGAATATATTTTGGGGTTTGCCTCGTCTAGATATGAATCTTTTAAAAGTCATCAAAATGACTTTGTACTTAAGTCTGTGACCAACTCAATGTGAATCGCTTTGGTAGCCAAACAAATAAATAAACAAATATAAGCTTTACTTTGAATAACTCTCCTATTTCCTTTGCTCTTTATCAAAAATGGGCCAGCATAATCAATGCCTACCGAATGAAACGGATACATTGCTAACGTCCTTTCAGTGGGTAAGTATCCCATCATTTGTTGAATGTTTTTAGAATTAAATCGTGTACATCTCACACAATTTTTTATGGTTTTCTTGCAAAGTATTTTCGCGGAAATAGGCCAAAACCGTTCTCGTATTGAAGCTAATAATAAATTTGGACCTGCATGAAACAAAACTTCATGTTGGTGTTTGAATAATAATTCAGTAAAGTGATTTGACTTGGGTAAAATGATGGGGTGTTTTTATCAAAATTAAATTTGGATAATGTTAATCTGCCCCTACTCTGAGTAAACCTTCGCCGTCTAAAATGGCGTCAAACTTAAAAAGTTACTTCGATTTCCTACCATTTTACCTGCCCTTAATTTTTTCAATTCATCCTTAAATGCCGTTTGCTGAATCAACAGTATAATTCTTTTCAATGAACTATCCAACTCATCAACTGTTAAAGGACCATACGATCTGTTAGATATTGATTTGGATATTAAGCAATTCCTTTTAAATCTCATACAATATGCAACCACTCTCTTTAGTCTAGTTAAAGACGAATAATTTTCCATTGGGAATGCGTTTTCATGTGTATTAGCTTGAAATAATTGTATTTTTACCTTTCTTAGTTCCGGAAGATTGTCAACGGTTCTCTCTAAAGCCACAATAGGAGCTTCTAACTGTGACAACCACTCAGGACCTTTCCACCACAAGTCGGCATTAATTAATCGTTCTGGCGGCACACCGCGTGAAATTAAATCAGCAGCGTTATCGCCCGATTTTACATAGTACCAGTTCTTAGGATTGCTTAGCCTTTGTATTTCAGCCACACGGTTTGCAACATAAGTTTGACATTTATTTGGATCATTCTGTAACCATGCCAGCACAATCATACTATCCCACCAATAGTATTGTTCGTTTATCTCTATCCGCAATATACCTTTAAATTTGTCAGCTAATTGAGCTGCCAAAACAGCTGCACTCAATTCAAGTCGTGGTAATGTAACGTTTTTAACGGTGCTACTCTAGACTTCGCTGCTAAGAGTGCCACTTGTATACGACCATAATAATCTACAGACTTTAAATAAAGACACGCTCCAAATGCTGTTTGGGATGCATCAGAGAATGCATGTAATTCAACCACCTTATGATTGGATATGAGAACCTGTCTCGGAATCATTATTTCATTAATATGATGTAATTTATTTTTGAACGTCAACCACCGTGTGTGTAAATAAGAAGGAATTGATTCGTCCCATGTCAGTTTAATCTGCCATAGTTCTTGGACAATTAACTTGGCAATAATGATTATTGGAGCCAGCAACCCCAAAGGGTCATACATTTGCGCAGTAGCTGCCAAAATTGTGCGTTTAGTAATTTGCCCTTGTGTACTCGCAAGATTAAAAGAGAAGAAGAATGAATCTTGTCTTGGATTCCATCCTAACCCCAATGCTTTATTTTGATTATCAGACAGTTTTAGGGTTTATTATCAATGGTTTCACTAAGTTCAGGAGCATTACTCTTAAACTTTTGCAAAGAAAATCCTGCAGTAAGTAAAATTTTCTGTATATTACGTTTAATAGTCATTAAAGTATCTAAATTGTCCGAGCCTGTGATAAGGTCATCGACGTAAAAATCGTCCATAATTATTTTGGTTTCTAAATTATATTCCCTTTGATTATCTAATGCAGTTTGCATCAAACATCTCATTGCCAGATATGGTGCTGACGTAGTACCATATGTGACTGTGTTCAGTTGATATATTGATAATTCGTCATCTGCATTTTCCCGCCATAAAATTCTTTGATATTTTGTATGTTCTGGGCTGATCCAGATCTGTCGATACATTTTAATAATGTCCGCAGTTAACACGTATGTATAAAGCCGAAATCGAGCAATAATTGAGAATATTTCATTCTGCAACTTTGGTCCTACACACTGAACATCGTTGATTGTTAAACCATTACTAACCTTGCATGATCCATCAAACACTACCCTGAGACGAGTTGTCTCGCTTTTTCTTTGATTACGCAATGATGTGGCATATAGAAACCTACCTCTTGATCTTTCTCAACCTTTGTCATGTGATTTAAAGAAATGTACTCATCCATAAATTTAGAATAAGCAGCCTTTAATTCCCTATTCTTCTCTAATCTTTTCTCTAAAGAGTAAAATCTAGTCAAAGCAACGTCAAAGGAATCTCCCAGTTTGTTTAAAGTAGGTTTAAACGGTATTTTTACAATGAATCTTCCAGAAGAGTCGCGTTTCGTAGTTTGATTGAAATGATCCTCACAAAATTGCTGTTCTGCAGTAAGCACCCTGTCTATTAAACAAAACTCATCTATTTGCCAGAACCTTTCCAGGCTTTCGCTTAACTTGCTTAATGATAAACATGACACATTCGTTACATCTTCGCTAAACCTTTCGTCTAGTAGCTCTCCGGATATGATCCATCCCAACTGTGTTTTTTGATAGATTAACCCTTGCTGTTGAATTTGTCCAACACAAATAAGTGACCAAAAAGTAGTTGCCCCGATTAGTAAATCGACTCCTTGCGATTTATTAAACTTGGGATCTGCAATTTTAATATTGGCTGGAATGTTTATAGCGTTGCTGTCAAATGACCTTGTGGGAAGCGCAGAAGTGATTCTATCTACGACTAAGCATTTAATTGTGGTCCCAAAGTTATTGTGACATGATTTAACCGATATGGTAACTTTGTTGGTAACATTAAGCGACGCTTTGCCTAATCCTATAACGCTAATGTTTACTGAAGTTTCTTTCAATTTTAATTTCTTGCTTAAATCGCTTGTAATGAAATTGGACTGGGAAGCACTGTCAAGAAGTGCTCTTATCTTATGGAAGTTACCCTGTGCGTCCTTAATATACACTAATGCTGTAGACAATAAGGTTTCCGAGAATACCTTTGGTAACATACAAGCATTAACTATCGTAGCTTCTGCTTGAAGGTCCGCCTTTGTATCAGAACCGCTACCTTCGGCATGTGAATAATTTGAGCTAACAATCTTATTGGTTTCAAAATGCAATAACGTGTGGTGTTTCCTATTACATTTCTTACATGCGCTAGGAGATTTGCAATTTGATAAAAAATGACCCTTCCGAAAACAATTGATACACAATTTCAATTCTCTTATTCTTTTGTTTCGTGCAGATATATCTAGCTTTAGAAATGTTTCACAATTCATTGTTGGATGAGTTCCATCACAAATTATACATTTGGAGTCAATCGTTGCAAAGGACCTTGTCGTATTGCGTGAATTGGCTTGGGAACTCATTATTTGAGATCGCCTGACTTCATTCGATTTTTTAATTGCGATTGTTTCTAGTATATTTTGTTTATTTATTAGAAACTCTAAAAGGTCTGAAAAGGTGGGAACGTTATCATTATTACCCTCATTATTTAATTTTGTTTCCCATTTCTTAACAGTCTGACTGTCGAGTATACTTAAAATAATGGGAATAAGTAACGCGTCCCAATGATCAGTAGCCTGATCTAACGATCTCAAGCAATTAACATGCATTTGAATTGTATTAATCGTATCTCGTAAATAAGATGCCGATTCACGAGTTGACACTGGAATGCTTAAAATATTTTGTACGTGATTGTTTATAATTCTACGTTTATTGTTGTATCGTTTAAGCAAAATATTCCAAGCAATCTCATAGTTTAAATCTGTGGTTTCTAGCGTGGCAATTAACCCATGTGGTTCACCTTTAAGTGAAGTTTTCAAATACGTAATTTTTTGTATATTTGTTAATTCTATATTAGAATGAATCAATGAATTGAAAGAATCGTAAAAACTTCTCCAACATGTGAATGTACCATCAAAGACTGGTAACTTAATAGCCGGTAATTTAATATTGACTTTCGGTTGTCTGTGAGAGTGACGACCATCGCTTTCAATAATCGAGTGTGATGACACGTGCGATTGTGAATCATCATGCAATTCAAGTATACCTTTTGCTTTAGCACATAATGCAAAATAAGAGTTTTGAAATTTCTCACGTTCATCAATTTCAGATTCACAAACCTCGTCGTCATCTGCACTTAATTGTAAATATTCCAATTCATTTTGTATATCATTGAACACGTCTAGCAATGGTTCAATTTTTTTTAGCCTTTGTTTCAAGTTTAATATCGTTTCATTGGATAAATCGTGTAAGTTTAAGCCTGCTAACACCTTTTCAAAACAAGTTAATTGTGCTTTCAACCCACCTCTTTTACACCGTAACAATTTGAATTGCGTTTCAACTTCATTCGCCATTATCCCGCTTTACTTAGAGGTTAGTACCGACTTACCAAATAACGTTTAAACTCTTGTTTATGATATAAAATAGGAATATTGGTAAATGGACTTACCCCGAGCTTGCTTGCGTCTTAAAATTGATTGCAATTTTAAATATGTACCTTCAATGGAAATGTTAGTGACCAGAATAGCGTCGCTTCATCATTCACGAAGGCGAAAAAAAAACCGGCATCAATATCGTACATCTCCTTGTTTCTAATGTTCGCTCTTCTATCCGTTACTCGAAGGACCAATTTATGTTTAGAAATAAAACTCTTGTTAAGTTTAAACGACCATATTTTTCTTATTTATTGATTAACTAACATTAACAAAACATTATTAGCACCGCATGGTATCTTGCAACGTGCTTGAATACATACATATACATAATAATACTTTGCGCATGGCAAATAAAATAGCGTTCACTTTAGCCTGGTAGGCAACACATCAAACATGTCATTATTAAAGAACTTAACAATCAGTTTGTAGGATTTTTGAAGATGCTTTGATTTTATATATTTGTCGCATTCCTGATTGTACGCTACCTTTAATGGTCCGAAAAACATACATCAAGGGGCTGAAGCCGATGCGATGTGTGAGGGAAATTGAAATGACTGTAATACCTTTTTTTGCAAAAGTTGTATGTCAGTAAGCTAGAGTGGGTTGAATGGTTGTCAAGCACTAATAATACAGGGTCATTTTACTAGATTTTGTGTAAGATGCAAAGTGCTTAATCCATTCTGTGAAAAGCTCCTCAGTAATCCACCCCGACTTAGAGCATCTATATATTGCTCCAGTAGGACCATTTTTAGAAGGCCTTCTTTCATCCGCTCTCTTTTGAAAATAAACATTGGCGGAACATAATGACCTGCCGCGCTCATGACAGAGACAACAGTGACCAGCTGCCCCTTTCACGACTCGTAATAGCCCCAACTTGTTTCTGGCCCTTTGCGCTGCAATTCGGCTAGGTATGTGTACGTTGCTAATGCCAGTCTCATCGACATGAAATATCCGATGAGCATCAAATTTATAATTGTCATAGATTTTTCAAGATTATTAAAAATATATCTATTTCCACCCTGTTAAAAGCCAACACTCTGCTTAAACTAGTAGCCTCTAGCTTACGTAAGCTTATATTTGGGTTGCGACGCATAAACAAGTAAAGCCAATCTTTCCCACACATCTTTTTTTCCTTGTTAAATGTGTGGGAAATTTCATTATCTTCGGCAAATTGATAAGCAAGCTGTCGGATACATTGTGGTGTAAGTCCATAAAACAGTCTAGACATAGCGATAATATGGTTGGTAAGTTCTGATTTTGTTGAACGGTGAACACCGACTTCCTACCTAACTTGTATTTCTTAGGATCAAATCTTCCCTTTATTCTATCTTGCAACGTTCCGTATGGTACACCGAACATCTTTGCGGCATTTCTTATAGATGTAACTTTGTCCTGTACTGCTTTAACGGCACGCTGCATGTTTTCTTCTGTCCACGAAGAACGGTTACTCTTACGCTTATATCTTTCACGTGGCATCTAAAACAAGTAATATTCGTAGCAGTGTAATATCGACCACCGTGGGGTAATATCGATCACAGTGGTCGATGTTACCAGAAGTTTTACAGAAGAATATTTCAATCGTCAAGAAAAACTAGGTTAGAATTTCACAACAGTGGTAGCACGAATGTAAGTACAGACGTGTCACTTGTATCTTACATAAAAATAATAAATCTAAGTGCCATTAAAACTCTGAATTACCTTAAACTAAACAGTCTGTCCTTTATTAAAATCGGCACAAAATCGAACAACGTACCGGTATCACAACACAACACTTATTTAACAGCAACTTGTTGTATTGAGTGAAGTTAGCTACCGAATTACTAGACGCACCGCTTGCTTGCGATCGCAAAACCCATTCAGGGTTGCCAAAACTGCATTGGTCGATACTCGACCGCGGTCGATATTCGACCACTTTCCCTACGTGAAAATATTTATTGAATATCAAAATATAAAATCTCTTCATAATACAGAAGTGTTTATATTTTATTTACAGGTAGTGTACTTGAGAAATTAAGGACCTTAGCGTACAGTTAAATATATCTACTCTGTGAAACGTAATGCAATTGCGGTAAATTGTAAATATCGGTGATTTTTGCAAAACATTTGTTCTAGGAGTAGAATAATAAAAAGTAAAAAAGTTTCTTGAGAAATATATCGGAATGTTGGAGTAAATTTGTGATAATAGGTTAGGGCAGTGAATTTAGTTGTCAATAAGCTTATAAAGAAAAATTGAAAACCAGTAATAGGTCATAAAAACTGTGAAAATGTATTTTTTCTGTATTGTTCGACGGAGAAATAGACATACACCCGCACGCAGAACAGTACATGGGTTATTTTGGTTAAGTTAAGCTTAATTATTAACTTAAAACAAACTTTAAAATTACTTAAAAAGCGAAAAAAATTAAGGATACCACTAAACTTCATAAGCGTAGATGTGTAAGACAAGCGAAGAAATACAGACAGTACTATATGTCTCTTTCTACCATGGTGATTTCAAAACGTTTCACATAAACAAACGTAGAGCGCGCATTCCATTTCGTGTATCGAGTTCAATGGAATGGACTAATGAAATGAAGCCTCACACAACTATGAATATTATTGGTCAAAGAGTAATATGTGTCTTTGTCTTATAAAACACAACCATGCACAAACTTTGTTGTAATTAAAGTTTACAATGGGAAGTTTTGCGTATTATAAAATCGTGGTTGAGATTCAGCAGACTGTCTGCACTTTTTTCATCATTTGCGCCGCACTTTAAAATCGAATCTCTTTCTTGAGCCCCAAAACCTCTGCGCCTGGGCCCATTTACTAAAAAGGTCCTGCCTGAGTACGTTCTTACATATTAGTAAGTGCTAAGACATCATCAACATACCTAATTGAAAATAGGACTGCCCTAGATACACTTAATTCAAAAATACTTTCTTCTAAATTAGTTTTGCTAATAATGCTGACATTGAATTACGTACCATAAAGTAGGGATACTTTAACTGTTTTAAATTTCAAAACTAAATAAAATGTTTTCTTCTAAAGAGAAGAGTTTAAGATAAAGGCAGTAATTACCCATAGTATGCATCTCAAGATAGTATTTCTGAAAAAAATTCACATTTTGTAATTTCCAGTCTGTTGTGTAACTCGCCAAGCCTAAATCTAGGGTTAGTGATTAGAATAGATGTGTACAGGGTGAGATTAAAACAAAATATCCATTGTTTTCAGTACGCAAGGTCAGTACTTCGATGTCCATATGCAGTGATAGATTATTGCCGATTAAACTCTACCTTCCTTCCAAAGGTGTTGCCTCTGGAACAAAAATGCATTTAAGTTAATTCCAGAATGTGAACCCATCAATACATACACTTGCTGCACGATTTCATGGAGCAATTCTTGCAAAATAATTTGTCGCAAAACTGGCGCGTGAACTAGTTTCTTTTCAGGAATTGAAAAAGTGAGGAGATTTCTACATCGCATATGGCGACAATAATGTGTAACCAGTCAATCAATATTGTTGTGCAAATTTTGGAGTGATTTATCATTTGTTCCAGAAATTTTAATGCGCTTCTACAAATCCTTCAGTACTCTAGATCGTCTCACAAATTAGATTTATCATAATTTTTGCTGTAAATGGTCATAAAACTAATATTATTTCGCATAAAAATGATACCGGAGATTTGTTAATGTTTGACTTAAACAATTATTACGCATGTGTACGATGTTAGAAATACGTAGTGAACTGGATAGTTTTGTTGTCACTGAAACGTTTTCGAATGTCTTAACACAAGAATCTAAGGTAGACGGGCCAGTAATGGACCACACCCCAATGATTGACCAACTCGGACACTTTTTCTTAATAAACAAGAATTTGGGTAAATTTTTTGAACGAGAAAGACACATTTCGGGAACTCATCCCTATTGTTTAAATAAAATTGTATACCAGTATCTCGATCATTTTTATTATCCTCCACTCACCCCTTCTCGATAGAGCTTCTCGAGCATAAAGTCAGTTCTCCCACTAAGCATCCACGGGCCGTATGAAGTTGTGTTGTTGGCAAATTTTGGTATCTTTGGTGTGAAATAAAAACTCAGGTATTTGTCAGATTTTATATTTTACGTTGTAGATAATATCAATTGCGTTATTTCAATTAATTATCAAAAACGACTAGGTCAATTACTGGATCATCAAAAAGGTGTAAATTTAGTAATTGGCCTCAGTGGTCAATTACTAAAACTTTCCATTATTTAGTTCAGTCAATGAAAATATTATTAAAATTTGAGACAATTCCTTCGGGAATATTTAATTGAAGAAACAATATTGTTCTTTTAATTACATTTCAGTTATTGACTAATGTATTTATTAGTAAATTTTGAAACGTTTCATTATAAATATAGTGGTCAATAACTCCAGTAATTTACGTGTCAATTACTCATACCGAATCTGGTCAATGATTCTGCAGCTGTTAATATTTTGTATAAATTTTTTTATGTACCCAGATAAGATAAAAACATTATAATAATATTTATGAAAGCCTTAATATTTTCTAAATTGAATTTTCATTATTGACCTAGTCATTTTTCAACTCTTATAGCAAGAAACGATACTCATTCATAGCATGATCAATTATTGAATAACTTGCAATGTTTCAATTTTCTTTATAGAATGACCCCAAAAAGGACCCAGGCTACACCCCGGAGGATGTTAAAAATGCTTTGGCTGCTATAAGCAATGGGATGACTACCAACAAGGCCGCAAAAACATTTCGCGTCCCAAAAACTACTCTCATCTATAAGAAAAGTGGAAAAATCCCGCTGGAACGCAAAATGGGTCCTAGTACATACTTATCGAAAGAAGAAGAAGAAGAAGACATTCTAATTAAATGGATGTTCTCAATGTCAGAGAGAGGTTTCCCTGTGACCAAGGATCATCTTATCGACAGTGTGCAGCTTCTCATTAAACATTTGAAAAGGGATACCCCATTTGTTGATGACAGACCAGGAAGAAGCTGGTATGAAAGCTTTCTTCGTCGCCATCCAGAGGTTTCCATATGCGTTTCCCAGAATTTAACTAGGGCTCAGATCTCAGAGGAGCAAATTAGACTTTGGTTCAACGAAGTATACAAATATCTCTCCGACAATAATAATCTCGATGTTCTTGCTGATCCTGCCCGAATTTTCAACACTGATGAAACAGCTCTGTATTTATCCCCAAAAGACAATCGCGTACTTGTCCGAAAGGGTCAAAAAGCCGTTTATAACTTCATCAATAATGACGAAAAGGAATGCATTACAACTCTTTTTATGGGTTCTACTTCTGGGATCCTTCCTCCACCTATGATTCTTTTCCAGTACGTTAGAATTCCGTATAAAGTGGCAAAATCTGTCCCTAAATCATGGGGTATTGGTCACACACGTAACGGTTGGATGACAGGGGAAAGCTTCTATGAATACGTCGCAAATATTTTTCATCCTTGGCTTAAGAAGAACAAAATCCCCATGCCTGTTGTACTATTTCTGGACGGGCACGTATCGCATCTGACCGTCAATCTAAGCGAATTTTGTTCAGAGAATGGGATTATCCTGATTGCTTTACCGCCAAATGCTACTCATATAATGCAACCCCTTGATACTGCTTTTTTCGCCCTTTCAAACATCACTGGAAGAAAGTAGTTCATAAATGGCGATTCAACAATCATGGGCAAAAAATGTCAAGGGAAAACTTTACTGAAGTTTTGCAGGATGTTGTCACCACACTTCCAAATGTATCCGAAATACTGAAAAATGGTTTCAAAGGAACAGGGCTGTATCCATTCAATGCTGAAAATGTAAATTTCTCTAAGTTATTGAAGGCGATGCAATTCAACCACAGGAGGTATGTTTGACTTCAAATGTTGAGATTCCAACGTACATGCAACTACTTCGCTTGTTTTGTAAAAGAGATTGGGAGAAATAAACTCGACGATTTTCAACAAACAGAAGGTCAGTGGACCGGAGACGTTGAAGATACTTCCCTGTTTTATATGTGGAGAAATTTGAAGATGAAGGCGGATCTTTTGAACCCTCAAAGAAATAATTCATCGCAAGAAGTCGTGGGCACATGAGAGTCGCCTTTCTAAATTCATGATAGTGACATTGGTAATTCGACCAGGGAAATAATAAACGACGTTTTAGCAGGAAGCGAGGTCGATTTCTCGACGCCGCAGAATGCAACTGATGACTTAATGATCGAGTTGGAAAATGTCGAATATGATCAGCTAGTGCAGAAATTTTCTTTCCCGTCGACTTCGCAAACGACAAGTACTCCGGTTTTCCTGGTTGAGGTACCTCCTCCATCAAAGCGGAATATTAATGTAATCGAGAACAATCGCTTTTTTATTGAACAATTAGCTGAGCCATTTGATAATGGGGAGGCAGTGATTGATACCGACACTGAAAATTCGAAAATCGGGGAGTCTGAAGCTGAGGCTATTGAACAATTAGCTGAGCCATTTGATAACGAGGAGACTTTGAAGGCGGTTAAGTCAGTAAATGATATGGACGCAGAAAATTCGAAAACCGGGTCTGTAGAAGTTGCATCTAATATGATCGTTCAATCAGAAGTTGCACGCCTGCCGAGCGGATATAAAGAAGTTGAAACTCAAAAAAGAAACTGTTGAACAGATCAACATTCCTGAAGAAGCAAGCCCGCCCTTTATTGGGCAAAACGAGGTTGTTGAAGCTGTTGAACCAATCGTTCTGCCAGAAGAAGCAAGCCCGCTAATAAAATCTTCGAATGATTGCTTGAATGTTCCAATGCCATTCAAGAGGTGTTTGTTTTGGCCAACCGATAGCAACAATTCAAAATTGGTTAAGAAAAAGAAAAACTCCTTGCGTAGCGTCGTCTGATGAATGGTTGGAGTACCACCGAAGAAAAGAAGAGAAAAAACTGAAGAAGAACGACAAAAGAAAGAGCTGAAAAGAGAAAGCTAAAGAGGAAAATACAGCCAAAAAGCAATCGAAGCTCGAGAAAGCCGATACAAGAGCTGACGAAGTGGAAATTGAGGGAGATGAGAAGGATAATTCATATGTGATCGTCAGGTATGATGATGAATATTTCCCTGGATTGGTTTGGAATATGAAGAGGATGAACTGAAAGTAAAAACCATGGAATCTTCCTCAAACAAGTGGAAATGGCCAAAAAGCCGGATGTATTATGGTATTCCAAAGCTGATGTTCTTGAAAACATTAATTCTCCGAAAAAATTGAAACGTGGTGTATATGAAGTACCAGAAATGTCAAAATATATTAATTAATTGAAGAAATAAACTACATTATGAGTACGCAATGACTTAATGTTATCATGAGAAAATTCAAGTCAATCATTGGGGCATCGAGTGGTCAATCACTGGTTAGGAGCAAAATTTGAGTAGGTCAATTACTGACACACCGGCTGTTTTCTGATTATAGATTTTTTTCAGTGCGATGTAACCATTTAAGTTGAACAAATGTATGATATTTGATTAATGAAATTCCAATACGATATAATTTAAAAACTGTGGTTTGGTCTTCAGGTTATCCTGCATTAGGGAGTTGAAATCTGAAATCGTAATCAGCATAGCTTAAGTGGTCAATTACTGGCCCGTTTACCTTATCTAACTAGTAAATAATTTCTTAATAGATAAAAATTTAACATTGCTAAAACGGTTCAAATTAGATCAATTACTAGATCTTTATATCAGCTAAAATTATGTTACATGTTACAAATCTTGCTTACAAGATAATGGATTACCTACAGATAGCCCAATTTCGCAGTTACTGGCATAACTAATTAAAAAAAAAACGCATTATTTCAATTAAGCGTATCTAAAATATTCTACTTTGATTTAGGTGTCTCGATAATGTCTGAACATGTCTTGATAACTCTTAAGATCATATTCAGGATTTTTATAATAAGTTTAATAATCTGCACCCAAGAATTAAATTTAGTTTAGAAACTGAACAAGAAACACCTTTTTCAGATGTAACCATTAAAAAAAAACACGGTAGCACCGAAACAAGCAATATACAATAGCGTTTGTCCCGTCCGTATTGTACGGACGTAAAATGGGTATGTAAGAAAAAACACGCAAGTAGAAGCTGTGGGAATAAGATTTTTGTGGAGCGCATGTGGTAAAACAAAAATGGATACTGAGAAATGTGTTGATAATGAATCGGTGTGGCGTGAAAAAGAAGATGATAGATGGTAGAATCAGTGCATGAATCTTGTTGAATATAGTAAATTTCTCTCTATTAATAATTTACATGCTTAAACTATTTTGAAGAACTAATCCATAAAATCTATCTAAAAGTTGCGGTTTACTGCAAAAGAAAATGCTGAGTTATTCAACTATTTGAAGGTTCTTTACCACATCTGCTATAGCTTTGTCTTTGAAAAGTTGTCCCAACCTACCAGATAATAATGTGACGGAGAAAAAATATTATAAATAAAAAAATTATTAAACTGTTTTATTTCACAAAATATATAACTGTTAAATTTGTATGGATTGTGTAATTTTACAGACTTTAAGATAAATGTCATTGTAATTCTGTAGTGTTGGATAAAACCAAAGCTTTAATTATATAGGGTGATTCATATAAGAACCGACACACAGCAGGGACACGTAGGGAACCCAAAATATGATGATTTAACGTAAGGTACCTCTATACTAAATTGCTACCCTGAGAAGTTGTAGACCTCGAATTTGGAGTTTCAAATTTCGCAAAACTCAATATCTCAGTTATACTTGAACTTAGAAAAACCAAATTTCGTACATGTTGTGAATATATGAAGAGCAACTATGGAATAGTAAAATAGTATTCCATAGTTGGCTTTATATGTTTATCAAACTGCTATATTAATACCAGTGTTCCTAGATAGTATCACTATTGATGAAGTGTTATCAAAACGTTTAGATTTATATAACTTAACCCATCTCCTCCCTGTGGTGCGTTTTCCCACCACGTTGTTAAATATTTTTTAAAGCATGTGTGAGAATTTTTCTAAAGTTGAAACTGCACTAAAGTGATGTTAGAACACATGAAGGTACTACCTAAAATTATTTTGATTATTTATTTATTTTGTATCAACTGTAGTTTCACTATTTTTATATATCCACTGTGGAACTTGCAATTGAAATATACGCATATTATATTTATTTTATAATTTTTACATATTTATGTATTGGTAATAATCATATACAATTGCCTGAATGAGTGCAAGTTTATGCAGGTTTTTGCACGTCGTAGAAATTCGGTATTCAGTATAAAGAAGTTAGTATGCAGATATGATTCAGTAACTTTGTAAGTGCTGTGGTAGTAGTGTTGTATCAATAAAGGTGACTAAAATCAACTTTTGACTAAAATAAAGAGTTGCAATCTGCACTGGAAGAAATAGTTACAGAAATTGAACTAGACCAAGATGGAGGTAGGTGGCCACTGCAATTGTAGGTAATTGCCTACATTGTGTAAAACAATTAATTGAAATGTAGTGCAGTGTATGTACCCCTGGAAGTAAATGAACTCTCTGATAATGAAGAAATCGATGATGATGCTGAAATATTTAAAAATAGCCCTTTTTGTCAGATGGATATTGCCGGCACATTTGAGCAACACTTGACAAATTCCACTAATGTTCTGGGCGATGATGATGAATACAATCTCTCAGACGAGGACCCCTAGCAGCAAAAAAAAAACGATTGTGCTCTTCTTCTACAAGTTCTACATCGCAAACTGTTAAATGGAAAAAAGGCCAGATTGAGTATACTCATACACTTCGTATCAAACGAATTTTATGACCATCAGACTCTGAGTGCACTACTAGTTGGTGAAACCCCATTAGAACCATTTTTTATTTTTTGACGACTCGTTAACAAATATGATAGTTGAATTTTCTTTCAAATATGCAATAATTGTCATAATTTTGAGTTTGACCGAGTGGAAGTACTAAACATTTAGACAATAATTATACTTTCTGATATCACACCCTGTCTCAAATACAAATGTATTGGTCCAACGAAGAAGGTAGAGGTGTAGCTATTGTTTAAAATTGGATGAGTTGTAATCAGTTCCAAATATCATATTTTGAGAGATATTCTCAGAAAATGTTTATAAGGGTAAACCTGTGCGGTTTGGTTTCAAACTGTGGTGCCTTTGTTCCTCTGATGGATATTTATTTTATCCATTGCCATATGGAGGAGTTCAGACCCAAACAGAAAAATTGCTTTTGGACTTGGAGGGCAACTGGTCTTAGATTTGCTTGAAGCAATAAAAAATACAGTCCAGCATCGAACATTCTTCGATCGAACATTCTTCGATCACTATTTTCGTCTTATAAACTGTTTTTTGAGCTAAACCGTAAAGGATTTTTTGCTACTGAAAAAATTTGCGAGAATAGGATAAGCAGTTGCACTTTAGAAAGCGTAAAAAGTGTGTCTAAAAAGCAAAGAGGCTTATAAGATAGCACTTTTCAAGAGGTTTCAAAAATTTCACTTGTAAGGTGGAATGACAATTCTGTAGTAATAGTGTGCAGTGATACATTTAATGTACAGTCCTTGATTACAACAAAATGCTACAGTAGAAAGGAAAAGAAAAAGAAATTAGTATTCCACAACGAAATGTTATCTCTGAATACAATAAATATATGGGCCTTCACGACAATGACATTGCCAATTACAGGTTTAGTGTTAGGCAAAAAATGGTGGTGGCCCATATTTTGTAACTCAATCGACTGCACAGTAGTAAATGCTTGGAAGCTATACAACATTGTCAATGAAATTAAAATGTCCCAAATTCATTTTAAATCTTATATAGCTTTGCGTCTGTTGAAAAGTGCACCCAAAAACCACAAAACATCAACAATCCACAGAAATTGACGAAGTGCGTTGCGACACAGTCGGCCATATAGTAGTGACACAGCAGAGAAAGTTCGAAGGTGTAAAATATGTGAAAATCACACAATTCATATGTGTAACAAGTGCAACGTTCATCTCATATTCCATGTTTTAAATTATACCATCAACAATAACCAATTTTCTATATTCATATTTTACCAATGGTTCATTTTTGCACCGTAGTGAAACGTCATTGCAAGGAAGTAGAAATATGGATAATTAAAATTTAAAAAAATATGTCGTTACTCATATTTTACCAGTGGAGTGTATTCACACCATCCTCTTTTTGTATGTTTAATTAATTTTGTTGTAATTTTTTTTTAATTGATTAATAAATAAATTTTATTTTACTATTCAGTAGTGTGGGATGATATGGGTTAAATACAAAAATACACCATAAAAAAACCCAAAAAGTAAGTATTTGAAATATGTAATTTTTTTCATTACCTACTAAGTATATTGTTGTCTCTTAAAAAAACATGTTATTATGTGTATCACTGCAGAAGTACCTATAAATAATTTTTTGTTTTCTGAGGATACAGTGTTAGGGAATTCTCAAATTAAATGATGGGTCTAAATATGAAATGTGTAAGTTTTTATTTTTTATTTAAACAATTGATTAAAATTTTTATTATTTAATACAGAAAATTTATAGTTATACAATTTACAGCAGAAAATCATTGCACTTCAACAACCTTTTCAGTCAAAACTGGAATTCCTTTACCTTGTGGCTGTAAAAATAAATGTCAGTAAAGTAGAGACACAAATTAGAAATGTACCATTATAAATAGATGTGTAGGTAATGCCCTTTCTATTAAACTATTTACTTGTTCTTGTTTTAATTCATCATGTACACCGTCAGGGTGAACAGTTAAGGTTATTTTTGGTAACATAACACTACCAGCTGCTAATGGGTATAAATTATATTGTAATGTTTTTGTGCTTTCAGGTAAAATTGAGAGCTGTAACTAAGCAAAATATTAATGCACATATTCTAAAAAAATACTTGTAGGTTGTCTTGTTTACACTAAAGTGAAAATTTACGTTTACTCTGTAAAACACGAAAATATTGTTACTGGGGGATGTGATTCCAATACCATATGCTACTTAAAAAAAATTGTGAATAAATAAATGTAGATATAACCAATTATAGCATTTTTATAATGTTAACAAGTTATGCACATAAAGTTTATACTCAGTAACAATTTGTTACAAAAATCAGTGACTGTAGAAGCTGTTTCATTAAGGTCGGCCACCGACCATATCTCGAAAACTAATGGGTGTACAAATTTAGAAATAAAAATTATTATTAAAGTGACCATGAGTAAATCCTGGAAATTACTTTTAAGTTTCATATTTCACCGCAAGGGGGCGTAATTAAAAAATACTAAAATTCTAATTTTCTCCGAAAATTCTCAACTTAACCCTTCAGCGCCGGAATTTTTTTTTCGAATTCTTTACTTTTTTTATATTGGTATTCTAGTTGGCGCCAGTGACTATTATTTATAACAACTTTTTTTTGTAAAACCTACAGTTTTTTGCTGTGCCCATAGCCCCGCTAGGCGCTTACATTACCCATGATTCAATACGTATTAAAGAGAGTAGAATGAGTTCAAGGTCTAGAGCAGCGGTATTCAAACTGGGTTCCGCGGAACTCTGGAGTTCGTGGGGACTGCCAAAGTATTTCTTTACTATGACAACCTCTATGCAATCAATAACCATACTATCTTTAAAAACTCAACAATCTTCATATTTGTATTTTTATAATACATGAACATTTATTATGATTATTTACGATTTCTTTTACACTAATTTACCTTTGTAGCATTCTAAAATAAACATAAGTAGTAATTTGACATTATTTTTTCTTAAGGGTTCCATTGAAAAATATACAACCATTACAGGGTTTCACACCTCAAAAGAGTGTGAAGACCACTGGTCTAGAGTAACATAATGATAGAATGGAGTAGAGTAATAGTACTATTTTATTATCAGTATTAACATAATTGATATTGGAATTGTATACAAACAAGAGATTGAACTAAAAACAAAATAAACAATAGTAACTTCATCTGATTCTAAAAGAAACTTACCAATCAAAAGCAAAATTATAAATCTAAAATAAAATAAACTAACCAGAGTGGAAAGAGATAATGCAATTCACACACAAACCCACATTGCATATATAACATACTGTTTTAGGAGTCAATTTGCATGTCTTGAGCACGCATATTTTTTTCTTGATCAATTGAACCAGATGATCAGTTCGATCAAACCTATCGCATCTGACATGAGACTATCTGACAAGGATCCATGTGAAGATGAAGGTCTTCCAGCTCCTTTAGCTTGAATCCCGTATTTTTTTAACCCTTCTAATGTGTTAACATCTTGGGAACCTATAGTTGTCGTTTTATTGTCCTTAAATTGATATAACAGTAAATAATAATAAGAAATAAGATGTAATATTTATTATTTATTACATTTTATTACGTTATTTTATTTTTATTACATATTATAAATGTTATGTAAAGAACATCTGAAAAACGTAGTAGCTAGATATATACATTTATTTGTTACAGTCTTGACAGTAGTAGTATACATGAGCTTTACATAGGTATTTTGAGCAATTGATATTAATTTGATTATCATTTGAAGAGGGACAAAAATTACATCTTTTTCTCTTGGTCGTGGTTGATCGTTCCCTTACTTCGGCATTACTGGTTGAAGGACGTGACTTTATAACCATTTCAGCTGCAGGAATACTTCGAGGGAGACGTTTTCTTTCTTGCAATAATGAAGCGATCAAGGAATTACCTAGTTCTTCAAGAAATAGTCGCCGTTTTGTAAGTTTTCCAGCATTCCAGATTGGAGTTACTTCGCACCACAGAACATAAGCGTTGTAAGCTGAAACGTCCATGATATTGTAATCTTTTAGTTTGTCGTCTGCATGTATATGTTATTATTAACTTGTCTAACGTGTCTACAGCTCCTTTAGTTTTGTTGTAATCTAAAATCATAAACGGCTTTTTATGATCTTGGTTCCACATTCCGTTATCGTGGTGCATGATACTCATGAGCGTAACCTTTTTATTCCGTTTCGGAACATAGGAAACTATCGACGTGTCCTTGGTAAAGTAAAATTTTGAAGAAAGAACTTCTTTCCTGTTGCAGACCAATGCGGCTGGCAATTCGGGCTTATTTTTTCGAATAGTACCAGTTGCTTCTCGTTCTTCTAATTTGAACCATACAAATCACCGGGTCATATAGACCCAAACATAGTGAGTGTAACAAATGCATTAAAAAAAAACTAATTATAATTTTGTAATATCAATCTAGATACACCGTTATTAGAGTAATGAAATAAAAGTCATGCAGTGGCAACGAAATATTTAAATAAATTAACGAATTATGCACAGAAGATCGCGATTGGGTCATATTGACCCGAACACAATAGGAGGGTTAATATTCGTTGGCTTTTAAATTGCAGTTGTGAAATCTTTGACTTACTAGATTGTTTGTACAAAATCCAGTTGTTTTGAAGAGCTACGTCAGTACAGGCCAGTAGCATTTTTTCCCGCGTATTTGTATGCGGTAGCATCCCAAATTTTGATCCATTTAATCAGTGCCCCCCCCCATATATGTATCGTATTTGGTAATCAGCTGAGGTCTTGGGAGCATAACGCTTCGTTTTTGTTCCTGTGAAAACCTTTTCAGTTGGCTGACTTCATCAGTGTTACATGCATAAGAAACCATTGTTACGACCGTATTCTTCATCCATCGGACTTACAGCTACCCATCGTTTCTTTCTAGGACTGTCTCAAAATATCCCTGATTTATTTTTTTAAACAATTGTGTAGATATCAATGGACATTGCTTGGGTATTCTATTTTCTCTAATAGTGCCAATAGTAGAATACCCCCGATATTTCAGAAATGAAAATAATGCTGCTTCAGAAAATAAATTATCCATGTGAAAAGAGTACTTCATATTTCTTTTTTCTTCTGGAATTTCGTCAAGCAGAACTAGAAGCGGATTGGCAGCCTTCCCAAATACTTCTTTGTATTGAGGGTTTGATTTAGAACCTTTGCCCCGATAAGAGTCCGAAATTTACGAAATAGCCGTTTTTGGAATTGAAACACCACATTTTATAGCCGAATCTGATCGGTTTGTCCCGAATAAATTATTTGCACCTGTGCTTTTCATAGTATCTCACCGTGCTTTCATCATATGGGAGTTGTTCTTCAGGCACAGAATGTTATAGACTGAGATATAGCGATATTCTTCATATCATTATTATAGTCCAATAGTGCGCTTCGATAGTAAGTTGTTATACCCACTAACAGATAAAATGGCAATAAAACAGCAAATTTCGTCTGTTGTTATTTATTTTATGTGATTTTATTTTCATCATAATCGACGCCCAATCTTTCACTATTGGGTAGCCTTATTTCCGCATTGGCGAGTAACTGACGAGACGTAAGATTGTCAACTAATCTATAAAATAAACAACACATACTACATAATTGCCCACAAATTTTTATATTCATATTAGAATATGAATCAACTGTATAATGAAACTATAATATATCCGCCCTCGTCTTCGTCTCCTGAATTCTGATCAGTGTCTACATTTACAGCTGGTGGCTCTAAGAATATATCTCCTTCGATATCATCGTTAAAAATCATATCCATCGCTTCCGCAAGAGAAAATTCGGATCTAAATGGAACATATTTCTAAAAATTAATACATTTAAGGCAAACGGGAAATGTACGACCCATTTCAGTTCCAGTCAGAAGGCGTCCGGTAAGGTATGAAGACAATATTATAAACGTTCTTGTGCTCGTGAAAATGGATCCGCATGTAGATACAAGTGAAATTTTCGCTTCGGTATTCCGAATTTTAAAAAGCTTTAAGCTGCATGCCAATCATGTAGAGATTGTGTGTGGTGCAGAGTTTCAGGACTTAGAATTATCGGGATGGTTATTTTTCAAGGCCCTTTAAATGGCGAATCTTTGTAGAAAATAACTTACCTATCCTGTTAGAAGATATACCTCTTCACCTAAGAACATCCATGTGGTAACAACATGATCGATGAGAAGCACATTTTTCGCAGAGTCCGTGATTTTTTAAATGCTACGGAATCAGACCATACGGCAAGCTTGTTTCCGTGGCCACCGAGATCACCGGATTTAACTGTGTTAGATTTTTACCTGTGGAGAGAATAAAAGACATCGTTTATAAAACGCGACAAACCACACGAGACAACATGATTGGGCAAATTGAAAATGCCATAAATGCGATTTCATGAGCTGAAATTGAAACAGCTATTTCTGGTTCTAGAACAAGAATGAATGGTTGTTTTGCAAAACGGAGGTCAATTTGAACATTTAATAGTCTTTAAAATGATCCTTTAAAAAGTATTCCATGATAATTATCTTTCGATTGTTTTCCTTAAAAGTTTTCCATTAATATTTCATTATTTCTTATGGTTCGTTGGCCTTTAAACGCGCTCCAAATTTGGCCTTACCTTACATAAGTTGGACTAGTCCTAAGCCTATATAAAGGGAGAGACGGAATATGACAAATTTGAATATCATTATTACTAATTCAACCTACACATATACGAAACTATGACAACAACCAATTCTTTGATAAAAAAAAATTATTTTTTTGTCAATAACTCCATAATGAAGGAAGACAAAGGAGTGCGGATTTCACTTTTTTTCTTGAAAATGTTATCTACTTTTCGATTATGATGTCATAATTGTACCTATAATTTGTTTTCGGTACTATTGTGTACCGTAGATACAACAATTAAAAGTACTTACCTTTATCTTCCAAACAAGCTTAAGTTTGCTAAAATCAGGCAAAGTTACACAGATTTAAATGATTACATTTGCACTAGCTTCCCCTTCTCTTATTAGGGCCGGTACGCCAATAGCCTTAAACCAAAATGACGCAGAACTGTCTAAGCTTTCTAATGATGTTACCAAAGGTATACCTTAATTTGGGAATTTTAATATTTATTTTTCAATTGCGCCCCTTTGCGGCGAAATATGGAATTTAAAAATAATTTCTATGATTTTCTAATGGGCACTTTAACAATAATTTTGTTTCTTAAATTTGTATACCGGGTAGTTTTTGAGATATGGCCGGTGGCAAACCATAATGAAATAGCCTGTAGCCGTATTAATTAATAATACATTTGCCTTCATATTTCCATCAATTGTAGAGTAATTCAGATTTAATATAACGTAAATGGAAAAATAATTAGAAATTAAAGAGAACGTACCTGTTTGTAACCTGCAAACATAAATGCCTCACTTGCTTCCATGTTCATCTCAAGCTGCAATAATTTCTGTGATCTGTTACAAAATTTATAATTTACAAGAAGAGGAGTGCGAACTAATCCAAAGGCAGGAAGTGGTAATTGAAGATCCAATGGAATCCATTCAGCACTTAACCCATTAATTTTAATTTGAGTTAATGTCGATTTTCCATTTTGCCTAGAATTATCAAAATAATTCACATTTGTGTATATTATAACACCAACAACACATCACCGGTGTGAAAAGAGCGACCAATGATTACCGAACCGAAGTCACAGTAACATACCAATGAAGTAATTTGTAGCTCGCACATACAATGCGTAACAGAGTCATAATCAGATTAAATTTTAGGTATTCTCACACCATTTAAAAACAATAACAAAATTAAAACGATTAGTTCTCAAGTTTGTTTAGAGCATAAAATCGCAAGCAATCCTCTATGTCTATCTCGAAAACCACACATAATAATTAAGTTGACATTTTCAATTCTATTTCAATTCTAAGTAATAATAAAGATAAAAAAAATAATATGTGAAGGAACTGCCATCTAAGAGGGTGAAACTTGAGACTAACTGCTTATCCTCGATCTTGAAAATCACACATAGTATCAAGTTGACATTTTCAGATTATATTACTATCTAATTAATAATGAAAGTAAAAACATATTATGATGGAACTGCCATATAAAAGGGTAAAAATTGTGACCATTTCCGTATCCTCAATCTCAAAAACTATAATACAGATACAAAAATTATATCTGTTAGCCATATAAGGAGGTGAAATTGAAACCTTGATTTCTCAAACCATGCACAGTAAAAAATATACGAATATAATGTACCTTATTAGACATTATTAATTAATTTATTATTTAATTACAGAGTTAGTTGTGTAATTATTATCAGGAGAATATTGATTGTTTATCCTTGTCACGACTGAGTATTCTTAACTATACATTAATTTTTCAACTTTGACAAAATTGTTTATAACATATGGAAACGTTTAGATTGTATAATTTAAAATACACCATTAAAAAAACCCAAAAAAGATAAGTATTTTATACATTAATTTGTACACCAAACGCATCAATATGAATATGTTTATTATTTCATGATTGAATTACTGTAATGGGAAAATTATTAACTTATCTATACGCATCTGCGATTTCTAACAAAGAAATATAAAATAAAAACTTGCTATATGTAAAATTGTTCGATTTCAGAAAGTGTATATCCAGATATCTCACTATGAGACACAAGCTACATTTTTAGTAATCGTTTACATAACATTAGAAAACACTAATAAAGTTGTAAATTTTGAAATATTGAATGCTAAATACTGAACACCACTGGCATTTTCTTAGAAATTTGTGGATTAAGAGGATTGTCTACTGAAAATAGTCAATTTTTTAAATTTTTGTCAAAAATTTTTTTTTATATTTTCTGAACGCTTGTACTTTTATGAACACAAAAAACACAGAACTAATTTCTGATACTTATATAAGTATCTAACGTACGTTTTTGTATAGAATTACAATATAGCGAATTTGGGAGTTTTTGTGTTTGTAATTTTTTATGGTATAAAAATGTATAATATCTACGTATATTGAAAGTAAAGATTGAAAATAAGTGAATTACCATAAAAAAAGTCATCTGGTCTGCATGCTAGCCCTGGAATCAACACTGCACATATTGCGAAGAGTTTTGACAAAGAGCAATAGATTGGGACTTTCAAGAAAAAGGAAAGAACAAAAATACCAAGACTATAGAAAGAAGAAAAGGATTCCTATGAAACAAGATGAAAAAAGACTAGAAAAAGAATACATGAAGCTGGGGAATTTTGATTTGATAAGTAAAATAATTTATCCTAGTAAATTAGCCTATGCTAATGGGTATACCGCTTTTGTACGCGCGAGGTTGTAAAGCGTTTATATGGTGTATGTGTATACATAAAACACCCACAAACATACCATTGGGTTTATAATGAACACCTAGACCTAGTAAATTACATACAAATGCAGTATGTAACTGCAATGAGTAAATTTTACCTTGTAACGTTCAACAAAACTTTATGAGCCATTTCCCACAAATTGGGTTTTTCTTGTTTTTTAGATACAAAATTTCATAAAATTTTTCAATTTCTAAAAAAAAGTTGTGTAAGATTTTTTTTGTAGTTATCTTACAGATACAATATGATATGAAATGAGTTTTTAAGCCTTATTATTATGTACAACTTGACACAAAGAACAAGGTAAGACTTATGGTTCTTGAGGAATATCAATTTGAAAAATGTTTACATTTTCTTTAATATATATATATATATATATATATATATATATATATATATATATATATATATATCCATAAAAATTGCAACACCTAGAATTTATTGAAATTTTCGATGTCTTTCATTAGAACAAACAAATGATTTGAAAACAAAAGAACAAGAACTAAAAATGTTTTTTCAATAATGAGTTGCTCCGTCACGATTTGTAATACACTCATTTAGACGGCGTGGCTATCAATCAAGTGATCTATAGCTCTGTGGTATATCAACCCAAGCTTCTTGAATCTGTAGCCTGAGATCGTAAGTTATCTGGAGGGTGTGGTAAATTACCCAGTCGCCTACCGACCTCATCCCATACATGTTCAATGGGCGACAAATCAGGCGACCGAGCAGGCCATGGGAGTTAGTTTCTTCCAAAAAACGTGTTGTAGCTCTTGTTCAGCTCTTGTTCTAGCACATTGGTAAAATAACCAGCGGCGTTTAAGTTGCCACCAATGAAGACCAAGGGTGATCTGCTACTGTAACATATTGCACCCCATATCATCACTCCTTGTGTGGGGCTGTATTGCGTTCCACAAAAATGTTAGATTTTACGTTCTCCACGCATCCGTCTGACCCTCCTACGACCATCGCGGGCGCGCAAGCAAAATCGGGACTCGTCACTAAACACAATTCGATGCCATTCTTGCGCCCAATTCGCTCTTTTGTTGCTCTAGTCTAGCCTGCGTAGACGGTGAAGTCGTGTAAGAGGAAGACATAATAATGTACGATATGAACGCAGCCCATAAGACCTTATCCGGCGATAAACAGATTACATTGACATTCTGGGTCCTACACCACTCATCCAATCATTTGCAATCGATCGAGTTGTTGAAAATTTGTCTCTTGTGCCAAATGTCTTAAGCGACGTTCTTCGCGATCTATAGTCCTGCAGGGACGTCCAGATCCAGGGCGACGTTGTTGCACCCTTCCTCGGACCATTTGGACCAACATCTCAATACCGTTGTAACATTTCGGTTTACACGACGAGCAATTTCTCTTAGCGAAAGTCCGGCCTCTCTCATGCCAATATGATTAAATGATTTTTAATTAATTTGTACAAACCACAAAGAACAAGGTAAGACTAGGTTCTTGAGGAATATCAATTTGAAAAATGTTTTTTTCTTTAAAAAAAAAAAAAATATATATATATATATATATATATATATAATATATATATATATATATATATATATATATATATATACAATGGCCACCACCAACGTCATCTAACCAAACGACTGAATTTTTTCAAAATCTGTTTGCGAGAATATGTAAGCCTTCTAGGACTACAATCTAAAATTAGTTTGATTTATACAGGGTGATCTACAAACTTGTTACTTATCAAAGTTATATTATTTTAAATGGAATACCTTCCTTTTTAATTTTTTTTGAAATAAGGTGTAAAAATAGGTAGACTTTCATTAGAGTTCTATACCTAAACCTTACAGTTTCCGAAATATTTAACATTTTTGAAAATGTAGGGTTGTCAAAAATTCAAGTATTTTCGATTCAGAAAGATGAGACAATCTAATCTAGGTCATCGTAATAAGGATATTTGGAAGTACGTATTCTGTTGTTTATTGTTTCAAATCATAATTTATAAAATACAATGAATAACGTGTAAAGTTAACAAACTTCAAAGTTAATCTAAGTAATATCTTTGTTATTTTAAATACAACGCCCAAGAAATTTTTATCGGAATGGAATAGTCTTTTGACAATAGTTCGAACTGTATTAGGGTTCCCTATACCTTACTTCAATACTTTTCGAGAAATTAGTGTATTTGTTACATTTTTAGAAATTAAGCCATTAAACTCATGTCGATCAGTTAGAATTCTTTGATTTATAAACATTTCTGTCATATTGACGTATTTCAAAATGACAGTGTTTATAACTATTGATGATTTTTCATTACAATGAAATATTCAGTGCAAGAAAGAGTGGATATGGTGTTGACCATAGGAGAATGCCATGAAAATTGTCTTTTGGCTTCCAGGTTTATGCCCAAAAGTACCTGATAACCATCCTGATACAGAGCTTTTGAAGGCTTTTACAAACATTTTGAGCCACAGGTAACACTGCCTATCAAAACCTAATAAAAGTAAACTGGTAACTGGCAATGAAGATAGTGAGTTTTAGTATTAGGATCTATGTTGAAAATTCCACTAGTACTAGAGTAATTGCTAGACAAACAGATTAGTAGAGAAGTGTGAGAAGAGTTCTCAAAACACAAATTTCATGCTTATCAGAAATTCATCAAAATTTGTATGGCAATGACTTTCAACAACGAATAGATTTCTGTTTGTGGGCAATTGAAAAATAGATCAACAAGATTTTTAAATTTCGTTTTGTTTACTGATGAATCAACATTTCATCAACGGTTTGGTAAATAGACATAATTTTCACTATTATGATACCGAGAATAGGCATGCTTTTAATACTGTTGACCGCCAAAATTGTTGGAGCATAAACGTATGGGCAGGAATTATTGGAGATCAGTGTAATTGGACCATACTTTTTCAATGGTCATTTAAATAAGAAAATTTTTGAGATTTTAAAGCGAGACTTTTGGACACTTCTCGAAAACGTTCCGTTGAACATTAGAGGGAATATGTGGCTACAATTAGATGGGGTTAATAAATGGATTGGAAGGAACGGACCATGTCATTGGCCACCAAGATCGCCTTGTCTTACTCCAATGGATTACTTTTTATGGGGCTATATTAAAATATAGTTTACAATATTCCTGTCTACTGCAGACAATATGAAAGAGAATTAGAAATGCGGTGGACACAATTACTCCAGATATGTTAAGAAAAGTCAGACAAAATTTGGAAAAAGATTAGACTATGCATTCAAGAAGACGGTCATCAGTTTGAACATTTACTGTAGTGAAAATCCAGCAGTAGGCTCTGTGCATAATGTAAAACGGTATTTTCAAGACCAGCAACCGTATAACCTTGATAACCTTAATAAACCAAAAACCGTTTAACACATTTGTAACCTTTGTAAATTACAGAATTCTAACTGATCGACATGAGTTAATGACGTAATTTCTTAAAATGTAACAAATACACTAATTTCTCGAAAAGTATTGAAGTTAGGTATAGGCAACCCTAATACAGTTCGAACTATTGTCAAAAGACTATTCCATTACGATAAAAATTTCTTGGGCGTTGTATTTAAAATAACAAAGATATTTAACTTTGGAGTTTGTTAACTTTACGCGTTATTCTTTGTATTTTATAAATTATGATTTGAAACAATAAACAACAGAATACGCACTTCCAAATATCCTTATTACGATGACCTAGATTAGATTGTCTCATCTTTTCTGAATCGAAAAATACTTGAATTTTTAGACAACCCTACATTTTCAAAAATGTTAAATATTTCTGAAACTGTAAGGTTTAGGTATAGGAACTTTAATGAAAGTCTACCTTATTTTTTACCCTATTTAAAAAAAAAATTAAAAAGGAGGTATTCCATTTAAAATAATATAACTTTGATAAGTAACAAGTTTGTAGATCACCCTGTATAAATCAAACTAATTTTAGATTGTAGTCCTAGAAACATATTCTCGCCAAAACAGATTTTGAAAAAATTCAGTCGTTTGTGCTAGAGACGACGCGTTTGGTGACCCTGTATATATATATATATATATATATATATATATATATATATATATATATATATATATATATATCCATAAAATTGCAACACCTAGAATTTATTGAATGATTTTATTGAAATTTTCGTCAACGATGTCTTTCATTAGAACAAATAAATGATTTGAAAACAAAAGAACAAGAACTAAAAATGTTTTTTTCAATAATGAGTTGCTCCGCCACGATTTGTAATACACTCATTTAGACGGCGTGGCTATCAATCAAGTGATCTATAGCTCTGTGGTAAATCAACCCAAGCTTCTTGAATCTGTAGCCTGAGATCGTAAGTTATCTGGAGGGTGTGGTAAATTACCCAGTCGCCTACCGACCTCATCCCATACATGTTCAATGGGCGACAAATCAGGCGACCGAGCAGGCCATGGGAGTTAGTTTCTTCCAAAAAACGTGTTGTAGCTCTTGTCTAGCTCTTGTTCTAGCACATTGGTAATATAACCAGCGGCGTTTAAGTTGCGATCAATGAAGACCAAGGGTGATCTGCTACCGTAACATATTGCACCCCATATCATCACTCCTTGTGTGAGGGCCATGCTGTGTTCCACAAAAAATGTTGGATTTTTACGTTCTCCACGCATCCGTCTGACCCTCCTGCGACCATCCTGGGCCCACAAGCAAAATCGGGATTCGTCACTAAATACAATTCGATGCCATTCTTGCGCCCAATTCGCTCTTTCGTTGCTCCATTCTAGCCTGCGTAGACGGTGAAGTGGTGTAAGAGGAAGACATAAAAATGGACGATATGAACGCAGCCCATAAGACCTTATTCGGCGATAAACAGATGACATTGACATTCTGGGTTCTACACCTCTCATCCAATCATTTAATCGATCGAGTTGTTGAAAATCTGTCTCTTGGACAAAAGTCTTAAGCGACGTTTTTCGCGATCTGTAGTCCTGCGGGGGCGTCCAGTTCCAGGGCGACGTTGTTGCACCGCTTCCTCGGACCATTTGGACCAACATCTCAATACCGTTGTAACATTTCGGTTTACACGACGAGCAATTTCTCTTAGCGAAAGTCCGGCCTCTCTTATGCCAATAATACGGCCACGTTCAAAATCAATCAATTGGGAAAAATGTTGTTCATATACTCTTGGCATTGTTCCCAAGTTCAGAACGAAATTGTGAACTAACAGTTTGCAAAATTTACAGTTAATTACACACTGATAGGTTTGTTTCTTCAAATTTATTGTTACTAAGTGCAAAGCAAAAAACAAAAAAAAAACTACTAGCTAGATTTTATTCAAATTTTAATCGTTTGTTTGTTCTAATGAAAGATATCGTTGACGAAATTTCAATAAAATCGTTATAGAAGTTATATATATATATATATATATATATATATATATATATATATATATATATATCAGGGTGAATCTATCTAATCCGCCAAAATTAAAGAGTACTAGAACTCATCATTCTAGCAAAAAGTTCATATGTACATGGGTTCGAAATGCTTCGTTTCCAAGATACAGGGTGTCAAAGTTGAAAAAAGAAATCGCGATTTCTTCAACATCTTTCGACTGTTTCGAAATAATTTCATGACATTTCGTGTACGGGGGTTTTTTGGGACAGTTGTTTGAACATTTATCAAAAGAACATGTTTACTTTTAATATTAATTTCTTTTCTTTTTCTTTTTTAATGTTGGATATTTTAGTGCTCCTTACAAAAGTTAGTTTTAAATAAATAAACATTGTGAGCTTTAAATGCGTTTTCTCAGAAAAGGTTGCTCTAGCGACATCACTAAAATATACCTTTTTTAGAGAAAAGATAGGAGAATCGATTTTTCTAGTCCAAAATGGCATGCAGTGTAGCACAAAAAAATTGCAACGATTTAAAGGGGTCGAAATGGTTGCCGCTGGCGCCCTCTAGAAGCCATAACTAAATTGACCACAAATTTGAATTTTTCATCTCAAAAAACCACCGTATACGAAATTTCATGAAATTATTTCGAAACAGTCGAAAGATATTGAAGAAAACGCGATTGCTTTTTTCAACTTTGACACCCTGTATCTCGGAAACGAAGCATTTCCGGACGCATGTACACATGAACTTTTTTGCTTAGAATGATGAGTTCTAGTACTTCTTTAATTTTGGCGGATTAGATAAGATTCACCCTGTATATATATATATATATATATATATATATATATATATATATATATATATATATATATATATATATATATATATATATATACAGTGTTTGGTACGTCGATGTAAATATTTAAAGGGTGATATAATAGGTGATTTTGAGTCGATTTAAGCAAACATACTTATATACCAAGTGTTACCGTTTTTGAGATAATGCCACTTTTAATATTTCTTGATTTTACCGTGCTTTTCTGCAAATATCGAAGTGTACAAGCGTAATAATCCGTCTTATCGCAAACATACTAAGTTTTTTATTCCTCATAAGTGATTGTTCATATTATTTTATCAGAAAAGCCTAAACTGTCTTTGGTTCTTGCCTAGAACTTCTTAAACATGAAAGTTTTAGTTTGTAAAAGCAATCACTAAAATTCAAACGTGGATTTAGTCTAAAATCTTTCGTTATTTTTTTCCAATTTCAGTAAAACTTCTTTGGGCAATGGTCTTTAAGATAGCATGAATAGATTTAGAAAAAATTTTCACAAATTGGAAAAATTGAATTTAATTACCAAATACTAGGCGCATTCCTAAAACGTAAAATAGCCCTGCATTATTTGGTTTAAATAGTTTATAAAAGCAGATTTTTAGAAAATGTTTTGCGGTTATCGCTCCACCCAGTACTTGAGTTTACAGAAACTGTTTCTGAATTCATTATTTCTTTCACCTCACTAACACTGGAATGTAAAATTTTCTTAGCAAAATCGAGTTTATTTTCAAGTGAATCTACATTGCTATTTAAAACGTCACTTTTGACTTTTCGTTTATTTAGTGAAATAATTTCAATTGTGTAAATTTAATACAATCGTGCAAATAGTATGAGCATCACGAACATTAAGGTTATCTGGAAATTCAATTCTACTCCAAAATCGGCGACCGGTAAACGTAAAATACCTTATTGTTGATATTTTCAATTTAGAAATTGCCTTCGTGCAAGTACTTAGATTTTAACACCAATAGATTTGAATACTATTAATGTTTCACATAAATCTGGATAAAATTTTCTTAAAAATCTGCTTATTTAAACTAAATACATGCATTACTATTTGACGTTTTGTTTATATGCGTAATTATTGGTAAATTTAAATTCAATCGTCCAGTTTGATACGAAATTTTTGTTCAAATTCTATTCATGCCTCACTAAAGCACCATTGAGAAGTACTGAAATTGAAAATATTATCGAGTAAGATTTTAGCACTAAAATCACGTTTAATTTTAGTGACATTTCTTTAAAATTAACTTTCATGTTTAAAAGTTCTAGGCAAGAACAAAGACATTTAGCGTTTCTGATGCAGCCTAGAACTATGGAACTAAATTCACTTCATTGTAAAATAAAAACTATCATTGCGATTAAGACCATTGTACTTGTACATTCGATATTTGCAAAAAACTCTTTGAGTTTAAAATCAAGAAATATTAAAGTGGCATATATCTCAAAATGGCAACACTTGGTATATGGGTATGTTTGCTTAAATTCGGCTCAAAAATCACGTATTAATCACCCTTTAAATCATTTGTCATCGATGTAAAACTATGTGTATATATATATATATATATATATATATATATATATATATATATATATATATATATATATATAACTGAATTCTTGAGTTTTTCTTGAAAAAAGGTACTCTTATTCTGAAGCTCTAAATCTCACACGAGAAAAACGGCTCCGAACGATTTGATACGTATGATTGTTCCATTATTTTGGTTAATTTTTTCAATAAATACATAGTTATTTTCAAGGTCATCCCTGTTTGTAAGAAAATTAAAGTTTAATACGTTCGGAGTCGTTTTTACCGAAGTCGGTGATGTTTAAGGTGCCAGAATAAGAGCACCTTTTTTCAAAAAAAATCTTCAAAACATTCAAGGTAATTCACAAAATGTCAATGGCATTCAAGTTACGGTCGTTGAAGTACCAAGCATCCTAGAAACTACGCCACTGGAATTTTTTGAGATATTACAGCAAGATCAAAATTTAGCGTTCATCATGTAATGTCACTTTTCTGAGTCACATTGTTATATCTTCTGCTGTTACTGAATTATCGTAAAAATAGTAATTTTTTTCTCAACTAAAACAGCCTATCTTTAGAATGAAGGGGATTCACACCAATGTTTATCAAAACTTTTCTTCTTATTTTCATTAATACTATCTGCTGCCGCAGCTTGTTACATTTCCTCCGGGACATCATGTATTCCTAAAGAAGGGTTACAGAATTAAAATATTTATCCTTTAGGTATTAAATCGTGTATTTTTTATTTATCTTTATATAAATTTATACGTTTCGATAACAATTACAGTTATTTTTATATATACTGAGGACGATAACTGTAATTGTTATCGAAACGTATAAATTTATATCACGATAAATAAAAAGCACACAATTTAGTACATATAATAAGTATTTTAATTATGTGTGATAATCGTGAAAGTTTACATTTTCACAAAGATTACAAAAAATCATTTCGACAAAATATATCAGACGTTTCTAGATTTTACAAATATTAATAAAAACGTCTAGTTAGATAGGGATTTGTTATGTACCGGGTGGCCAGATAAGAATGCAAAGTGCTGTTTCTCGGAAACTATTCGTCGTAGAGAGTTGCGGTAAAAAAATATATTACTAAAGTGGCCAAAAAAAGACTGTGGAAAATATTTTTAAATTTGCAAGATAACCGCCATCCTAAACTTTTAAAGTGATTTTATACTGAAATCCACCTAGTAAATGTACCAAAAAATTATATGCTTTTTAAAGCTCAACTTTATTCGAGTAATTTTTGTTTGGCGTATCTATTAAAATAAAGTGGGGGGGGGGATTGATGCAGTTATTTTTTAAACAAACAGTTGTAACTCCTAAACGACTAAACTGATTTTAATAAACTTAGTCTTGTTGGAAAGAGCATTTATTGTTTCATCAAATCCATCTTACCTGTAATATGTCTAATTTTTAGTGATGCTGCTAGAGCGCGTTTTTTGATATATCAAAAAATTGCAAAATTCTCTAAAAAATTAGACGCAACAAAATGACTTTTTTCCATAAAAATGAGACGAAATCATCCCTAAATAGGTTAGTGAATACCGCATCTCAATATCTGATTCATACCCTAAAATATCGAAGAAAGAAAATTTAGTTATTGTAAAATTTGAAAAAGTCGATATTACACCGGTATTTATTCTTATTTATTTGTCTTTTTTCAAGATTCAATGAAAAATTTCATCATTTTATAATTTTTAAATAATAAAAGTTTTCATAATTTCAAAAATTAAATGTAATAATACGATAATATTTATTTTTGAAAGGTATTATTCCAAATTTTTGGAATTCTTTTTATTAATTTTATTAATGGCCCTAAAAAGGACCGGTTGTGCAATGCCCACTTAAGTAGGCATCAAGTACCTACTTAATGCCTACTTAAATGCTCGAATTGTCTCCCATCAGCCTCGCTGTATTGTTGAAGCTGCTCATGCGTGGACATTACAGAAGCTTCAACTTTTGCTCTTAACAGGCTACGAATGTCTTAACAGGCTACGAATGGCGTCTCGAATTCGTACTTTCATGTCGTCTCTAGTTGGTGGAGTTTTGTAAACAATATCTTTTAACCGACCCCATAGATAAAAGTCCAAACAGGTTAAGCCTGGGGATCGGGGTGCCCAAGGAAATAACTTCCTTATCCAATCCACCTCTGGTGATATATTAAATTTAAGTGTTCTCGCACATTTATTGAAAATTGTGCTGGACAACCATCTAGTTGTAAAAACATATTTTGCCGTAATTGCAAGGGCACATCTTCTAATAAAATAGGTTTACCAGAAAATCAAGAAACACGGCACCATTTAGTGGTTCATCAAAGAAATAGGGACCTATAATAGTTCCGTCCAGGATGCCACACCACACATCAACGACCTTGATGTGGACCTCGTGCAACTAGTGAGGATTGGTGTCAGACCCATAATGCATATTATGCAAATTAACGTTTCCATCATTTTTACAAGTGGCCTCATCCGTTCAAAGAATTTCGGATAAAAATCCTCTATTTTCCCTGATCATGTCCAACATCCAATGACAATAATCTATCAGTCGGTCAAAGTCTTCGTCATGTAAGGCTTGATGTAAAACCATATGATACGGGTGCATTCTATAAATTTGAAATTACAAACACATTGTGAAACATGTAAAGTAGTATTTTCAGTGACATAAGAACTTACCTATGATCCTTTAAAATGTTTTGAATAGTAGTTCATGACATATCCAACGCGAGAGACATTGCTCTCGTACTAAACGTGGGGATTCATTGAGACACGTATGCTAAGACATTAACAATACTGTCTTTCATTCTCCTAGTCGAGTCTCTTCGCAACTTTGGTCGAAAGCTTCCAGTATTAAGCACTAAACGCGGAAAAATTGTCGCATCGTGTAGACGCCGATCTGGATATTGAGCTGAGTATACTCTCTTAGCCAATGCCGCATTTTGAAGACATCAAAATATACCGCAATCATATCAACAGCTTCATCATTTGTAAAAGACATTATAGGTAGTTTTAAGGACAATTTGATTCTAGGTATTTGTTTGTTCTCAATGGTCTACTCTGCCTATTCTGTACTTGCATATTCTATGCATTGATTATTAAGCCCCTACATGTTTTTTTTTTAATATTTGAAATTATGAAAACTTTTATTATTTAAAAATTATAAAATGATGAAATTTTTCATTGAATCTTGAAAAAAGACAAATAAATAAGAATAAATACCGGTGTAATATCGACTTTTTCAAATTTTATAATAACTAAATTTTCTTTCTTCGATATTTTAGGGTAGGAATAAGATATCGAGATGCAGTTTTCACTAACTTATTTAGGGATGATATCACCTTGTTCTTATGAAAAAAATGTCATATTGTAGCATTTAATTTGTTACAGAATTTTGCAATTTTCTGATATTATATCAAAAAACGCGCTCTAGCGGTATCACTAAAAATTGGACATATTAGAGGTAAGATGGATTTGATGTAGCAATAAATGCTCTTTCCAACGAGACTAAGTTTATTAAAATCAGTTACGCGGTTACGCCCCCTGGCGGTCATCTTGCAAATTTGAAAATATTTTCCACAGTCTTTTTTTGGCTACTTTAGTAATAAAATGTTTTACAGCAACTCTCTATTACGAATAGTTTCCAAGAAGCAGCACTTTGCATTCTTATATGGCCACCCAGTACAATACAAATACCGTACAATTATATTTAAATAACTCCACTTTATAAAATGATTTTTTGTAATCCATATGAAAATGTAAACTTTCATGATTATCACACTTAGTTAAAACACTTATCTTTTAGGTATTAAATCGCATATTTTTTCTTTATCTTGATATACATTTATATGTTTCGAGAACAATTACAGTTATCGGCCTCAGTAAATGTTAATTTATTTAAGATATCAAAATAAATTTATGAAATATGAAAATTGAAAACCAAATACAAGAATAAGTGTAATTGTTATCGAAACATAAAATTTATATAAAGATAAATAAAAAATACACAATTTAATAGCTAAAAGGTAAGTATTTTGATTATGTGTGATACTCGTGAAAGTTTACATTTTCATAAGGATTGCAAAAAATCATTTTATAAAGTTGAGTTAATTAAATGTAATTGTACGGTGTTTATATCGTATATTATACAAATCCCCATCTAACTAGATGTATAAATCTAAAATCTAGAAGCGTCTGATATATTTAGTTGTTTGAATAAAAAAAGGTGCCAGATTTCTAAGACTTTATGTAACTGCATGTTTTTAAATGTGGCTACAGTTTAATAGATCTTTTAATTAACAAAGGCGCAAAAATAACATTGTAAACAATTTGTAATAGCGTAATAGAACGTTTCGGCTCCGCTGTTTCGGCGTTCAGATGTTTTGGTGCCACAACGTTTAGTGCTAAGAAGTTTTGGCGCCAAAACGTTTTGGCATCAACAAGTAAAAAACGATCACAACAAATTAAATATCACCTCCTAATTTATTCCCATGTTCATCTCGTATTTTTCTATTTCCTTCCCGTTTTTTTCAGTTTTATCTCCTTTTCTCTATTTTAATACCATTTTACTATTTGCATACTTTTTTCACATTTTCATTTACTATCTCTTATTTTCATCCGCTATGTTCATTGCTTTCTCTCACATAAGGATGATTTTTGAAATTGATTCAGCATCTAAGGTCCTTTTGGTAAAATTTAGCCCCAGAATCTACGGTTCTATGGAAGTAATTTGCCATAGCATGTAAGGCCCTTTTTGACACATTGGTGTCTGAACAGTTAAAGTCGTTTTAGAAAGGGTGCGATTCTTAAAATTACCCCAGCACCTAAGACATTTAATAGGATACTGATGCAACATCTTGAAATAAGGGACATATTCTTAAAGGGTAGTGCCATCACATATTATTTGCTTGCGTTCATTATTAATTAAATAGTAATATAATCTGAAAATGTCAACTTGATACTATGCACGGTTTTCGAGACAGGCGTAGAGGGTTGCTTGCGATTTTTACGCAAAGTTGAGAATTATTTAAATTTTGTTATTGTTTTAAATGGCGTGATAGTACCTAAAATTTAATTTGATCGTGACACCGTTATGCATTACATGTGTGAGCTACAAATTACCTCACAGGTACATTTACTGTGACTTCGGTAATCATCGGGAAAATTGGCTGCTCTTTTCACACCGGTCAACACATCACACACCTTTTCCACTTAATACTATACATCCCAATATCAACTGCTACTTCTGATGATTTAAACACTTCAGCATAATATATATCTGCCCCACTATCTCCATTACGTAATAATAAACCTTTCACTTGATTACTTATACTCTTATCAGCTAAGTGCACCATTGGCGACTAAAAATAAACAATAATTATTTTGAATTCGTCTAATGGGCATTTACTTACGCAATCTAATGTAGTACTTTCAATTTGTATAGCCCAAGGTGACAGGCAACTAATAGTAGGCATTAAAATAAATGGTTCTTCAACGTAAAACTTTGTAATATCCCTAAACTTTGATGATAAAAATTTTGCTGATAATTCAAACGGTTTAACCACAAGAATATCTAGTAATTCTTCTTTAATACTGGGAATTGGTTTCTTAGTTTTTAACAAATATGTGATTTTTGCGCATACATTTCTTGATCCCACATTAAAACAGCGCATATAAATTTTTCTTGTAACACATTCTGATGGCTTTAAATTATTTAATTGCAGTAATAAAGGTAAATTTTGAGGTTTTTCATTAAAATCTGTGTAAAATTCGGCTGAAATTAAAATAATTAGAACAATTTCGCTAGGTTAGTAAACATTACTTTGGTTTGAAGATTCACTGGTTAAATTAATATCCAATAATAAATTTTCTATCGCGTACTTTTCGTCATTAGTAATAGATACTTCTATTTCATACCATTCTCCTAAAAGTGCTGGTTGATGGTGATCTATTTTAAGACCTAATTTTGAACGACGTGGAACTATTAAAGCTGAAGATAACGGTTTCAAGTTCTCAAATTCATATATGCTACGAATACTTCTTCGGAAATGAAAAAATCTGGACATACTTTACTTGTTTCGTTACCAAGACCAGTAAATTTTAAATCTATGTAGTTGTTAATGCTATTCCCTAACCACAGATTTACAGCGCCAATCTGTAAACAAAATTTAACTATTAGCTAGTTAACTCAGGTGCAAAAAAAAACGGCCGCTTTAAAATGTTGACAAATTTTGACCTTAAATAACTTTGTTATTTTTGGGCCGGCGTTGATTTTTTGGAAAAATTGAAGGAAAATTAACCCAGATTAATCACATCAATCAGATTTCCAAATAAGGCTGGTTTTTGTTACGGGCGAAAATGGCAGTAGAAAAGAAATGAATTAACAGATAAGAGATGGGCCGGTAGCTCAGTGGAAAAAAGGGGTGGGCGTGTTACTAATTTATGCGTTTAGGATAGCTCGCAATACGTAAAACACAATAAGGGTTTGTCACAAATAATTTGGGTGCCAGGATGTTTGTAAATGTCAATAAAGGTTTGTAGTACCTAAATGAGAAAACTAGTTCTAAACAAACAAAAAACTTGCTTACCTTTATTTTCCGCAAACTAGGTAAATCAGTGAATTAACAGCCGATATGTTGGTTCCTATAAAACTTCAAAATATTTGAACGTACTCCCTTGTTTGTTTGTTTCTATTGTTGGCTGTAATTATTGTTGAGTGTCAAAAATGCCTCTTGCCATGTCACATCGGAATAGTACTGATTTACGGATAAGTATAAGACAGCCAGAGAGACGACAGAAATATTCAATGTAAGACATCCATACATGATGGTCCATTATTCCATAGTGTCGCGCATAATAATAAAATTTAAACAAACAGGCTCTATGGAAAACAGGTACAAAATTTCTCATGAAAAGTAACTGGAAACGAAGGTACTTTAGATGTACTTTTTTACACCACTGATATCGTTGAGTGATATTTCTAATACTATAGTCATTGAAGACAGGTCAGTCAGAAGGATTTTAAAAAGAAATAAGTTCCAATTTGTGATAGAAAGTAAAGATCAATACAGTTGTAGGGAATGTATAGTATGTATGGTGCGGTATCTACAACTTTTGGATAATAGGACCATTCTCTCTTCATGAAAATTAAAATTCGGAAAGATATTTGCAATTTCTGCAGACATAACTCTCAAATGTTTTGGACAATATGCCATTACTGCAAAGAAGAGACCTGTACTTTCAACAAGACGGAGCAAGTATTCATTCTACACTGGATGTAACAACATGGTTAGATCAAACGTTTTACCAAAGATGGATAGGTTGTTTTTCTCAAAGTCCTTGGCCGGTTAGGTCGCCCGATCTTACGCCGTTAGATTTTATTTATGGGGTATTTAAACAATATGGTACACAAACATCGACAATTCAGAAATTTTAAAACCTTACAAAATGTCATTCGAGATTGCATAGCTCAAATAACTTCGCAAATATTGAAAAACGTGTATCAAGAACT
This sequence comes from Vesta saturnalis, assembly GCA_036346205.1. NCBI lineage: Eukaryota > Metazoa > Arthropoda > Insecta > Coleoptera > Lampyridae > Vesta > Vesta saturnalis. The sequence goes on from JARFJB010001921.1 coordinate 6,155,397, forward strand.
GCGCAGAAGAACACTGTTACACATGGAACGGAACGTGGGACATATTTTTTTAAATTAAGTTTAAGTACTATTCTCGCCACGAAAGAATCGCCTTGCCTCATTAGTATATGAACCTAGCTATCCAAATTGTGTATACTGCCATATCCTATCAAAGCATCTTTTTAAAAAGTATAGAAACATACTTGAAGTGCATTTGACACAATCAACATATGTGATTGAATAGTTCCATGAAATGAAAGGAGAAATAAAATACTCGTTGGTATTGTTTAACATGCATTGTAATTCTAATTTGAATACCGCGTAATTTTAGCACATAACCTCACTATCTTGCATTCCAGAGGTAGGTAATATTTATTTTTATTTCACGATTGTAATCGCAAAATTACACCGTGTGGGAAATGCTTTGGGTTATTTGTGGCCATAGTGAAGAATATCAAGTCACGCAGTAGATCTGATCAAATTTGATCCAATCCAGGTAAAAAACGACCTCGTAAAAAAAAACAAAATTGAACGATCTGCCAGAGACATCCAAAATGTGCATTAGGGATACATTGTATAACATGTATGCACAAAGTGAGCACAATCTAACGTATACATAATCCCACATCTGAAATGATTTTATTTACAGAAAAGCATATCACAGTTGGAGCTTTAAATGTTGAATTCCGCGATAGTCATGTTTTATTAAGTGATAGAAGTTTAAATCATGCACTACACACATTAGGATTCAAATACAAAAAAAGACTCTAATCATAGAGTTAGAAAAACAAAATATAGTAGAAATGCGAACTCATTTCCTCAAACGATAAATTCAAGAGATCAATTCTAAGGCTAAGATGATTTCGTGGTTGACACGAAAAAAAGTATTAGTAATGAACCCACACTATTTAAAACTGAACTTTATTCACTTAATAAATCTTGGCAAATAGAGAAAAGGTGTGAGGTAGATGAAATAATTAGAAGCTATGGACATAAAGTGTTACGATTGCCACCATATCATTGTAAATTTAATGCAAATTGAACTCATATGGGCACATATAATGATAAACACATTGGAAGAGATGGTTATAAAGCGAAAATGATATTGCAATGTGGAACAAAGTATTACAGTAATGTAACCAAACTGTTTGGTCTTATTGTGTGCAGCATACAGAAAATACTATAAACAGTGGTACAAACGTGAAGAAATTTTGAACACTGCCGTTGATGAGATGGTGATTAATGTGCAGAACTATTCTGAAGGTTCCGATACGGGTAGCGACTAAAAATTTAGTAGTTTTAAGTTTATAAGGTATAAGTATTACATTTATATTTTTTAGTTTTATTAAAAGAATAAACATCAAACATTTAAGTTAATTATAAAAAGGAATATGCAGTTTTCTGATAGAATAAGTTTACTTATTGATAGTTTTGCTTTAGCTAGAAGTATGTCATGCAATATGCAAAGGTTAGAAAATAGTTTCATAATTCATTAATGACTAAATTTGAGTATATGTCGACTTATCTCTCTATTGTTTATGACCGCAGAGTTGTAAGCAAATTAAACTTTTTAACAAAAATGTTTCTTTATTTTAATTGGAAGTCTTATTTCATGTTTATCTATAAACAAACTCACTTCTATTTAAAATATACAAAATATGTATTTATAAAGATAAACATAATGGAAGCTGCAGCAACTTTCGAGAGTTCAACTAGGGAAACCTACAAATTCGATTACCACCAACTTACATGATATTGAACATTAATATTCTAAAAATACTTACGTAAACTTGCTGCAATTAGTATTTTTTGAATATAAGTACTCATAAATTATAACCTTCAAAAACCATCTGCTAGACCTCTATTTATTGCTTACCATGGTTAATTATTAGTACATTACATCATTAGGGGTAGAAGTAAGCGTTTTAGTGCCGTCGATGCTTTTGGTGGCCGAGGCCACCGAGCATCGTAAGGCACTAAAACGCACTTCTACCCCGGATGATGTATACTATTTTTTTCAAGATCGTGGGAACAAGATATTTATTAATTTTTATCTTTAATAACATTTATTACAATGAAACTGTTACGAAAAGTGCAATTTTTAAATATTTCCATACAATTTTATCCTTTTGTCAATTTTATTATTCGTGCGAATGCTTCTTTCGATATGATTTTCCGTCAATGAAACTGTTGTGGATGTTGCAGTGCAAGGAGTAGATACAATGGTTGAATTGTTTGTAGTTTTGTATCTTTTTCGCGCGGAACTATCGTCATTCAGAATGTTTTCTGCTATTTGTATTTTATTGGTTATGGAATCTTCGATATAGCCTTCCGCTACTTTATCGGAATTCCAACCTCCATGTCGCTTAAGAGTAGTGATATTACATTCTGTGTTTACCAAAAGTGTGGCGGATGTCCGTTTAAAGCAATGCCTTGTGTATTTTGATGCTTCTTTTAATTTTAAAAATTTTGCTATCCTCTTTGGCATGGCAGCAAATGTATGTTTTCCAGTAAACTTGTCTGTATGGTTTTCCGTTGCTATATTTACAGAAGAATCTTTCTGTTGGTAAGTTATTTGGACGATTTTCATTGTATTTTCTATAAAGCTCTAAGTATTCTTCTAATACTATATCTTTGTTTATCGTTTTTTGTTTTCTTTAAATGAACCAACAATTTAGAATTCGTTTCTTCTATGTCACTTACTTGTAAATATGTCAATTCGTCAATGCGACACGCTCCAGCTACGCCAAATACCAAAAATAATAAATTATCTACTTACTTTAGTTGTTAAGTATTGCCCATCTCTTAGACCATGATGGTCTAAAGCCCATCTGGTGCATTTTTAATAAACTGAAAACAGTGTTCCTTTGTCAATATCTTTGCTTTTGTAGGTTTATATCCTTTGCTTTTCTGATTTATAAACATGATTAATTTTGCATATTGTACTTGTACTTCTCAACGTTAAGTAAACGAAATAGGGCAGCATTACATTCAGTCTTTTTATTTGTTTGGTAGTCTCTAAATTTTTTATAAACAATGTTATATAATTCTTGTGACTTTACTGGTAGTAAATTTAATACAGCTGAATTTGTAACTTTTGTTAATCCTGGTGGCGTGATTTGCAATACTTCTTCATTATCAGACTCCATTTTTCCTTCGTTGTAATAATGCTGACTAACTGACAACAACGATCTATCAAAACTAACAATCGGAGCAAAAAGAACTGTTGCTTAGCGACCAGTAATTATTTTTAGTTCCGCTGAGCTGAAAAATGCCACTTCTACTATGAACACTAACGCTCGTAATAGTATATTCTACATACGATCACGAAAAAAATGAATATTTTTCGATTTTCACAAAGTAAACGTTTCTTTTACGGTGTAAATTTCGAATAAACAGTATTTATAATCATATGAAAACCTGTAACTGCACTACCGTAATCTCAGAAAAGTGTAATTAATTAAAATAAATAATTTCGGAAATAATTTGAATCCGTTTTTTAATATTAACTCGTACTATTTAAGTGATGACGCAGGTTTATTCTTTGGTGCCGAGGATAGTAGTCTACTTACTACTTGCTTTCTGTTTTATTGTGTTTGAAATGTTTCTTAGTGATATTTTGTAGCTTTAGTATTCTTCATCCTGATTAATTAAGTTATGGTTGTAACCATTTTAAAAAGGCTTGGATGAAAGTATGAAAATCTTGAATAAAATAAACTGGCATTATTTTTTTTATAAAAATTTTTTTGTTATTCAAGCAAACCCAAAAAAAAATTGGCTTAGTTAAGTTTAGAATAGAAAAATGGATCATTTAGAAGGAATTAAAAAGAATTCTAAACTTATTACTTAAAGTTTTTGTTTTCTATAGGTGATTGCATCTTTTACTCTTATGTAAACCAAGCGAAAAAAAATATTTTTTTTTTAATTTCCAGAAAATAGACCAAAAAAAATTGATATTTTTCAAACATCCTTGAATCTTTTTGAAAATTGACATAAATGTAAAGTACGATTCTAAACAACTTTTCTCACACATGACAGTGGTCCTATGTCATTAGTTATTTTCGTAACAAGTGTGCTGTTTACACATTTCTTGAAGCGAGGCCGTTCTTTTTTACCCGAGGCGTAGCCGAGGGATAAAACATAAGGCCGAGCACCAAAAATGTGACAGCGCACGTGTTGCGCACAAAATTTGTTGTAATCGTTTACATAAAATTAGAAAAAAATTAAATTTTGAAATATTTGATGACAAATGTCAAATTAAATACAAAAACAAAAAAGTTTATATATTTAGTTATATACCACTTTTCTGTTTATGTATTAAAAGTAACGATTACAAAAAGTAATTTTTTTTTGTTATTGGGCATGTTGAATCGATCCCAAGTAAAATTTTTTTTGAAATCTTAATAATAAAATATTGTTCCATTTGTTGCAGACCCTTTGTCGGTCACTGTATATTTAAGGTAATATTGCCCATAGTTCTCATAAATTATGTAGCTTTAATTCTGCAAGTTCTCTACATTAAATATTATTAATGATAACGTTATGTGCAGTTCTCAAAATTTAACCTTAAACCTTTGGCGCAACTATTAGGGTGAAAGTATTAAGGGCAATTACTTCTCTCAGGGCATTATTACAGTATTTACTATACATCAAAATATTTGATAACTTAAAAAACTAGAAAATACTTTTAAAGGAGATATCTTGGCATCTAAACAAAATAGAAAATTATTCATTATTTTTATTTGTTGCTTAATAATTTTAACACCTTCAAAATATAAACAAAGCATTATGTGGCCTTCTTCTTATCCTTACCCCTAGCGAAAATACAAGTGAAATAATTCTTTTTACACTCAATATCAACAGAAATGTTGATAATGTATTAAAAAACAAGTTTCATAAGAGGTGGTTTTATCGTATGAGTCCTTAAGCTTAAGAAACGAGCCAGTTCTTTAATAGACGAGTGCGATAAAACCCCTGATGAAACGTGTACTTTATACTATTTTTTTTATTTTGGTTGGCCTAAACACGGAAGTATAATGATAACTTTCATAGTACAGATTAACGCAAGTTGATTTTTGGTGGGTGTCAGTTGGTAGTACGTACTGACGTTCAAATTTTTGCAACGCGCATACTAATTAAACTGAATTTTTCCCATGCTTATATAAATTGATTTGAACGTTTTTAAGTATCAATTATAACAGTTAAATTATAATTATCGAGCAAGAATTAAGTTCCATACCTGAACTCCGTCAAATCGCTGAAAATACATTGAATAATCTGCTTTCCGTGAAGTTGCAACAAGCGTACGAAAAAGAATACTCCACATTTGATTGCTGGTGCAATGAAAACGGGGTCAGATACATCTCAGAAAATGTTGTGATAGCATATTTTAAGAAAGAAAGTAAAAATATGAAACCCTCTTCCTTATGGAGTAAATATTCCATGTTAAAAACTTGCCTATACCTTTATAAAAATATTGATATTTCAAATTTTTTCAAATTACTTACATTTTTGAAAAGATTTTCCGAAGGCCATCAACCCAAAAAATCAAAAATATTAGAAATAAAAGACCTTCATCAATTTATAAGTGAAGCTGCTGATAAATTGTACTTGGTTTATAAAGTAAGTAATAATTTTATCTAATGTGAGAAGTACACATTATTTTTTTTATACATTTTTATTATTAATTAAACACTACTACATCCTTCTTATAAAAATTAGACAAAATTCTCATCAATTCACCAACCACTAACACACATTTAGCAATGCAGACAGACACTGTAAGTTCAGCAATGCTTAGTATCGACAGTACTAGGCTAGAACCTAGTGTACACATTATTATTGCCACACAAACCTCCTGTGTAGCCACATCCACACAGAAACTTATTGTGACTGAAAATTAAATGATTTCATTGATGATTATCTAATAATTTATTTCTTTCCCAATATGTCAAAACTTGTGTGAATTACATCCCCCACACGTTTTAGCTATCGAAGAAAGCTATAAAATAATTAAAATTACTAGCGCACATTTAGTATTCATTACTAACTACTTATTATGTAAATTCAAGAAATAATCTGTTAAACATCATTTCTAATTCAACATTGAGCTTAAACATGAGGTCATTGAGGTTGCAAAAACGTATATTCAAAAACAATTTCTCGTAACCGAAGTCTATGTCCTAGCTATGTAACACACAAACATTTCTTTTTAACATACAGAAACGGTCACTGTATAAATACGCCGATAGGAATTAACAAAATTGGCAGAGCTTTTTACAAGACATTGCTTCCAAAGGCCGAGTGCATCACATTTAGCCAGCAGTGGAAGCGACCTGGTGACAATTAAGAGACATGGAGAGTGGAAGTCATCAGCCATAGCCGAAGGCTACATTGACGCATCTACTAAAAAAAAGGAGAGGTAGCTAATATACTTTTAGGTGTATCTCTACATCTAGTACTCCTTGTACCATGCTCACTAATATTTCAAGCTGCACTATAAATAAAGAAAATATCGAGCAACACTTTGTGTCAACACAAAACTTAACTGGAATTTTGATTAATGCTCAAAACAAATCTACTATAACAGTAAACGTTCACAATAATTGTACTATTGATACCAAAAACCTAAAGTAAATTAATTTGAATCTGTTTTGTTAAGTGTTATTAATTAGGGTTTTTCATTAATCAATAAATTAATTTAATTGTTTAAATTATTCACCTTATTAATTAAAGTGTATTTATCAATAATATAGATATAAAATTCGTAAAAATAGTAAATGCATTACATTTAGGTTATATTTTTACATTTTACGAAAAACAGGTCTTGCTGCCGTGTTGCCAACTAAGGTACAAACAAGTTTAAAGCCTTTAAAGTTAAGTTTGAAGCCTTTAAAGCTAACTTTATGACACTCAAATGAGTTACAAAAAGTAATCATTAAAAAACCAAAATTGAAAAAAATAGTTAAAATTTCGACTACCCACCCCACATTTTTGATCAATTCCCCCACCTTTTCGAAATGTAACAATCATTAAATACATAAGACATAGTTGTCGGGTCGTCAAAACGATAGACGTGATTGGGGTGGCTCCAGCTTCTACCTGTGATTAGTGAAAAAAATCCGGATTAAAATGACAATTTCTAAATCAATAAAGTTACTGTATGGTAGGGGTGAGTTTTTGAACAGATTTTTATACCCAGTGGTTTGAATGTTAATAATCGACAAAGACAATAATAATCTAACCAGTAGAATTTTTGTAACGTGTAAAAAAAGCGCGTAAATAACACACCAGATGTGATTGTTAAAACTCGTAGAATTGTAAACTTAAAGTGCAAATACCACCCTTTTGTCATGAACTCAAACAGGTAAACATTTTTGCAATAACAATGAATTGTAGAGAACTAAAAAAATAACTTATTTTTATCCCGCGGTAACTCTAGCGTATATAAGGCAATCATAAATACGCATTTGTAACAGTAGGATAAAGAATCAGGCAAGCCAGATGTGAATCATAAAAATGCACAGCTCTTAACATTAAAGTAAGCGGTCAGTACATGCTTAATGTATTAATGTGTCTAATTAATAACAGCAGGTCCGGTAAAGAGCACGAAAACCAAAAATCGCGTAGGGAACAATTTAATTTAAATACGATGTAATTGAAATCATTTTATTATCTTAAATGATAAAAATGAATAACTGGATCGAATCCGTAATCCAAAGTATAATAAAAAGCAAATAAATAGATAAAGTAAACAAATAATAGCTCTAATTTTTAATCGAAATTCTAAATTAAATACTTTTTCTTTTCTCAAATAAATGAAAGCAAGTCGCGTAGGGAACAATCCAATTTAAATCCGAAATACGATGCTTTTGAATAGATTTTTATCGGTTTGAATATTAATAATAATCAAAGCAGTAGAATTTTTGTAATGTGTGAAATTGTTCTTTAAATAAATAAAAAAGGCGCGTAAATAATATTTAGGATTGCTATAGCATTGAATTTCTATGAAAAAATATACGGTTCCTTTAAACCTATGCCAGACGACTGTTGAAAGTCATAAAATCGAATACCTGGTAGTGTTTTCAAATTTAAAAGTTAATCCAACTGTTATTTTTGGCACTACATTTAATTTTAAGTTTAATTATAACATATTTAAGATTATTTTATATTATATTTTTCTTTGATAGCAAATTTAAAATTTAATCTAACTTTCACCATTGTATTTAATTTTAATTGTAATTAAGTGACCCTAAAAGTAGGTAATTAATGTCGGGAGGGCTAACAGGGTTATTTATTACTACCATTCAATTAAATAAAAGTGAAGTTAAAAAAATGGAAAAGTTAAGTTTCACGACAATAATAAACAGATTTGACTAGTTTAAAATAGCAATAATATTCAAGTTGGAACCTAAATTATAAACCAAAGTAAACAATTTATTTCAATCTTAATGCTGTCAACACCTACGAAACTAACCATAAACAGATTGGTATACTATGTAACTTATGTACGATCTTTTTTAATTAGGTTAATTAAGGTTAATTAAGCAATCGTACAAAAAAAAATTTTTTTTTATATGATTCAATGTAAACTAGTTAATGCTTTCTTTTCAGCTCTAATATTCTACAACTTCATAGGTGGAAAGTATGTATACCCCTTGCCGCCCGGTGCAATACCACCACCTTTATGATGGGCTCCTTAATATTGGTGCTCCAATTTTCTGCCGGTCACTTTCTCCTTTATTCCTTATGTACTCGCCAACACGCACTAGACAAGCGTGGCGTTTTAACGGCTAAACCCTTAATATGATGAGTTCTAAAACAGACGCTATACCCAGGTGAGTAGGGCGAGACGCCCACACTCTCACATCGATTCGTCGATCCGTGCCAAGGATTCGGGGAGCAAAAATTCCTCAATGCTAAAATTAAGACTAAGAAGAGCAAGATTTGTCAGGAATAAAATTCTGCCCCATTCGGAAAACTTTGGAAAACAAATTTGACGCGATTTGGGTCAAACATTCTGGGCCCCAATTTGTGAAATTCTACTGCTGTTTGTATAGGTTTCCCAATGATAATAACTTCCAAGATGTTTTTGATTACATTAGTCTGAAAATAGACTACCACAGTTTCTATCTTGCGATATTTTAATTGGCTTCAATTTTCATCTACCACTAATCCCGCAGGTCATAGTACAGATGCATTTGCTGTATCCTGTGATCTCGCACAAATCATTTGCGAATCAACCAGAATGCCTGACAACCCTAACCATACTCCACATCTCCTGGACCTATTCCCCACTTAGTCAATCAGATCACTGCCTAATCGAAATAACTTCTTCTGTACCCAATCCCACTGTTACTCGAAAAACAGATAGAACTATGTGGTGTTTTAAATAAGCTAACTGGAGCGAACTGCGAGATTTTTTCCAACCTTCCCCTGGCGTGAGTATTGCCTCAATTGCTATTTAAATAACTGAAGTTATCTTGATGGATATGGAGTTATAAATTCCCAAAAAACATAATAGTGTAGGTCATGCCCGTTCACAACCCTGGTTTAAAAGGGCCTGCACTGATGCGTTATCGCAAAAGCATAAACTCTATACCAAATGGAAATCAAATCTATCGAAAATCACACCGACTATATTACCTCAAGGAATAGTTGCAAAAGCATCATCACCAAGGCCAAAGATGTTTGAAGAACGTAAATGCAAAGAATTAGTCTCATGTCCTTTGGGTGGTCGTAAATTTTGGTCATTAGCTAAAGCCATCAGTAAAAACTTTAGTACATCTTCCTTTCCTCCCATGACGTCTAGCGACGGAGCTGTAGTAGCTGATCCTGCTGAAAAAGTCAACCTCTTTGTCGATTACTTTGCATCAAATTCTCTCAATGATTCTGGTAAAACTGTGCCGTCACCCAAATCTACCCCATACGCTATTAAACCAATCCACTTTCGTTACAAGCTTCTAGAATCAATTATCAATAAACTTGACTCAAACAAGGCGACTGGCCCTGACGGTATTCCAGCTATCGTTCTTAAAAAATGCTACCCCGAGCTAGTACCTGTATTGCCCGAACTCTTTTCGATCTCCATGTCATTTGGTGAGTTTCTCTCATCGTGGAAGTTGGAAAATGTCCAACCTATTCCTAAAAAGGGCGACAAAACCGATCGCTCAAACTATCGACCAATAGCTATCACTTCCATTCTGTCGAAAATCATGGAGAAAGCCATCCACCACCAACTACTTTCGTTCCTCGAGTCCAATAAACTCCTAAACGACCACCAGTATGGGTTCAGACAGAGTCGTTCAACGGGTGATTTTCCTTCATGGCACACAACTTTGGAATAACACATTAGAGAGGTCCGGTGAAACAGTCGTAGTAGATTTAGATATTTCAAAGGCCTTTGACCTGGTTTGGCACAAGTGCCTACTTGCCAACCTTGTCAATAGGATATCCAGCTTTCTTGACAAAAGACGTACACGCGTTGTCGTCGATGGCTTCTTTTCGAAAGAAACTACTATTAACGCGGGAGCACCCCAAGGTCAGTGATAGCTCCCACACTTTTCCTGCTATACATAAATGACCTCATTTCCTCAACTAACCCGATTCATTGCTTTGCAGACGACAGCACTTTATATTGTAGTTCTTCTCAGTTTTCCCACAACAATAAGTCTAGTCAGGACGTTAAGGTGAAAATGGCAGCGTCAATCAACAGTGACTTAGAACGTGTCCTTGAATGGGGTAGGAATAATCTACTCACGTTCAACGCCGACAAAACGCAGTGTTGCCTTGTGTGTGCCAAGAAAGACCGATCATTTCCTGCTGTAAATATGAATGGCTTAGAACTCAAGTTTTCAAACTGTATTTCTATGCTAGGGATGTCCATATCATGGAACCTTTCATGGGTTAACCACCTTTTGTCAGACAGCAAAACAGCTGCCCGTAAACTGGGCTTTTTATACCGATCTAAACAGTACTTCACATCGCAACAATTCCTGTTACGGTATAAGGTTCAAATTCCACCTCATCTGGAATACAATTCCCACCTCTAGGTCAGTGGTCCCCAATACGCCCTTGATATGGTAAACCGCATCCAAAAATGAGCTATAAGGCTAATAAATTACCCGTCTCTGACTTCTGACCTACAGTCTCTTGAGTATACAAGAATACCTTCACAGGCTATCTTCGCTAGGAACACTCGGTTTGCTCATTCACACCATAATTACGCTCTCAAAATTCCATCGTGTCACACTGAACGGGCGCAATCTACATTTTTCCACACGGCGACCAAATTGTTGAATGCACTACCCAGTTCCTGTTTTCCTCCAAACATTGACCTAAGTCAATTTAAGGTAGCCATTCATAAACGTTTCTCGGCAGCCTAACAATATTCCTCCCAGTGTTCCTGAGTGCTTTAGAACGTTAGGCAAATCTTAGCCTGTTGCGGAATACCTACTATGAAAAAAAAATCTTCCTCATGAAACTTCTCTATTTTAGTTAGTCTCACTGTAAGTTGCTTGTTCGCTATATTATCTGATTATAATAACATTAGCATGCCACTTAATCAAACAAATTTAATAATGAAATACTTATCTTTTTTGGAGTTTTTAATGGTGTACTTTAAATTATACAATCTAAACGTTTCGATAACACTTACAGTTATCTTCGTCAGTAGTAATGTTTGTTAAAAATTGTTAAAGATGTAGTAAACAATTTTGCCAAATTTGATAATTGTAAAGATTAGTAAACAATTTTGTCAAATTTGAAAATTTTAATTTTCAAATTGACAATGTTCTTCTAACAATTTTAACAAACATTACTATGACGAAGATAACGTGTTATCGAAACGTTTAGATTGTATAATTTAACGTACACCATTAAAAAACCCCAAAAAAGATAAGTATTTTATTATGAGTGTTAATGGTGAAAGTTTACATTTTCAAATTTAATAATGGTCACGCCTATTTACTTGCAATATTTTTCTATTATTTATAAACTAAATATAAGGTCTGATATGTTCTTGTGGAATAATCATTATCCTATGCTCTGATTTTGATTTTGCCCTTTCATGCACAGTTCTCATAATTTGAATAATTATGAAATTTATGCAATTATCATTGCAAGCTTGTTCTTGGCGTTTTTAATCACAGAATAAAAACAAACAGAAAAATTTCTGAAAAGGAAAAAGTATGCGCATATTTTTCAGGCATGGTAACCATGTTCTTAGGATACATGTGTGCACCTAAAATATGGTTCGATATCAGATTTGGGTTTTGTCTTTCGAATTTGGTTTTTTTCCTTAGTTGTTTTAATTAGCTCTAAAATACACCAATAATTTAAACTGGATGCAAAAGCGTTAAACATATTCTTTACCAATACACAAACAAATCGTAATTTGTATATCGGTATTCGTAACTAATAAAATGTATAGGATTCACCACCTCTTATGGTTGAGTTAATCTGAAAGTGAACCAGTAAAACTAGCCTTGTCTATAGTAGTTTCAACCTACACAATAAAAATCAGCATAAAAGTATTTCCTTTTTTAATATCATTTGGATCAGACATATATTCAATAACAAATTTTTTATACTGTACCTGTATTTCCTTTTCAATATCATTTGGATGAGGCATAAATTCAATAACAAATCTTTTGACATCATTGTGGTTAAATATAAGATCAGTTTCTAATAAATTAACAGCATCGTAAGAAGAAGAAAATTCAGATGTATTTATAGTACATGATATTTTTACAAACTGTAATGGAAATAAACAGGAACTCCTATAAATACAACATATTAAATACGTTATCAAATAATTTTGTTTACATACCGTACAAAGACTTCTAATGTTATAGGTTGATCACCTTGGTACTTATTTTGCATAAATCTAGCTTTTGTATCAACACAGAACAAAATATTACTCATATCTAATGATATACAATTTAATGAAGATGAAAACGCCTCTTTCCAAAGCAACTGTGCAGCTTTAATTGCTTCTGATGATGCTTGAGCCATTGGTTTTGGAGTCTGCTTCTAAAATAAAACATTTAATTACATTTCTGAAATGTTGTACACTACAGTTCGTTTCAATGCGAAAATATGTTAGGAGTATTTATAAGGAATAGCAATGCTATGATTATGCAAAAGTAAATATGAACTTCATACACTATTTTACAAACCTATGTTTTGTTCAACATATTTTAACTTGTGGGCAAAAACAAGTACATTGGCATACAAATAAAGACACATCCTTAAGATTTTAAAATCAGATAGATTTTGTATAATTTGTGTTGAAATGCACCGTTTTAAAAACCACAAAGTAACTATAATTGAGTTTTCATAGTTTGATATAAAATGTGGAAAGCCTATCAACTTAATATTTTTCTAATTCGGCGTGTCTAAGGTCTCTCAAACTCATCGTTTGTAGTGCGTTTAGAAGCTTCTTAGAAGCGTCGTTTCTGGTCTAATAATATTTGGTTGGATCTAGGTAAGATATTTAATCAGAAATTATAACATGCGTAAATTTCGACAGAAAGTTAAAATTTAATGTTATTATTTTAAGAAAATCTATTAAATTTATGGAAAATACATGTTTATAAATATTTAATTACTTTAGAAAGTACATTTTCAAGAATAATATTACTGTGTATTCATAGGTATGCTTTTATAATTTTTAAAGTAATTTTTTAAAACAAATGCATCACGTTTTTCATATAATATTTTACGAGAATATATAATTGAGTCATATTTTACAAAAGTATACAATATGTTTTCATAGTTCAATGGGATAGAACTACATTGTTATGTGATGGACGTCTTCTTTGATACTTGAATGACTTAATTATGAACCTAATTTAATAAGAAAGTGTTAATGAGTATTGATCAGCTTTACTCGATTAAATGATTCAATTTATACTTTAAATATAAATATGTGTGTTCATTGCACTGTAACAGAATGAATAAAGGAATATAACATTATCTAACACTCTTAAGTTGTGAGATTAAACCTATAATGACATTTTAATATGAAATTTGAGTATTACCAACCCAAACATTTAAAAAATTCTATTCAATGAATTTTTGTCAGTTTTGATGAAAATTTTGTTGATATTAAATGATTTTCCTCAATAGAAAAAAATAGCGTAAAACACACGTATCATAAGTCACTTGGCGCACTTATCCAATTTGGACCCTCGACGCTACGCTCCTCGGGCCACAAACCTGGGTGCGTGCGCCAATAGTGACTTATGATACTTGGGTTTTAACATACTATTGTATCTTCATACATGGGGTATCTATTTAGTACTCTGTTCTTCTATGGTGCTGTTATGTTAAATTTGTCGCAAAAGTGACTTAACGAATCGTTAATGAGGCAAACTGGGGTACTTTAAGAAACTATTTTATAATAAATAAGGTGGTCTAAAAAAGAGCGGCAATAAATAGTAATATTTTTTAGATGGCATACTCTATATATTATTACATTTTTGGATTCCTTTATAAATGCATTTTACATTTATATTACGTTCATTAACTTATTAATAAATGTTTTGAGGTTAGAGACAAAAAAATATAATTGAAGCCACATCATCATATTTTCAAACAAATATAACTCAATTTTACTTCCACATCCAATGGATGGGAAGTACTGTATCGCAAAAATAATTTTAGAAAATTTTTATTTGCTCAATCGCTTTGAATGTTCGAAAACGTCCAAAAACAAAATTTGAGCAAAAAAATCTTGTCTGTGTCTGTGTGGGGTGTGTGGGTGTGTTTGTGAGTTTGTGTGTTTGTATGTTTGAGTGTTTGTGTGTTTGTGTGTTTGTGTGTTTGTGTTGTGCTTGTGTGTTTGTGTGTTGTGTGTGTGTGTGTGTGTGTGTGTGTTGTGTTTGTGTGTGTTTGTGTGTTGTGTGTGTGTGTGTGTGTGTGTGTGTGTTGTGTGTGTGTGTGTGTGTGTGTTGTGTGTTTGTGTTTGTGTGTGTGTGTGTGTGTGTGTGTGTGTGTGTGTGTGTTTGTGTGTGCGTGCGTGCGCGCGTGTGTGTCTGTGTGCGCGTGTGTGCGGGTCCGTGCGTGGATATGGGCATTTTAGGTATCCTCTACTTTGACCTACTTCTTTTTAGTATTCAATTTTGTTATTGTTTTCATTAATTACATTACATTACATTAGTTTGTAGTTTTCTTCAGTAAATTTTTCTCTAAAGATTGCAGCAGGTATACACCGTGGAGTTTGGTGACCATATCGCTGACCACTTCCGAGAAAACAAGCAGATAATATATGTCATCATAAATGATTGACAAGCCACATTTTCTCTACTTCACTTTATTAACATGTGAGAGATATTTTGCGGTACAAGAGGTATTGGCTTCCTTCTTTTTTTCTTATATTTTGGTCAAATGCTCTCACAGGTCACAAGATGACGTTATTTCATTTACCTACTCTGGTAATGAATTAATTTTTTATACCAAATTTGCAAAACCTATATTAATTCAATTCTTTTTAATCGGTAATTATTATTTTCTAAGTTATAGCAATTATTCGATTTTTGTATACCGATTATCATTAGCAATTATCTTTTAGATTGTTTATACTGCTTTGCAAAAATGTTATTCATATCATCGTGATTCTTTGTTTGCAGACGTAGTTTAACCGTTAACTTGCTTATTTAATGAAATTTGTGACAATTTTAAATTAATACAAACCACTAATATCAACGATGCAAACGATAATTTCTATTTATGTTTCTAATAAATCAGTGCGTAACATTTATTACGTAATAATATCAAAGTTTCAACGATTGCTAATTATGCGGACTTTGTTTATTCTTTCGACGTTTCGCTTTATCGTTGAGTGAAAATTATTCAATGGCTTTATTCAAAGCGTCAAGTCGTAAGTGCGCGTTGGCGTATGTATCAAAACCACAAAATGTAAACATCGGACGGCTGTTGTATATATGGTTACAAACGATTCCTAACGGTGGCAGCACTATACCGCCACGAGTTTGTGGGCGGTGGTGCAAGGAAAAATGAAAAGAGTGAGGCAGCACTACAGTACGCAATTTTACACTAGCGTTATTTTTCACTCAACGTTTTCAACCAATTCTTAATGCAGTTGGATGTGGTACAGGTGGGACTTATTAATATTTAAACACTTAGTAACAGAAGATTTTTTAATATTTAAACTTTGACTAATTTCTCTAACAGTAATGTTTGGATTTTCTACTATCGATAAGGTAACCACAAGTTGATTTTCTTCATTTAGATCTCTTTTGTTTTGTACTACACTTCCTGTTCGTTCAAACCTTTCAGATTTTCAAGGGGCCGTTCATCAGATTTTTGTTTATTTGGAAACTTATGACCATATAATTGGGTTACAAGAAGGCAATTGTCATTACTTTCACCAATACAATATATCATAGAGGTTACTTCAGGTAAAGAATAATTCATGATTGAAACAAATTAAGTTACAATGATGATAATTAAAAAATATTAATTAAGTACACAACAATATCACAAATGTAGTATAACAAATGCAACAAACGTCAACAATGTTCACAGTTTTGATTAAAGCCATTACTTAAATTTTGATATAATTTATATTATAATAAATGGAATTTAAGTTAAAATTACAATAGGACAGTCTGCACAATTTGATGAAATTCATAATAAAAACGTTGTTTTAAATTTTCAGATTACAGCCTACAAAATTGCAAAATAAAAATTTGCATTGTTTTAACATGAGTTCCTACAAATTTTTCGATAATTTTTAAAATAACTCACTTGTTAATTTTATGATACACAAACTTTATATCACTTTGACACAGAATTCAAATCCGAATCGAGTTCTGAGAAAAAAATTGAGTCATCCCATTTTTTAAAAAATGAGTTATGCTTGTTTTGAAAATATGATAATTCGGCTTAAATTATGGCACAACCTGTATGGTATTAAATTTTTAAGTAAGCATTTAAATATGGTATTCTTTACTAAAGGATGTACTAAAAGCCCATATTCCAAAAATTTGTCATTTTGTGAAACGAAGTTAGGTGAGCGCCATTTTTATGAAATCCGCTTTTTTGTTTCTAACCTCAAAACCGTTATCAATAAGTCTATAAACCTAACATCAATGTAACGTACATTTATAGAGGAATCCAAAAATCTTATCTTATCTCAGGAAGTTCATCCAATTTCTGAATCCAAGTGAGAATGTGATATTAGTGTTTTTGGATGAAATATGGATTTACCAAAATGGGAGTAATATTGGTCATTGATGATACTGATTTGAAAAGTAATTCTCCCATAAGTAAGTCTGAAGGCAAACGCTTTACAATATTACACGCAGGTTGTAAGTTTGGCGTGACTACTTGCTGGACTCACAAAATAAAGACTGTGACTATCACAAGACCATGACTGCAGAACTTTTCCAAAATTGGGTGGTTAATCAGTTAATTCCTGCTTTGGATAGACTGTAATCAAAATGTGTGGTGGTAATGGACAGTGGACAGTATCACTCGATGCAGTTGAACAAATCACCAACTTTTTCTAGATAGCAATCTCAAATGCAGCATTTTTTGAATAACCACAATGCGAATTAACAAAAAAAAACAATTGTGGGAGTTGATTAAACCATTTTGAGAACATCATATTAAACGGTTTGTAATTGACGATATTTTAAAAAAGCATGGTCATGAAGTCCTTTGTTTACCCCCATATCATTATCAATACAATTCAATTGAGTTGGCATGGGGTTATTAAGCACATAAATTTGCAACCTAAATCAATAGATAGGGTTGCAATTTTATGGTGGCTTGCTCTTTTAAAATATAGTCCGACATATGGTATTGCAAAAAAATAATTTTGGAAGACTGGACAAAACTAACGGGGTCAATTTCTGTTGAAAATATTCCACCATTTTGACTCAGAATCTCAACTTACGATTCAATTGACAGTTATTAAATACTTTTAAACTACCTGAAGGACAGTAAACGACAAAGCAGTGTGGTTCCTTTATTTATGTGCATTTAGTTTTTAAAATTGTTGAAAATAAATGTTTTTAAGTTGTATCCAATTATTTTGTGAAATTTAATCAAAATCTTTTATATCTAATGACACCCCAGAATAAATTTATGGGTAAGTTATAATACGGCGGAACCCTACTTCTTCACTCAAAATTCAATACACTCCTATTATTATACAGTAATCCGTGGTTACTATTCATTTCAATTAAATGTGGCAACTGTTAAATTACTTTTGACATATAATCAGATTTGAGGTTAGTGAGAACCGTCTAATACCAGCATACTTTTGGTGTAATAATAAAACACCCCAAATCTATGGGGCAAATAAAAAAAAAGGCTTATATTAACCTTGATCTGAGCAAGGTTTAAACGTCAATCTGACAATTACTATGTTGCATATTTTCATTATGTACGTATTAAGATGTTGCACAATAATTATGCTAAAAAAGTTGTTATTGAAATTATTTCATTTCTTTTCCTACAGTTAATTCCACGTTTTGATACATCACGTAAATTTTCATAATATTTAACCATCAAGTGTATTAATGAAGACGATTAACGATGATACGTTTTAATAAGTGAGCATAGCGAACGCGTTAAAAAAGTCGAGAACATTAATCGCGCATTAATATTCGAGTTCATTACAATATTTTCGGAGAATCACTTTATTTAATTTTCACGTTTTTCGAAGGTGAAAAATATATCGATCAAACTACCATCTCGTAATGAAAGTACAGATCGCCTGAAATGCTTTTTTTCTGGCAGTTTCGTCACTGTGGCGCAATGCACATTGTTAGATGTTTCATACAAATCAACGCAAGGCTTCATTTAAAATCGTTTATTAATAGACCTTATTAATATATGGGTTGGAGTTGCTTAATAATTCCCATTAATAAATAATTATCTGAAAAAATATTTTAAATATTACTTGCCTATTAGTGTTAAAATACAATAATTTGGTAAGACACTGTATAGGTTGTTGACACAGATGTCAGATACAAAAGAGTAATATTTTAAAAAAGGTTATGGGCAATTGATTAAAATAAATAAAGCTCTAAGTATTAGAAGGTTAAAGAAGTAAGAAGAAATACTACCAGCTGCTTTTGACAAGTGAAAATTATGGAAACTGGAAATTTAGAATTATGGCTTTATTAGAAGAAAAGGGGACAAAAGAAATAGTTATTAACGGAGTTCCAGAAGAGAAGAACGAAGAAAAGAAAAAAATAGATGCAAAAGTAAAATCAACTATAATACAATGTTTAACAGATAAACATAACATAATATTCCCTTGCGGGGTAGGAAAAATAATCCCTGCCTCTTATTTATTTTTCGTTTCCAATCTTTTTCCATGTTTTTACATACCTCCCTAGCTTCCGCAAGATTCATAGATTGTCTCTGACATGCCCTTCTATTTGAAAACTCATTATCTTTCTTTGTTTTATCATACACTCTGCATTCAGTCAAGTTTTACGCGGCTTACCAGGCTCTGCCTTACCTTTAACTTCGCCCACATATATTTGCTTTGTTAATCTTGCGTTGTTCATTCTGTCAATGTGACCAAACCAATTTTTTTTTAGGATGTTCATGCTTATGGTTAGTATTTACTTATTTATAGCTTATATATCTTATTCGTGGACTGTTCAGGAGTCCTTCTCCTCTTCAGCCCTGGTTTTGTGTTTTTGGTATAGTTTACAATCATGAGATGTGCTTATTTTTGGTGTAAAAAAAAATTTAATAATGCGTTAATTGGCTTAAATGTGTGTGTGTT
Organism: Vesta saturnalis; assembly: GCA_036346205.1. Lineage (NCBI taxonomy): Eukaryota > Metazoa > Arthropoda > Insecta > Coleoptera > Lampyridae > Vesta > Vesta saturnalis. Next base: position 6,175,153 of record JARFJB010001921.1, read on the forward strand.
TAGTGAGGTGTAGCGTTCTTAGTGTGATTATTAGATTCGTTGTCCGGTTTCTTCCTGGGTCGCCATCAAATAGACGGGGGGCGTATGGGATGTTATCGAGCGAAGGTCGTCAAGGAGTTGTGTACGGATCGCAGGGGGATGTTTGAATTTTATTTTAGGTTTTCTTCGTGGGAATTGGGGAAACCGGTAGTTGTAGGGTGTGGTAAGGATCGCTTTGGTAGGGATAGTGTCGCCTGTGCTGTTTGGATTCTGTGTGATGGTAGGTATGTTTGCGTGTTGTGTTGTGAGGTCGCTAGGGTACCTGAGAGGTAACCTGTGTATGCGCCTGAGTATTTGGCGTTTACAGGAAGCAATAGAGGAAAGGTGATTGGGGTTTATGTTCGTGTATATGGGTGCTCGCAAATGCATAACAGGGCGAATATATGTTTTGTAAGTGTGTTGTAGTGTTTTGGGGTGACAACCTCCGATTCTATCCCGGAGGGCGCCCAGTAGATTTGGGCGGTTTCTTACCTTGTTAAGTGTTCTTTGCACATCGGGGAGCCAATAGAGGGTTCTAGTAGAGGATTCCTAGATAGGTGACTTCTTGTTGGAGTGGGAGTCTTTCTTGGTTCAGGGCGAGGAAAACGTTTCTGTAGGCAAGGTTTGGGAACTTATCTTTGGTGTAATTAGGATGTCAGAAGAGGATTGTTTGGGTTTTGGTGGGATTGACGGACTCTCCACCGGTTCGCCCAGTTGCGTTTTGGATATGAGGCGGGAGGCCGTTTCGCTGTTCCGATTAACCGTCCAGAAGGCGATGTCATCCGCAAACTGCGCAACGACTACTCCGGGTTATGTGACTGGTTACTATGGATGAAAGTTGGATACATTTTTACCACCCAGAAAGAAAGTAGCAATCGATGGAATGGAGATACTCTCGTTCTCCAAGGCCTAAGAAATTTCGTGTTCAAAAATCTGCTGGAAAAGTTCTTGCTTCAGTTTTTTGGGATTACCAAGGAGTAATCATAATTGATTTTCTGGATAAGGGTAGAAAAACCTGGCTGATGGACTGCGGCACAACACTTTCTCGTATAAGGAAAGTAACTGTTGCCCGTAGAAATTCCTAACTCCGTATAACTTGCAATATAATAAGATATACTTCCCTACAAAATTATTTTTTTCTTATCCACCCTGTATTTTGCAAATCGCTGTATATTTTTACATATTTGGATAGTATGAGATATTAACTTTAAAATACTTTAGATTTGTTTTTGAAATTTTGATATAAGATATTAAAGAAATTAAAATAATTTTTTTTTATTTTCGGCAAAACCCGAAGCGCTAAAAATAATCCAGTATAGCAGTTTAGTAGCTATGTATGTCTACTATGTAATCCCTTCATTTCAAGATTTCATTTTTATTAGAAACATAGTTATCAGGGATTGAAATTTTTAAATTGCTAACTCTGGTCCTGGATAAGATAGAAATCTCATAAAGCACATTATATTTTCGTTATGTGTATTCAACTTATAATTTGCAAATCACTGTACATTTTTACGTATTTGGATATCATGAGAAATTAGCTTTAAAATACTTTAGATTTGCTTTTGAAACTTTGATATAGCATATTAAAAAAATTTTAAAAATAATTTTTATTTTCGGCAAAACTGGAACTAAAAATATTTCACTGTAGCAGATTAGCAGCTATATATGTCTACTATATAATCTCTTAATTCCAAGATTTCATTTTTATCAGCAGCATAATTATGAGGGATTGAAATTTTAAAATTTGAAAATTTCTCAGTCCTGGATAAGTTAGAGAACTCTCATAAAGCTCATTATATTTTCGTTATATGTGACTATAAAATGCGTAAATTTAATAAAAATTACCAGAGCCGTTTTTGAGAAAATCAATTTTGAAAAAAAGTGCAATTTTAACTCCGTAATTAAGGGCAACATTTTATTTTTTCGAATATTTACAAACCGTTCGAAAGCATGTACTCTTATTTACAACTTGCGATGTTCAAATAGCAAGCAGCTTTTATAGTTTCTTAGTGTCAGCGCAAGCGCCGAAATGTACTAAAATCGCCATAATGGCCTCCATTCTGAATTTAAAACTTTTTAAAAAATTTTGTTCTATCGAGGTTTAGGGTTACTAACTTTTCACCAAAGATAAACTTTCTGGCTCTGGTTTTGGAAATGCACCCCCAAAAAAACCACCCTAATTTCGCCCCCACCCCCATTAATTGATACATACAGTTTTATACATAACTTGCAGTTAAAGGGGTCCATGTCAAATCTTAAAATCGATCAAATAGTCTCAGAGCCACACACAGACAGACATACACGAAACTTCTTTTTTGCGAAATCGATGTTTTTGACTCTGGGAACAAGAAAACGTTCAAATCCGCAAAAAAAAATTTCAAAATTTGTTTTCGATTGCAAACTCTCTCTTAGTATATGTAGTATATGAGAAAGTAACAATAGCTGAGAATTACTATTCAACGTGACTGACCACTCTACAAGAAAAATTATGGAGTGAAGACGTGGAAAGTTGTCCAAAGGTATTTTGTTTTTGCAGGACAATGCCCCTGCATACAAATCACATGTCGCCATGCAAACAATTCGTGATTTAGGGTTCGAATTACTCGAACACCCCCCTTATTCACCAGATCTGGCTCAGTCCGACTATCATGTCTTTCTTCAACTGAAAAAGTCTAAAAGGTAGTAAATTTTCTTCCAACGAAGAGGTGATAGAAGCTGTCAAGGCCTGGTTTGCAGAGCAAGATCAAAATTTCTTTTTTAAAGGTCTAGAGGCGTTGTAGATTCATTGTAATAAATGTATCCAAATCAGGAAAGTATGTTGAATAATAAAATATCTTGACTTTTAAATTTTGTTTGCTTCTATAGCAGGCTAAGAATTTTTCAATACATCCTTGTAAGTGAAAGACAATGCATAATTAATTGTGTGGAACTTTCCATACTTGGACAAGTTAACATTGGACAATACATATCGTAATAATATTCAAGTGAACAATGACAATGTAAAGAAAAACAGGTACGTTCTTAACAAATTGATTGACGCAATAAAATTTTGTGGCAAGTTTGAACTTGCATTACGAGGACACAATGAAAGTGAGGGATCCGATAATCAGGGTATATTTCAAGGTTCGATTAATTTAATGGCCAAAATTGACATATTTTCAAGAATATAGAAAAATAAAAAAATTAAATTTTGATGGGTTTATCCAAAATGAATTATTGGGTTCTATTTACCAAATTTGTTTAAATTTAATTTACCAAGAAATTCCTAACCTCATAAATAGCAATTCAATCCGACGAAACGCCAGATTGTGCTACATTGCCAAAAATTGTTTTAATAATTCGCTATAAATTAAAAGGTCGTATCTATGAAAGATTTATGGAGTTTATCATTCCAGAAAGTCATTTAGCTGATGGAATAAGCGAAATTATTTTAAACATACTTGAAAAAATTTTAATTAATCAGACACCTGAGAAATTAATAGTGTGCAATCTATAATAAAAGAAGTTTAGAAAAATGCACTTTATATTCATTGTTACGCTCACCAATTAAATTAAGTCGTGGAACGTGCAGCAAATCAAAATAAGCAGGTTTGCATCTTTTTTTGTAATCTCGAAAGTTTCTCGGCATTTTTTTAAGATCTTTTAAACGTATGTTTGTGTTAGATAAGATAGTTAAAAGACGTTTACCAAACAATAGTGCTACTAGGCGGAATTTTAAATCATAAAGTGTGGTAACTGTTTCTGTGTATAGAATGACATTATTGCATGTTTTGAAGAAATAATTCACGATGAAGCCAACGACCGTTCAACTGTTGGAAAAGCTATTGGTCTTTCAATTTCAATTATTGGTTAAAATTATTGGTCTTCCGATTTCAATTATTCGTTAAAATTGTTTAACAAAGATATGCCACATTGTGAGACCTTCTTTAACTAGTTACAAAATAGTGAAATAGACGCGATTAAAATGAGCTGTACACAAGTTTAACATGTTTAAGGAATCTATTCAACTTACGCGAAATTCAATCAGTGATAACGAGTCTAACATGTTGAATGAATCCACAGTTCGAAATCCAAATAAAAAATCCCATTTTGAGGATGGTAATGGAACCGTGGTTAAAGAAATCAGTGATATCATTTCTAACAAAATTACTCTCCGCTTTGCTTTTACTGAACATCTATCAGTAGCAACTTTATTTCAACCTGGCTTGTTCGCAAAACAATTTAAATTTCCGGAAAACGAACTTCGAACTGCAGCTTCGACGTCTAACATAGAAGTCAATGCATTAAAACATGAATTGGTTGTTATATATAGTACACCAGATTTCGAAACAGCAGTAGCATCATTAGTATTCTTACTCATTTTTTAATTAGAAAACTCAAAACAGTTCTGACGATAGATAGCGTTAGAGTAGATATATACACTTCCATTCTGTACTGACATATGGAATTTTACTATGTTGCTAACAAGAGATTTTCGTTACACAGAAAAGTTATTCGAATAACGCATAATCTGAATTACAGAGGAGGCATCAAATAATGTTCAAAACATTTAAAATACTGACATTACCTTGTTGTTATATACAGGGTAGCGCATTAGTGTGACAAAGTCCCATATCTCCTTTATCCCTATATATTATTACATATTTAGATTCTACATACAATTTTAATATAATGTAATACATTCATACAGGGTGATCAAAAATGGACAATAAAAAGTAGATTAAAAAAAAACCTATAGTCATTTTTTTTAAATGGAAACCTTCTATTTTTTTAATTCTATCTTATTTAGCATTAAAAATAAGGGTGACTTTGTATAAGAGTGTATATTCCAAAAAATTGTAATTTTTGAAATAATGACAATTTAACATTTTTTTATTGTAAAAAGGCTATACGGCTTTCAAGTTTTGTTGTTAGTTGGCCGTGACGGCGAGGCGTGGCATATAAAAATAATAGAGATCATCAGAAACGTCATTATTAATTGTCAGTTGATAATTTGTGTGATGCATTAGTGTATTTTATAGCAAATTGATTTAAAACTTGAATTAAAATTGTAAATAATGAATTTTTCGCAAGCCGAGATGGTTGATATGATTTTTGTTTTGGGAGCTAGTGATAAGAATACGCTCTTAGCAAAAAGGCTGTATCAACAACGGTTTCCAGAGAGACGGCAACCTGAAAGAAGGGCGTTTGAAAAGCTTTTGGAGCGTTTTGAAAGAACTGGCAATGTGTTATATGAAAAAAATACTAGCGAAAAACGTGCACAGACTGAGGAAAATCAATTAATTGTACTATTAACAGTTACCGAAAATCCATGCTACCCTACCATCCAGAGCTAAATCCAATTGAAAAGATATGGGTTCAAGTTAAAAATTATGTAGGGAGTAATGATATTACGTTTAAATTTGAAGCGGTGTGGAAATTAGCAGAGAATAAATTTAAACCATTAGGTCATGAAGAATGGAAAGCTGTGTGCAAACATACAGAAAATATTGAAAACGAATATTTAGAAAAAGGTTTGATTGATGAAGTCGAAGACCTGATTTTTACTGTAAATACAGTGATTGATTCCTGTTGTTGGTTCTTAAAAACATAAATATTTAGACCTGCAATCAATGATGAGTTTTAAGAATTTACCTATTCGATGATTGCTAAGATTAACAACCAAAAATCTTATCAGAAATTATTCTTATTTTCTGTCTATCTGTTGGGTGTAATTAAAAGTTTATAAAACGTTGAACTTCATTTTTGCAAATTCTTGATAAAAACAGCTGATGTTGAACAGTTGAGGTTATGTTTACTAACTAAAAAAATTATTTTAATGCAAATATAAAATAGGTAATCCAATACATACCTAAACTGAAATTGTTACAAATGATCATTCAATAAACATGAACTCAGTTACGATATCAATCGTTAAAAAAATCGATAATTACTAAATTTATTCATTTGCCGTATATTTTTAGGATGGCATTTTTGCTACCGAAGTTTCCCGATTATAACATCGTTTAAGTTTTTCAAATTGTAGAAAATCACGCCACGCATCTCGAGTGCTACGATGTTTTGTAATATCTGAACGTGTAAAGATTGTAATATAACTAACAATAACATGAATGCTAACATATTTAAGGCGGACATAGAAGTTCAATGTAACGCCCTAGTTTTTAAGATTTCACATTCCAAACGTCTGTAGAAAGTTACTGTAACTTCAACATTTAACGCATTTCTTGCAACATGTTTAGGGCGGACAAACAACTTTTGAGTAACTTCTATAGAACGTCTGTAGTCCTTGAGACACAAAGCTCTGTAAAAATTTACTATTACGTTTTGGTAATGTCATTATGATTAGTGGGTAAGTACGAATGTACAAATCACAGGTTAATAAATTATTATTATTACCATTAAACTACTTTAATTGGTTTCTAGAACAAACCGCAGACTAAAACAGATTTACAAACGACGCAACAAAACTCTTTTGGTGTTCAGTTTTAAATTCCAATGCTGATGTCATTTCTGGAGAGACTAGAAGTGCTATAGAAATGTTATCTGGTATGAAATGTGGCAATCAAATTTAATTTTCATAACTTACAATAAAGAAAAACGGAAAGTTGAGCGGAATCTTCTGAACAACCAAACATTTTACAAAAAATATTTATTTTTCCTAGAAGATTATAGTCAGATTGATCCAATTCAAATTTACAAAATATAAAATAGAAGAGACTCTTGAAACAACTGTGGTATACTATTGTTTACACCATATTAACTTACACTGAAAACTCTACTCAAATTTTCGTATATGTGACTTCTTTCTTCAGTTGTGATTTTGGTCAACATTCCCAATAATTCTAATGATAAACTAACATAGTCCTGAATACTTGCTGTAAGGTAAGCACATTGTAATGCTTTACATAAAATATCAGTTAATAATTGCCACCAATTTTCAGTTCTATAATCCCATAGCATGTGAGTAAATAATCTGAAATTGTACTTTATTAAGCAAACAACTTGTTTTTATAAACTAGATTAAGTATCACAATATCTATGACTTACGTTAGTGATTTTCCATAATCTCCAGAATTATAATACTCCTCCGCCATTTGTACAACCAGATATCTCCTCATTCTAAGACACCTATAAGTTTTATATTGGGATATGGCAAATCCGAACAGTGATATTATATTATTCTGTAAAATCAAATCTTTAGAAAACATCAAACATAAAACATAACCTTACTGAATGATTAAATTGTTTCTCTAAAAATTGAAGTGCTTGTATTCCTTTCGATTCCAAATGTGGATCTGGAGGTTCAGCTGATAGTTTACCTGGTCTCCATGATCTTTGACCATAAAATTCTAAGTTTTTAAAATTTTCTAAAGGATCAGGACTAGGATAACTCGTTACATTCTAAAAATTTAAGATAGATATTTTAGGGTTCATAGAACGTTTATCACGTGTAAATTTAAAATGTTTAAAAATGGCATTTAGTTACTAGGTCCTTAAATGAGCAGAAAGAGAAATAAATTTAGAAAGTGAACACCTTATTCACTGGTAACGAAATAGGTTCAATAGTAGTGTGTCCTGATTTCATTGTTTTAGTTGTTTTGTCAATAAACTGACCGCTCGTTTATTAACCGGTAATACAAAATAATATAATATAAGAAACGTAATTTATTCTTTGATCAGTAACAAAAAAAAAAATCCTAAAAATATAAAAAGGACTAAACAGTAGCGAAAAATTACACGACTCAAACAAACAATACCGCTGCCAAATTATCTGCCATAATGCTTTCTCATATATCTAAACAAATTTTGACCAATCATTTGTAATAAGCAACTTCAACGCCCACAATACCTGAATTTGAGTCATAACGGTTTTTAAATACGATAATCCCCCATTTTTGATCCGCCATTTTGAATTTTTTAATTTTGACAAATGATTTATACATTCTTAAAAATCCCCAATACCCGACTTTAACAAAAAATCGGTTTATAAATTAAAAAATGCACAATTTTGCACCCTGGTTATTTTTTGTTTAATTTTGAAATTATATAAAAAAGTATTAGTTTGTTTTTTCATTTTTGTAACTTTTCAAAATTTGAAGCAATGATTTTTTTTAATTTTGTAAGCCCCAAAAAATGCTCCGCCACTGGAGGGATTTTTCTCATTAACGAACTTGACCTAAATTTTATGGCAAAGAATGTTTGTAACACAAACAACTATCGATAGCTTGAATGGTTCTATACATATCGCGCGCGTACGCAGCAGACCGACACGAAATTGTTTTTTCTAAAAATGTGTTTTTCGTGTTGTTTAGGCCATAAAACATCGAGAAATGCAAAAAAACTTTCTTGAAAATTTAAGCCGATTACATAGCTTTCTCTTTATACATAAGTAAGAAAGCAATATGTAAAACAATTATAAAGAAAAAGCCAAAACAACTTAATGCATGGAAGTTGGCAATTAAAACTTGGAGTTATCAAAGACGAGTCAAAATAGTATCAGTAAAAATAACAGTGGTTACTATTTCACAGAAATGTAAATGAGGTCAAAATTTTGTACATATTAACCAGATGAATTCGGAAAACTAAATGGAAGATTTATGTAAACTGCCCAGGTAATAGTAATTCTGAACAATGAATTAACGGTATGTGATCATAATCGGTATCTAAATGATTATTAACGTTTAATTCTGGTTAATAGAATTATCGGTAGGTTAGTTTTAAAACTGTACACGATCAATGAAAAGAAACTTTGTTGAGAGAACGAATAACAATGTTAGAAAGTTTTATAAAAAGCTGGAAGGCATAAAATATAAACCAACAGGCACAGTAAGGGGATTCAAGGGTAAAGAAGGAAAAAGAAAACATGGAGACGAAGAAATAACGAAAATATGGAAGGAACTCTACCAGAACCTCTTGAATGAAAAATCAAATGAAAACAGGGATCGAAGCAACGGATATAAACTGTAGAAATTATAGAGGAATAACGCTACTCAACACAACTTACAAAATCTTTTCAAGCAGATTAAAAATCTATGCTGAACAAGCACTTCGAGAATATCAACAAGGATTCAGACCAGGAAAATCCACGGTTGATGCAATACATATTATGCAGCAGATCCTGGAAAAAGCGAGAGAACGTAAGACAAGCATATACGTGATATCTATAAATTTTGAGTGCGCCTTTGACTCAGTAAACAGAGGGAAAATGATGGACAGACTCACGAAGCTAGAGATACCAAAAAAACTTATAAAACTAATAAAAATGACACTCGAAAATACAGAAATTGAGGTATAAATAAAAGGAACACGAACAAAGGAGTTTAAAATCAACAAAGGGATGAAGAAGGGAGACGATCTATCAGCCACATTATTCAACCTAGTAAGGAAGCGATTATAAGAGAAGCGAATCAAAAAGACACAATAATCAGAGAAGAATGTCTAGTATTAGCATATGCACACATTCTGCCAATCATAGCAAAATCACAAGAATGACTAAAGGGAAAGTAACTAAGATTGACATCGAGGCAAAAAAATACGGTTTGCGAATAAATAAAAACAAAACAAAACACATGAGATACATCATAACACAGAATAACAATCACGGCGAAACAGAATGGAGTAAAGGAAACGATACATAAAGGAAATCGGGCATTTTTTGCAAACAAGGTGTAATGGAAGCACTAGAAATTCGAATTTCGCGCTGTTATATTGTATTAAATGGTTGTTGGTTATTTGTGTGTAAATATAATTAATATTAAGATCAAAAGCTTGAGTTTGTTTCGACATATTAAATTGGAAAGCTTTTCAATAAACGCGGCAATTTGCGGGTCATGACTGTTTTGTAAAAAAGAGTAAATAGAGGTGCTGTCATAATGACGTGTGTTTGATAGTCAGTCGCATTAAGTAAGCGATTAGAGTTGGTGGAAAGTAATCAAACGGTTAGAAATCGATTGCTGCAGCTTAAGTTATGCTGTAATTAAAATTGGGAAATTATAACGAAGGTTCGGTTAGTATTGTGTTAAGAGAATATAAGTGATATTTTCCTTATTAATGCGAGGAGAAAACTAAAGCGAATTAAAGTGTAAATGTTGTCAAGTTGGTCAAGAGGGATTACGCAATAATTTAAAATCAAGTGCGTATTGAAAGTGCTCCAAGTTGATGTTTTGATAGCGAGTGATAAACGTAAAATAAGACAATCGATCCAGTATAATAGATCGATATAGGAAGAACAATAACCAAAAAAACCGTGACAATTAAAAGCATAGCCGTTCGTAGCTCGCTTGCATTTTGTCGCGCACGCCGTTTGTAATTAAAACTGAACAATTAAGTAAAAATTGGATAGTGTAAATATATCAAGCAAGTATTTACAAAGATCATTAAATTGTGGGAAAGAAAATTAGAATCGTATTCATCTATAACAATGGTATAAGGAGAGCAAAGGAGAACGGTTCCAGCTTGGCGACAGAGAACGTCATCAAAAGGAAGCGCAAGAATTACATCACCAGCTCGAACGAAGTGATAAACAAGTAAGATTATTTATAGTGTAAATAAATGAAACTTTGTGTGTTTTATATATGTTTAAATACAAATGCTGAACGAAAATATATTTCGCTCATCATTTATAAAGGATTGTTCTTACATGTTACTATTAAAAAATACTAACAGAATTAGAATCATATATATATATATATATATATATATATATATATATATATATATATATATATATATATATATATATATATATATATATATATACACGGTGACAATTTTTAACTAAGCTTATCTAGGTAACTTTGTTATTATAACAGTTACAGAGTCGGTTAAATTAGCAATATTGGGCAGAATTTCAAGACCAATCAAATGACGTTTTGAGTTTTGACCATTGTTGCCAACTTTCGTAGTCATTTAGAAAAAACTAAAAATGAGCCGAATTTTCAAACTCAAATATCTTTGAAACCGTTGCAAATAAAGCTCAAATACAAGAGAAGTAATTAATAGATATTTTTACGAACTTTAAGATAAGCCTATTTTTAAATTTATTTTGCATTTCATTTTTGAGATATAACACAAAGTTACTTTTTTTTAAATGGAACGTATAGTTTATTTTAGTCCTATTAAATAGCATATTTTTTACTGATTTCAAAAATGTATAGTTTACCTTATTTATAACAAGTATTTTTCTTGTAATTTAATAAAAACTGTAAAGTTAAAATCGAGTTGCAGTTTTAAAAAGTAGAACGCCTTGGAATGAAATAAAACAAAAGAAATCTATAACACAATAATCGTCAGTTGTGAAAAACTTACCAGTACGAACTTTATTAATGCTGAAGTTTATAAAATTTCAACCAATCATAAACATTTATAAACAAAAGAAATACCTAAGAACTGCATTACAACTAAATTACAATAAGATTTCAGAATGGCCACCATGGTTTTCAACACATATAGGATATCTTTGTAATATATTATTTTGCACTTTTAACAAGTTATTAGGTCTAATTGCTACAATAGCTGTTCTTATTTTATCTTTTATATCTTCGACATTATGTGGTTTCGTTTTATACACACTGTCTTTAACTGTTCCCCACAAAAAGAAATCCAGAGGGGTTAAATCTGGAGATCTAAGAGGCCATGGAATAGTACCATGAGTACCAATCCGGTTATTAAATCTTTCTGTTAAAAAGTTTGAAACAACATTTGCATTGTGAGCAGGAGCTCTATCTTGTTGAAAATAACGAAAAGCGTGTATTAAATTTAATGGAACTTCGTTCACCATATTTTCAAATTTATTTCTTAAAAACATTAAGTAGCGTTCAGCATTTAAATGTTGTTCAAGAAAATATGGACCAATGATTTTAGCACCTAAAATACCGCACCATACATTTTTGTTTTGAGCTTTTTGGTTTTTTGAAAGACCCGTATTGCTTTAAATTAGTTTCCAGTTTACGAAATAATCTTTTAGCAGGTTGCCTTCTTTCCATGTACCTCTGTAAAGACATTTCCGGCGCTGCATTTTCATCACGATTAGAGATATAATAGCAAAATAATATATCGTTTTTTTCTTCACAGGAATACTCCATATTTATTTTTTAGAAAATCACTTTTTTTAAATAAGGAATACTATTTAAATTTTAATTTAATTAAAATAAACATAAATAAAAATGCAAGTGTCAAATTTGTTTTGTTTTATTTCATTCCAAGGCGCTCTATTTTTTAAAACTGATACTCGATTTTATAAATAAAAACTATGCATTTTTGAAATCAGTAAAAAATATGCTATTTAGTAGGACTAAAATAAACTATACGTTCCATTTAAAAAAAGTTCTTGTGTTATATCTCAAAAATGAAATGCAAAATAAATTTAAAAATAGGATTATCTTAAAGCTCGTAAAAATATCTATCAATTACTTCTCTTGTATTTTAGCTTTATTTGCAACGGTTTCAAAGATATTCAAGTTTGAAAATTCGACTCATTTTTAGTTTTTTCTAAATAACTACGAAAGTTGGCAACACTGGTCAAAACCAAAACGTCATTTGATTGGTCTTGAAATTCTGAATATATATATATATATATATATATATATATATATATATATATATATATATATATATATATATATATATATAACACACACACACACACACACACACACACACACACACACACGCAAACACGCAACACGCAAACACGAAACACACAAACACACGAACACGAACACGACACACGAAACACGAACACAACGAACACACGAACACAACCAAAACATCAACACAAAACACACAAACACACAAACACACAAACACACAAAACACAAAAACACAAACACACAAACACACAACACACAAACACGACAACACACAACACTAAACACACAAACACACAAACCAAACCAAAACACACAAACACACAAACAAACAACAAACAACACAAACAAAACAAACACACACACAAACAAACAAACAAACAACAACAACAACCAAACACACACACGCCACAGGCACACACACACACACACACACACACACACACACACACACACACACACACACACACACACACACACACACACACACACGTATATAATACTGTAAACAAAACAGTCTGCATTTAGAATTTGGCTTAATTAAATTATCACTTTGATTCATTTTTATTATTGACTGTTACAAATCTTAGAAAGGTTATACAAACACTGAATACGTAAATGAAGAAAGCAAGGCCAATTAATTACATAAATACAGGTAATTAATAACATCAGATTGAGGATAATTGTAATAAATGATAACAATGACCATTTATTACGTTATTGAGCTAGCTGGAGCGTCCCGATAAAAGGAAAAAGGAATTTGTTAAGCAATTATTAAAGTTCATTTACTCAAACAGAAAGGTGATAAGAACCCCAAATATTATTCTTTGTATCCAGGTGTATGCAAGCAAGGTAATAGTTGCAGATAATACGCTCGTTTCAAAATGAACAGATAAAAAATCTGGCCCGTGAATTTTTCTGTACACAATCCATGCATTTGTTATGGACATGTCGATCATTCTTGTAATTAACGACCAGTACCATTTTTTGTCTCTAATCCTAATATAGTGCGAGTCACACCGAGAATGCAGTGTGGCGGGGTATAGGCAATGTATTTGTAATGGGAGGCCGGCACACTGTGCTGCCGGTTGTCCGATGGCTGTGACAGGGTCGGCTCTGAAGTTATTATACAGTGCCGCCAAAAAGTTGGACACAAATGAAAAACTTTTTTATTTTTTGCGAACGATACGTAAGAGTAAACTGCCCTTATTTTTGAAAAAATCGGAAAATTTTAGTTGAAAAAATCACTCAAAATTCTCAAATATGAATTTTCAAGACGATCTAAATATCGTTAAACGATTGTATTAATTCGAAAGTTACTTACAATGCATTTACTGTCATTTCAAACCAAGCTTATGTGGGAAGATATCTTAATGAGAATGTAACTGAGAAGTAAACCAACAACCCTAAATATAATACTGATTTTCAGTCTTGTTTGTGACTTATTACCGGTAACATGGAATTTAAGAAATTCAAACGCGGACAAATGCTCCATGCGAGTGTAAAAAGTGTAAATATTTTATTTGTTTATAAATGTAGAATTAATTCTCTGTTTATTTTTTCTTATATTAACTTTGCCTGAAATAATTATTTTGTAATTTTGAAATTTATTGTTTATTATCATTAATTATTGAAAACATTTAAACAAAGGCGAAGGTATAAACATCATGAAACTTCCAACAAGTTTTTAGCGAATCTGTGAGAGCGGCGAAATTTGCCTGAGACCGGACTTGAGGTTTAACCAATCCCAGGATAACGGCAACTGGCAACGGTGTGCTCCATAAGACTCCACACTGCATTCTCAGTGTGACTTTCACTATAGCATATTTGCCAACTTTCCAGTCATTAGGTTTGGGGACATGAATTTATTGTTGTTTAGATTTACACCATCTTGAAGCATTACCTAGTAGTTCAATGGTTTCAAAATTTGTACCAATTGTGACACATTTGTTATCGTTCCATTTTAAGATTAAAATTTCACCATTTTTGTCAAATCAATAATCAAATGTGCCACGCTCTTTCTTTGAAAGTTCTTTTGAATTTAAAAGTGGGCATTTATATGTTCTGTTTTCACGCATTGTTTCTGTAACAAGTAGGATAAGAAAAGTAAAGATTATTGCAGTATATACCTGTTGCACGAAATCCAATTGATTTTAGATGAATCAGTATGTCACAGTTTGTAAAAAAGTTATCAAATAATCAAATGGTCATTAGGATTTTCAACGATTACTAAAAGATCTGTAATAACTTGCGAACCTTGCAGTAAACCCGGAGTTGCATTTTTATCTTTGCCAGTATAAACAGAAAATTTTCAGCAACGAGAAGTAATATTAGTTAATTTCTTTTTACCCGTACATTGCGTATCAGGATTATCATCACGATTCGACACATTAGCTCCTTGTAACTGAATTTCTATATTTCCAGGAATATCATTGATTTCATTCACCTGTTATGTCTTCGTTGCCTTCATTACAATCACTTAAAACGTCCGGGTTCGGTGGCAGAACAGCTATATCTACACTATCCGCATTTTCCAAATGTTTACAAAATTCCTCATCTTCGAATAACGCTTCAATACTTTAACACTTAAAAACCACTTACTTACCATGTTTTACACAACAATAAATGCACTAAATGAATAATGGAGCTCTAATCTCTGCAAGAATCATCTAGTCTGGACGTGTAAATTCAAGGTATAAATGTATACGAATTGGACCAGTGTCCTATAAATATGACATCATATTTTGTACTTGTTTATTCCTGTTTATGATAAGATCAACGTTTGAAAAAATTATGCAGTTTTAGCAAACAAACTTTCTATTTATGATTTCTGAACAAAAAAATTACATAATTTATTGAATTTTCAAAAAAACTAAGGAAAACTAAATGCGTGACAAGCGAAGAAAAAACAACCTTTCTTGTAAATTTGAAAATGTAAACTTTCACCATTATCACACATAATATAATACTTATCTTTTTTTTTTTTTTAATGGTGTATTTTAAATTATACAATCTAAATGTTTCGATAACACTTACAGTTATCTTTGTTAGTAGTAATATTTGTTAAAAATTGTTAAAGATGTTGTAAACAATTTTGTCAAAGTTGAAAAATTAAAACATAAACATCAGCCTGCTATTAATAACAGTTTGAGAAACGTATAAACCCAACTATAAAATTAAATTTTAGTTATTCTTTACTAAAATTTAATTTTATAGTTGGGTTTATAAGGTTCTCAAACTGTTATATTAATAGCAGGCTGATGTTTATGTTTTAATTTTTCAACTTTGACAAAATTGTTTACAACATCTTTAACAATTTTAATAGATATTACTACTGACAAAGATAACTGTAAGTGTTATCGAAACATTTAGATTGTATAATTTAAAATACACCATTAAAAAACCCAAAAAAGATAAGTATTTTATTATGTGTGATAATGGTGAAAGTTTACATTTTTATATAGTATGTTATCATGACTGGTATCTAAACGATTATTAACTTAATTTGGGTTTATACAATTTCAGGTAAGTTAATATTGAAAACTGCACAAGATCAATGAAAAAAAAACTTTGCTTTTAGTTGATTCAATATGCATTAAATATTTTTGGAACATCAAAATAAAAAAATATATACAGGGTGTCTCAACGGGACCGTTCATTGGAAGTTTATGGGGTTGTGCTCAAAATAAAAACTTGAAAATTTACCAATCAGGTATAATTGCGTTCTCTTCTACTAAAATATTCTCAGACTTCTAGCGCTTCCGTTTATACCGGAAGTCGCCATCTACTTTGTTATCTTCAATGGAACATCTTATATATTTTTGCATTTTTTAATGGAAACCATAATTTTGAATCTCTTTTATTGAAACTATAGCATGCCCATCTATTGCGGTTTCTGAGATAAAAATTATTTTCTGAAATCTTGACAGCTGATTAACGTTTATAAAATGGACTGAAACTCCTATTTGGTTTAAGATAAATAGTTAAAATCCAATTAAGTTTGTAGTTTAAAGATGCCTTTATCGTATGCATTTTTAAAATAAAAATCTTCGCCTGAGAATAATGCCTAAATTTATACTTTTCAACCAGACTGAAAAATGTAAAAAATCAATTTTTTTTAAAATGGAATACCCTAGTTTTTGTTACGTAATCCAATTGGCGATAAGATTTGCAACAAAGTGATGTGACATGTTGTTATACCTAAATCAGACTGTAATTAATTATTTCCAAAAAACGGAAAATGTTAATTCCTAATTTTTCAAATGTCAAGTTTTTAATGTTTGTGAGTTAGTATCTCTTAAATGTCTTAATGTTATAACAAAAAAAAATACACCCACGTACCACACAAAATTAAAAAACACCGAACGCGTTTCGATAGCTACGCTATCATCATCAGCGGTCGATTAGGGCGGACTAAAGAAAATTTCTAACATATACCATCAGCGAGTAACGCTTCGTTGCTAATCTGGTGAAAGTGGAAGTTATGAAAGCTTAATGAGTTCTGAGTAGCCTAAAGATCCTTGATCATCGTTATTCATTAGAATTTGTTTGTTTTTGAAGATCTTTAAACTTTCATAACAATCAAGTTCGTGTTTATGACTAACATGTTTGATTAATGATACCTCATCTACTACATGATTCTTATCAAACATATGTAGGGCTACGGCAGACTTGTCCCAACGTTTGTATTTTATATGAGCTAAATGTTCTTTAAAGCTAATTTTGATAGGTCGTTTAGTTTGCCCCAAATTAATTTTGGGAAAGATTTTAGGTAGACCTTTTGTATAAGCAGTTAGTTTAGTAACTTTACATACTTTGTTTCTATTTGTTCTCTAGCGTTATCTAATGTAGTTACGTTCTTAACCCTCATCCCATGTGTTTGTTTTCTAACTATATTCATAACCACTTCATCTGAAAACCCATTGTATGCAGCAATTCCTTTAATAGTGCGCAATTCTTTAATATAATTTTGAACTGAAAGAGGAAAATTAAGCAATCTATGAACCAAAAAGTTAAAAGCCGCGAGTTTATGCTGTCTACAGTAATTTGAGTCATTGGTTATGAATCTTTTAGTGCTAGTTTCCTTACGATAAATATCTATATCTAGTTTACTACCATTTCTTGTTACCAGAGTATCAAGAAACGAGAGACTGTCATTTGCCTCTATCTCATAGGTAAATTTGATTGTCGGAAGTTTAGAATTTATAGTTTTACAAAGTTCTCAACGCTACAAATTTTAGTATTAAGGAAGGCAAACACATCATTCACGTATCTAATCCAAACTCTACGAAAATAAGGCAAATTGCGTTTTAAGTATGTAAAGTTACCAAACTATCCTGTTTCTACAAAAGGTCTACCTAAAATCTTTTCCAAAATTAATTTGAAAACAGTCACTACTTCAGATAATAGTTTGCAAACTCTTTTAGGCAATCCAAAAGATAAAGTGGATAAGCAGGATAGGTCGGGAATTTATAAGATTAATTGTATGTGGGGCAAACTAAACGACCTATCAAAATTCGCTTTAAAGAACATTTAGCTCATATAAAATACAAACGTTGGGACAAGTCTGCCGTAGCCCTACATATGTTTGATAAGAATCATGTAGTAGATGAGGTATCATTAATCAAACATGTCAGTAATAAGCACGAACTTGATTGTTATGAAAATTTAGAGATCTTCAAAAACAAACAAATTCTAATGAATAAGGACCTTTAGGCTACTCAGAACTCATTAAACTTTCACTTTCACCAGATTAGCAACGACGCGTTACTCGCTGATGGTATATATGTTAGAAATTTTCTTTAGTCCGCCCTAGCCGACCGCTGATGATGATAGCGTAGCTGTCGAACCGCGTTCGGTGTTTTTTAATTTTGTGTGGTACGTGGGTGTATTTTTTTTTGTTACAGATCCTGCCACAGTTCCAGTTGTCCAGATTTTTCAAGTCTTAATGTTATAGCTAAAATAATGTTTATACAAATGAAGAAATTGTTAATTTATCCCAGATCTTCTTCGGCAGCACGAACTAAGGCGTTGGAATTGGCCTCGAAATAAGCCAAGGTATTCAACTCTCCTTCTTCATAATCAACTACAGTTTATGGTCAATTTAACACTTGACCAATTTGTCCAAAGTGCACAAAATTTGCTTCTATTCTTCTAAATTTACCTTTTGTAATCAGAGGTAAATGTGGATTGGTTTGGTTAAATATTGTGCACGTTCTACTAAGAATCTTGTCACATTTTCCATGTAAAAACAATAAATTAAGAATTTCTTGAATTATATAAATATTATTTTCGTTATTGTTATCCATTTTCACTCTTTTTAGCAGTAATATTAAGGTACTTAAGGGATAAGTACTAAATCACAAACATTAAAAACTTGAGATTTGAAGAATTATTTCTGGTATCCACAGCAACCATTCATATCATTCTCAAAACAATGGCTACGGAATTAAAATATTCCGTTTTTTGCAAATAACTAATTACAGTTTGATTTAGGTATAACAACATGTCATATCACTTTTTTTTACATTTTTAACTCTGGCTAAAAAGTATAAATTTAGGCATTATTCTCAGGCAAAGATGTTTATTTTAAAAAAATACATATGATGAACTACAAACTTAGTTGGATTTTAACTTTTTATCTCAATCCAAATAGGAGTTACAGTCCATTTTATAAAAGTCAACCAGCTGTCAAGATTTCGGAAAATAATTTTTATCGCAGAAACCGTAATAGATGAGCAAGCGTTAGAAGCCCAAAAATATTTTAGTTGAAGAGAACACAATCAATTATACCTGATTCTAAATTTTCAAGTTTTATTTTGAGCACAACCCCATAAACTTCTAATGAACGGTCTTGCTGAGACACCATGTATATGCACTAAGGTTAGAAAAGAAGTTTGGACACTGGTGACTGAAGTGGATAATAATTAACTTCATTGTAATTAATATAATTTTTTTAACAAAACTTTCCGTTACACAATATCAATAACCAAACTTGGATTACATTTATCCTATATGAAAGTCGATTGCAAAGTGTTAATAAATGATATCATGTTTACGAAACTGATAGTATATTGTCCATGAACATCAAATATTTTGTTGTTAAATGGAAAATTATTATATTTATGGTGTCACATAATTTCTGAATGTTAAAAATACCATGTGTTCCAATAAATTTGAATTTGGCAATTTGTGTAAATATTTAAGGATAAAGTCAGATGTGATACGAAAAAGTACTTTTTTGGTAATGTAAATTTTGTTGAAAAGATGTAATTATACATCTTTTTCTGTGGCATTTAAATTAGGTAATAATTTTTCTAAAACAATTAAAAATAAATGGTAGTCACCAGAGGGTGGTCTGTAAATACCTATACATATCTTACCCACATGTTAATACCTTTATTTGACATAAAGTTAATGGGTTTATAATATTTATACTTAAACCAAATAACATTAATGACTTTGAGACAGCCAGTTTATAATATAAAATTTTTAGCTTTTGTTTTTACTCTAACAGTTCACCCCCTTAAATATTAAGAAAATGTCACTAAATAATCTTCAATAAATATTTTTAATTGTTTAATAAGAACGGATTAAAATAAAAAAAAAAATGAATAGATATTTAAACTTCAAGATTTACCTAATAAATTTTCTTTTTTTATACTTTTTATAATGTTTCCTGCCTGATTTTACTCAAATCATGTCACAGGATTACTCTAATTTAAAAAATTTTACCTGACACAATTCCTGGCAAGACTTTTTCCTCAAAGTTGCGTATTGTGCTGCTTGTTGGTAATACAAACCAGGATGCTGGGTTTGTACAGCAGGTAAACCCAATTTTACTGCCTCATCAAATATATCACCAAATACACTAAACCTACAATAAATATTATTGTTTTTACATAATATTTAAATGTTTCTTACTGTTTCGACATCCATGCATTATGCTCAAATCCCAATTCTTGAAAACCTATTCTCATTTTAAATCTGTCAGTGTGTGAGCGAAACTGTGAGATAGCATCCCTGGGTAAACTAAGACCAAACATTAAACGACATAATTTATAGTTAATAAAACCTGCTATCGTTCTTATTTCCATTGCATTCGTATCCACTATACGAATTTCTAATAAATTATTATATGCATGTGTATAATGCCTATAAATTAAAGGTTAGATAACCATAATTATTGAATATACATAACTTACTTATGAGCTGTGTGGTTATCTTGCTGTAGCTCATTTAAAAAACCCATTTTAAATTGATGTCTTACAAATAAATATTGATGTGTTGTTTTATTTAAATGTTCACGATGTGATTTAATATGTTTCGACTCTAAATAATAATAACTCTTAGCTAAATCATAAAATGCATTTTCTAAGCGTACAATGTATCCTTGTAAATGGTCACCATGAGGAAGAACAAATAAAGATTTAGCATTCAACTCGCAACTAGCGCATAATGCAACTGCCCTTTCAGTTGCTAACACATCTTCACCAGTAGGTAAAGGTACTGAATCTTGAATTAACACGACGACAATTCTAGTATTACGACCCTCTAAAGCAGCTCTCATTGATTGAACACGTGAAGCACATTCTATCATTTTCTCATTCCACTGTACATCATTCCAATCTAAATCATAAAAAATTGCAATCACAGCTGGTATTTCATTAAGATATTTATTCATCCAATTCTTTTTTAAAATTCCTTTAGGTAAATACCACTCATAAGAGTTCCTCTTTGGTTTAACAATTGGGAATTCATGTGCATTACTTATTAATCGAAATAGTACAGGGGAGCGTTCTATTCTACGATTACTATTAAATGTTTCCCAAATTGCTTTATGAATAGCATTATTTAAGGTGTCAAGACCTGATATTCCGACTAGTGATAGTGGTTTAGCACACAACTCTGGTGGTAAATCGCTTTGATCAGTGTACATAATTGCATTAGACTGCATATTATGTATTAATTAATAGGGAAGCGCTTACGTGAACTTATCTATAATTATCAAATTTTTATTATTTATCTTAGTAATAAATATTGTTTAAAGGTATAAAAATTGTTTTCTTTAAGTTGAGACATTTTTAGGTTATGTTATAAAATTTTATGTTTCTGCACAGTACACCAACTTATGGATTAACTAAAAAGATATGCCGCCTATACAGGGTAACCAACTGCAATTTTATTAACATAAGCGATTTTAAATATCTGAAAAGAAATAAATTATAATTAAGGAATTTTCACCAAATAAAATTTGTAAAATAATATTTTTTTTAAATTGATTTTCAAAATGTAACTAATGCTTAAAACAGTGGCTGTTCGTTATCTTCAAATTTAATAAATGAAAAATGGTAGCCAATATTACCATTGAATTTAATTATTTTTTTTTTAAATCTCAAGTTTGCAACTGTACAAGCACATTAGCACAGTCGTTTGATATTTAATAGACGTGTAGAAGCGTGCTCAGCAGAATTATTCTTTATCACATACGCTTGTGGCCTTGTTTGACAAACGGAAAAATTATTTTTTTTGTTTGCTTCTTTTTTCTTGGTTTCCTTCCATATTTGATCTTCGGGCAGTTTAGGAATTTTCTCCCTCTTCAGCCTTGGGTTTTATGTGTTTGTGTAGTGTTTGTTTTTATATATTGTAAGTGGTAACAATTTTAGTGTTTTTACTCTGTGGGAAAAAATGTATATTTTGCATGTTTAAGGTTAGAGTGTAATGGGTTGTACCATAGGATGAGTAGAGTTGTCCGTTTTCGTTGCGGCGGTCGTCATCGTTTTCTCTTTGAGGATTGGCTGGTGGGTGTTATCTTAGGATGCAGGGAGTGGCGTCGAGGAGTTCGGGGGTTCTTCGAACTCCTCTGGTAGGTTGCCTACTCGTTGTAGTAGGAATGCTGCGAGATGTTTAAATTTGGTTTTAAGTTTTCGTGGTAGTCGGGATTTGTTGGAGAATGGGATTTCTAATATTTGTTTAGTAGGTATCGTGTCACCGGTTACCCTGTGATTTGTGTGTTTGGTTTGTAGTGTTTTTAGTCTGTCGGTTATTGGTTGAATGTTGACGTGTTGTATGGTTAATTGGTTAGGGTGTCTGTAGTATACTTTGTATATGGTGCGTAGTATTGTCCTTTCGCAGGAGCCGAGGAATTGGAGTTGGTTGGTTTTTAGGGATGCGTACAATGGAACGCGGTAGGCGAGTATTAGTCGGATGTAGGTTTTGTACGTATGTTGTAGGGTTTTGGGGTGACAACCTCTGACGTTTCCTCACAGCATTTTCAATAGTGATGCGCGGTTGTGTACCTTATTGAGAGCGCCCCTAGCGTCGAGTTGCCAATGTAGAGTTCGGGAGACTGTGATACCTAAATGACTGTGTCTTGTAATTGTAGTCTTTGTTTGCGTAAGGTCAAATTGATGTTGTCGGAGGTTTGTCTAGCGAAGTTGGATAGTTTGGGGTGTCTAAACAGTATTGTTTGTGTCTTGTTGGGTTTGATTGTTAATCTCCACCGGTTGACCCAGTCGGAGAAGTGGTTGAGTTGTTGCGTTATTAGTCTATTTGCGCCGTCACTGTCTCTACTGGTCGCCCAGAGAAGTGTGGTCGGTTATTTTCGGGTTGGTAGTTTGGGGATGTCGTAGACGTAGATCTTGAATAAAATGGGTGCCAGTTATGACCCTTGCGGAACGCCGGTGCTCGGGTGAAACGCCGGGGAAGTAGTTCACACATCTGCCTGTCAGATATGGGAGAATGAGTCGGACGAATGCGGTCGGGAACCCTGTCATAGTTAGTGTATTAGTCCTGCGTGCCATACTTTGTCGAATGCCTGCTTGATGTCCAGGAAGACTGCCAGGCAACAGTCTCCGTGGTTCAAGGCTTTGGAAGACTCCGTGTTTTACAGGGAGCCTTGGCAGGAGCGGTTCGGTCTGAAGCCGAACTGACTATTGGGTAGAATGTCGTTGGCTTCGAGATGTCCTCTTAGCCTTTGGGAGAGGATGGTCTCTAGACATTTGCCCATACAGTTTAAAAGGCAAATCGGTCAGGATGAAGGTTGGGAAGGGTCGGATCTACGTTTGGGTATCATGAAGGTATCATGATGGTTCCATTCCGTCGGGAAATAGGATAGGGCGAGGCATCTGTTATATATTCGGGTTAACTGTCTAATGGCGTTTTGTGGTAAGTTCTTTAGTATTTGTCGGTTAAGTCCGTCTTGTCCGGGAGTGGAATTTCTCCCTTGTCTAAAGGTTTGTAGTATTTGCTCGGGCAAGATGGGACTAAGGAAAGGATCGTTGTCTGATAGTTCGTGTGGTCTGTGGTTTTGGTTTTGGAACACCTCAAGGCTTTGCTCGAGCTAAGCTTTGAAATCGTTGTCAAACGATGGATCGTCGGGTGTGGTAAGAACGTTTTGTAGGTGAAGGCCGAACAGGTCAGCTTTTTCCTGATCCGAAACTACGAGGTTATCTTGACGGTTGATAAGGTGGCAATTTTGTTTGGTTTTTTATTTTGTTAGCAACTTAAATTTGTGCCAAAATTTAGGGCCTTCACGGTAGCCGAGTTTGGCTGTTTCTTTAAACCAGTTTTCCCGGGTGTGTTTGTTTGTCTCTCGTCGGATTAGTGCGTTTAGTCGGTCCTACTCGGTTTTAAGTATTGGGTCCCTGGTTTCCAAAAATCGACGGTATATCCGTCGCTTTTCTTTAATCAGAAAGACGATGCGGGGGGAAGTGGTTTCCGGGAGATGTCGATTACTT
Source organism: Vesta saturnalis (assembly GCA_036346205.1). Taxonomy (NCBI): domain Eukaryota; kingdom Metazoa; phylum Arthropoda; class Insecta; order Coleoptera; family Lampyridae; genus Vesta; species Vesta saturnalis. The sequence continues at coordinate 6,199,499 of JARFJB010001921.1, forward strand.
TTGTGGTGATTGCTGTATTGGCTGCGTCGGATATGAATTGGGTTAGTCCTCGTATGGCTCTGTCTATGTTGTCGGTGGTTTTTAGGGGTAGATCTGGGAGGTTGTTGAAATAAATTAATTTACCCTGCGGCGTTCCTGTTCGTGTGATTGGCTCCTTTCTTCAGTGACTGGCTGTCCTCGTAAGTTGTCCTCGATCTAATTCCTGCTTCTTTGATGCTGCTACTTCCGGTCTGGTGGTCTTCTTATCCTTGATAAGGAATTTTCTCTGCTTTCTTTTATAGTGGTGTGTTAACAGTGACCACTACTTTAGTGAAAGCGGCGAAGAACCCGTCTGATCACGGCACGTGGTTGCTTAATTAATTAGAAAGTGTAATTAACGTTAATTACCCTGCGACTTGTCTGATCGACGGTACGACCGAAAAATCTTACTGATCACTTCTTACAACTAATCTTAAAATAGACTAATAATAGACTCTGTATAACCTGAGTTTGAACACTCGCTCCATTTCAGGTTCGAGTTTTGGACCAAAAAAGTTGACGCGTTTTCTGACAGATTCTTTATTTAAGTGACCCAAAGAACATATATTTTAAATTTCAGAGTCCGGATGCGCGAAATTAGAAAGGTGACTCTGTATCTCGAAAAGTGGAGGGGATAGAAAAAAGTTAAAAATCTTTTTTTAGTGTTTGGTCTTGATCTACATTGGTGCAAAGTTTCTAAAAAGTCGGTCTGTAAATAACGAAGTTATTAAGAGATGCGCGAAGTCGACTTTCCTCAGAATCGATGTGAGTGGACAAAAAAAAAGGAAAAACCATCACCCCATCATCACATAAGTGTATTCCATCAACCCGAATGAGATAGTAACGTCGCGACACCCCCGACCCTCTCCACTCCTTCACCACCGGTGGCGAACTCACGACTTGATGACGCGTTCTCGACTCTCACGTCGGGCCGTCGGCGAACTTTTCTTTCGATCCCTCGCAAACGCGACCGAAGCAATCTCGAAAGGCGGGGACGCGGCGGCCGAATGCGAATTTTCCCGTCGGTACGGGACGGCATGTTTGCTAACTAGTCGAACTCGGGCTGTGTGAAAAATTTTATAAAATTCTGGTCGTACGTTTTCGACTGTCCTCTGACTGCCATGAAGTTTTAAACGTCTGTTTGACATAGATTATTGTTTTGGTTTACATTGTTGCCTATTTTCCTACTTATTATAAAAGAGGTTGCATAATTATCCTAAAAAAATGTTATTAAAATATTTCATTTCTTTTAAGTTCCATTTTGTAGGTTGGAAGGTCGTGTGGTGTTCCACCAGATATTTTAAATTCACAGAAAGCCCAGGTATAATTTGTAAGTTGGTGAGTAATTTTTAATTAATTTACCTGAATAGGTAAATGGTAGGTCACTTAGGATTATAATAAATCCGATACAGCAAATAATATTTATGAGGAGTTTCACAAAAGTTAATTAAGCTCGACCTTCCAACCTACAAAGTGGAAACTAAAATAAATGAAATACTTTTAATAATAATTTTTTTAGGATAATTATGCATCCTATTTTTTAATACGTTCATAACGAAAATAGGCAACTCAGTAAAAACAAAAACAATATTCTACGTCAGATGGACATTTAAAACTTCATGTCAGATAGACGTTAATAGACATGTACAAGTTAACTTGAAAAAAATTTCAGTCCCCACCTCTATAACATATTGCTTTATAGGCACGCACGCACACACACACACACACACGCACAAACGCACGCAGGCAAGCAAAGACTTTTTATAGCTTTACGTTGTCGTGAGCCTCATTTATAAATTTAACCATTTGAATAAAACAGAGAAAACGAAAGGAAAAAAATTGGCGAAAAAATAGGATAAAAACCCAATGAAAAAATCCACAACATAAAATGATTTCTAATAGGAATCTACATTTTAGTTACATTAATTATGAGTCTAGTACAGACTAAACAGGCAATGCAAAGACAGGTACTCGGTTTTTATGATTTAGATTGTCAGGGTGATGCTACTTTTTAGTTTTCCGCAGGTCCATTTTTATCACTCGTGTTTTTACCATTTGACTGGATAGTTTTGTTTTTATATACGCGGTCTGCGGTTTGCGATTTTTCTGCTTTGTCTTTTTAATATCCTTCTATTATAATTATTAGAGTATTGTATATTAATGCTTATTCAATGCACTCACTTCACATTCACACTGCAGTGTGTACACGCAGTTTTGTGTTTGTTGGTTATGTAGTTGGAATTTGATTTGAAACACTGCTATATGTTTCTGTATCTCACCATATGTTTCACCTGTGGTTCTTCGATTTACCATTAGATCAGTTGCACATTTTAGACATCCACAAATTTTGCTTATTCTTCTCGAATCATTTAACTCTCTTATAAGTATTTTCAGACGTCTATTATTTTGTAGTGGTTAGAATCGTAATGAGTACCTATCTACATGTATTCCGATGGTAGAAGTAGTGTCCTATTTGCAGTGTGAAACGTACAGCTCCGTTATGTTTTCATAATGCGTTGTTGGGAGGTCATATAAATACGTAAGTTTACTGAAATAAAATGTTTAGTTCTTATCTGGTCTGCGAATTACCGTACAATGAATAAAACCGTTTATGTTCTGTTCAACATCCAGCGTTGACCATAGAAATGAAATACACAACACATAATAAAAGCAAAATAAGTAATAAGAACGTAGTTCTAGGAAGAGCTCGCCTTTTCAACGTGGGTATCGGTTTTAACTAAACCGAAACATAACTCAGATGTAAATAACCGAAATATATCAGCCAGATGCCTACCATTGCATTTTTATCAAACAAAATAAAATAAATTTGAAAGTAATTATCAGGAATGACTGAAAAGTAAAGCATAGGTTTTCATGCAACAAAAAAAATGATAGTGTGTTACTACTGTTAAAAGCAAAATTAAAAGCATAAATGGGAACCCCGATAACTGGACAATAAAACTTTAAACCTGAAATTAAAGTTTTGCAGCTGAAGGCTAAATAAAACAATCACGTTCGTGAACAACTAAGAGCTTCCTTATATATGATAACGTTTGTTACAACGTACAATCAAAGGTTAAATATTGGTACACAGCAACTGAAAAACACAAATCATAGACCAAACATTTGAATTGTTCAGCAAATATTAAATTGTAACCTGGACCTCCTAATATAAAGCATTTACTTTACAAAAAGCACAAATATTAAAGTATAACGTGGGTCACTGTCGAATTACAGGAGTACACAGTTCTCAATCCAAATAAGTAGCAACTTCAAGGCAAATATGTATAGAATGTTACAGCTGTTTATAATGCACTTAAAAGTCCAAAATAGTGTACCAATGAAGCTAAATTAGTAACGATAAGCGCGCACCTCAGTAAGTATGACTGATGGTAATTATTCTTAAATCTTAATCAAACAGTTACGATTGCAAGTACATAACCTCGTTAGCTGTAATACAAATCAATGTTCCAATTAAATGTATGTAGAACACACACCACTAGAAATATAGTGCTATGTTTGTAGGTGTAATTCGTTCAATAACGAACCACGTTCAAGGTATTTCGAAATTGAACTTAAACGATTGTCTACATATCCAGGGTTCCATCATGAATTAATAAAAAATTAATGATTCACCAATAAGTTGTTGGTATATAGGAGTACTCGAGTGTCTTACTTGACTTAAACTTAATGTTCTTTTAGAGAAAATCGAGACAATTTTGAAGTCACCCCTCGAGTTATGTTCCAGCGGGCTATCGTAGACCCCTGTTCAGCATTCGATAGTTAGGAAGAACTGCTAACCATGTATTCATAACTCCAGCTGTAAGGGAATATCTCATGTACAGGTGAACGATCCGTTACAGCTCTAACCTGAAGGGGCGACAAAAGGGCCAAAAACCAAAACCAAAGGAAGAACCCAAGAATCAAATGCTTCAGATACGAGCAGAGTGCTAAGTGTAGCAAGTTTAATTAGTTAAATATTCACCGGAAAAGGTATACTATTGTTTACTCACCTCCTGTAAAGACGAGAAGCATATGTTTGTTAATAAACTTTATAATCGTACAAAACGAAAACTAAATTACTTAGTATATTTTTTGCTAAATGTTGAGATTGTAAAAACCAGCGTTAACTTTATCAAATCAATCAAATAAATTTTATAAAAAGTACAGAAAGAAATTTTTTCAAACATGCATAGTTTCTAACGATGAAGTTTTTTATCAAAAATGGCGTTCTCGAAGAAGACCAAAAGAAAGTCACCTGATACCTGTAACCAATAAAATCTTATCATTTTTGTTTGAATTTATTGCATACACCTGAATTATTTCGCGCAATGTTGTCATATTTCTCAATTCGTACCTAAGTAAAGTGGGTTGCCTACCAACAGGCATAAGAAATTCTTTAATTTTAACAGAACGCAAAACCACTAAGTTGACACGTTACAATCTACTGTAAAGACTTCCCGTTTTCTCCTCATTTTCGGTCTTATATATTTTCAAATAGGACAACCAGTAAAATATTACATTTTTGGCTAAACCTTTCAAAAACAAATTCAAAAATACCACACTTGTCATGATTTTAGTGCACAATAATGATAATATGGGCCATTAAATGAATAGGTTTCAAATAATAGTACTAAAAGTAATTGATTTTATTAAACTACATAACATAGGCAATTAAAAAGTACACAGTAAATGAGAAAATACTTCTTGTACATGCTGCTGGAATAATTTTGGGTGTTAGGGTACGATTTGCTGGTCTAATTTTATCCTGTAAATCACATAAACCAGTCGGAAGTGCGACATAAATACCCCAGAGAACTGGGTGCCACAGAATCGAACCATTTTGACTAATATAATTTCCAATGTGTTATTAAAAAAAAGTGAGAAGATGCTTCATCTTGCTGCCATCACATTGTTTGCCCCTCTTTTAAGGAAATACCTTCAAATAATTCTGGAAGAGTATTTTGAAGAAAATCCAAGTATGTTTGTCCCGTTAATGTTCCTTCTGTTAAATATATTTTACACGGATATTTACGATTTTTCCCACGTCGTGGGACACCCTGTATACATATATATATATATATATATATATATATATATATATATATATATATGGTGGCCCATGAGGTTTTGGCTAGTATATATCTCGAAAACTATCTGAACTACGATATTGAAATTTGGTAATTATAAACTGTGAGTAGTATTACCTATTTTAAGCAAGCAGCAACGTCACATTTTGGCTCACGTATCATTTTCAAAATTTTTAATGGGACACCCTGTACATTTTTCCACTTCTGTAAAGATTACTTTTATGCTAATTCGGCGATATATATTTCTTTTATTTTTTGGTTTTGTAGGTACTTAAACAAATTTTTATGAAGGTTTTTTTATTTGAATAACAAAGATAGAAACAAAATAATGGGAAAATAACACTTTTATTATAGTTGGTGCTCAAATTGATTTCCAGCTTCATTAATGCAGCATTCAAATCTTCTAAATAAATTTCTTGTGGTTGCTGCTTGAATCATTTCTGGTGTAACAGATTCGCAAGCTGCTCTGATTTTATTTTTTAATCATCTATATCGGTAGGACGTGTAACATACATCAACCCTTTTAAATATCCCCAAAGAAAAAATCTAACGGGGTTATATCTGTGAACGAGCCGGCCGATGTATGGTACCATTTCTCACAATCCATCGGTCTTGGAAATACACATCCAAATGTGAGCTTACTCACCGAGCAAAATGAGGAGATACACCACCTTATCCTCAAGCAAATCACAATATTTTATTTAAAAAGAATGGGTCCTCTTTGACTTCTGTTGCGGATACCGTCTTTTCGAGCCCATTAAAGTCATAGATAATTTTTATATGTGCGTAATCTCTGAATTATATCCGGCTTCGCTTAGGGACCAAGTTGAGGAAACAGTCGCCTTTTCGAGCCCATCAATGTTATAGATAAGCCTCCGTTGAGTGACTTTGATAATCTTCTTCAATTTAATGAACAAACTACATTTCAGCTTTCAAAATATTTACTAATTATTTACAATGTTACTAAAAATCTCAAAGTGACATTAGTGACTGATCTCATTTTTTTTTTACCTAAAGATACCCCCGGGAGTTAAAGGCTTCGCCTTTAACCGAAGGATGGAAATAAATAAGGAACCGGTAAAGGGCCTATCTTGTTGAAGGCTCTTCTTATAACTCCAGTGGAAGTTCTAATGTCGACCACTCGTATGATACCATCAGAACCTGGATGGAGGGCGACAATCCTGCCTAACTTCCATTTTAGTGGAGGTAGACTATCTTCTTTCACCACGACCAAGGAATCCATTTTTAAAGCATCATTGTGTGATCGCCATTTGACACGCTGTTGCAATTCGGCAACATATTCTTTACTCCATCTTATCCAAAAGTGATGTCGCAATTGTGTCAATTCGCTTGAAGCGATTTATAAGGTTAGGTGAGTTTTGTTGAATCTCACGTTCAGGTAACGCCGTAAGTGGTCACCCAATGAGAAAATGCCCTGGCGCCAATAGATCATAATCTGTGGGCTCTGATGATAGGGGGGTAAGCGGTCTTGAATTTAGTATGGCTTCTATTTGCGTGAGAGTGGTGTAAAGCTCTTCAAAAGTTAAATGACGATTTCCCAACATTCTTTGTAAATGATGGACTTTACGCCTCTTTCCAAATGCCTCCAAAATGAGGAGTGTATGCCGTAATAAAATGAAAATGTATCCCATCAACAGCCGCACATTCACTTAAAGAGTTGCAATTTTCTTTTAAAACTTTTGAAATCTCTTTGTATGCGCCAACAAATGATGTACCATTGTCGGAACAAATACTAAGTAAGTTCCAAGTGTATAGCCTTTGTTGAGAAACATATAAAAATTGAAATATGTCTTAACCAGTCTACACCCACGTCCTTGACAACTTACACACAAGGTTGGACCAGCATAATCAACACCAACATTCTCGAAAGGATAGCCACCAGAGGTAACACGTTGACAAGGTAAGTTTCCCATTATAGGTTCACAATTTTACCTTTCAATCGAAAGCATAGTACACAGTTATTGTAAGTCTTTTTTGCCAAATTGCGACCTCCAATAGGCCAGTAATTTTCTCTGATAGTAGCTAGTAATAATTGAGGGTCTGCGTGCATAAGTCTTATGTTCAAAATTAAAAAGTAACTTTGTAAATGTAAGAGATACATGTAACAAAATCGGGCGTTTTTTATTAAATGAAAATTGTGAATTGTCTAGGCGACCTCCAACACGGAGTATTTTATCATTATCTAAGAAGATATTATTAAACTTTAACAAAGCATTTTTTTTCGGTCAAATTTGATTAGTTAACTTGTACTCAGGAAAACATTTACATTAATAACATTCAATGCCTCTCTTAATTCATATTCATGAACGAAAACGGCAGCCACAGATTGATTGCGACATAAATGCACGAAACGCAAAACATAAGCTACAGTTCGTATTAATCGTACATAATTTGTGATGGATTATAAAATTCAGGGTCAACTAAATTAATGTTATCAGGAATATTTAAATTGGCGAAGTGACCCGCACGAAAACAATTATAACAAACTGTATAGTTCTTTAAAAGCTCAAGTCTGGCTTTAATGCTTAGAGTAAGAAATTGTGGACTACTAAGATTATGACTTCCATTACACTTAGGACAAACAGATTACAAATACTCTGTACTTCTTTTTGTAATACTATTTTGAACAGCGACCATTGACTTAATCCTTGGATTAAACCGTTGTTCATTTTGTGAATTATTTTTACCCTGCGACAATTCCAAAGTCTCAACTAAATCTGCACGGTTGCACAAAAATTGAAAGAAATGGTCATATTTAATTAAGTAGGTACATCATTTTTGATATAAATTAACAAAGCATCCCAGTGTATGGCAGGTTCATCTACTGATTCTAACACTTGAAGGTTTTTATTTAATTGATCTATTAATCTCTTTATGGCAACAGACGACTCTTTTTTAATTCAATACAAATTTAATAATGCTGCCACATATTAGATGAGCAATCGCTTATTGTCAAATCTTTCACAGCATACACAGCATAGTTCTTAGCTGAGAACTGAACAGAACATATGATTATCGCAGCTGATCCCTCTAGTGATGTCCTTATGTAATGAAACTTATTTATTTTATCGATGTCCTCATTAGAGTGCATGAGGCTAATTATTATTATTATTTTTATTTGGTCTTGAATTACAAACAATAATGTATAAGACACGTCAATTGTATATGCATTAAAATTACATGTACATCACAAACAAGAACAAAAGAAAACACAAACATAAGTAATTTACAGGAAAGTTTAAAACGTTTGAGAGCAATTAAAAATTCTGACATATCGTAAAAACATTTCTGTAATAAATAGGATTTCAATGATGACTTAAAGGTTTTAAATTATGACACGATTTGATATAATTCGGCAAGCAGTTAAAATTTTAAGACCTAAAACATTTGGAGTAGGCAGTCACATTATATCTTGAAAAGGGAACGTGAAATAAGTTCTTATTTCTTGTATTGAAATTATGAATATCCTTGTTCAGATTGTAAGTAGATTTATGGTTGAAAATATATACACAGAGTTCAAAAATGTAGACGGACGTTAAGGTAAGTATATTAAAGCTTCGGAAGATATTACGGCAAGATGCAAATGTTTTTATTTGCCATAATGCGTAATACTCTCTTTGCATTAAAATACAGAGTTAAATGAAGTGGAACTACCCCATAAGCAAATGCCGTAACGTAGACGACTATCTATATGCGCATAGTACACAGATATCAGTTGTGGTCTATTTAAAATAAACCGCAATTGTCTAAAGATATAAGAAATAGAAGATAATTTAGAAGTTAGTTTCTCACAGTGCACTTTAAAGTTTAGTGTTTCGTCTAGATAAATGCCCAAGAACTTGGTATGCGTTACGTTACATAAACTCATGTTATTTACATTCAAGTTAACGTTTAATATAGTTTTTTGTCTGTTATGAAATCTAATAACCTGAGTTTTACTAGAATTAAAATATAGATCATGTTTGGCTAAAAAATTCATAGTAGTTGTGACCGCATTTATGCAATGTGTCTTGAGAGCGTTTTCATCAGGATGCGAAAAATCATTGAAATGTCATCCGCGTACAAGATGTGATTTTGTGCACTCAGGGTCAGGCTAAGATTATTAATAAACAGGATAAACAGAATAGGTCCTATCACAGAGCCCTGTGGTACACCCATCGTAACAGGAAGTCTATCCGAGATACCATATGTAGTATGATTATTTATGGTTTTTTTCACTGCAACGTATTGTTCTCTTTCGCACAAAAATGACGAGATCCAAGTAAGAGCAGTACCTCTGATACCACAGTTTTCTAAAAGTTCTAATAGTTTAGAATGGTTGACGCAATCAAAAGCCCTGCTCAAATCACAAAAGATTCCTACCGGATTTTCGCATGCATCAATATGAAACATAATACGGGCATAAAAGTCGCATATAGCTGTGTTTGTAGAGCACTTAGATCTAAATCCGTGTTGATTAGACGTGATTATGTTATATTTTTCAATAAAATTAATTAAGCGCTTTAAAAAAGCATATTCAAACACCTTAGAAAAGCTGTCAGAGATAGTAATTGGTCTGTAGTTGTCAATTAGGTGTGCATCATCTCTTTAAAAATCGGTATAACTTTGCCAGTTTTGAGCTTATCCGGGAAACTGCCTGTTATGAACGACAAATTTATCAAATAAGTTAAAGTGTAAAATCGCTACAAGAATACTTTTAGAATGAATAATGGAATTTCATCATGACCAGCAGATTGTTTGTTTTTAATTTATGATTTAATAATGTTAATAATAAAAGTATCACGAAATTCAAGCCAGTTTTCATTTGATCCACTGAACTTAGGTGGTTGGATTGTAGGTAATTTAACAAACTTATGATTATTGACATGAGAACATTCACTACTAGGACTAATATTAATATCTTTATTTAATGTTTGATGAAACTCTTCCAACAAGCCTTGAGCTTGTGACAAAGATTTATAATATAATGACTCTTAACTGCTACGCTCAGTAACTTGTGAAGGTGAGTCGTCTGATATACACTCCAACTGTAGTTGTACATCATCATATTGTTCATATTCTTACCAATTCGCACCTCCAACTACTGTGCATCAGCAGCACTAATGGTTTTACTAAAAGTTTGTAAATAATTTCAAAATGCAGACAAACGGCCTTTGAAACTGTCTCTCATTTTAATTAATTGCTTTTCCTCGCTCATTTTGGAAGACTATCTGGAAATTATAACAATTTAAACATATACATCTGGGTAAACAATTATTGGCCTATTACTCAAGAACGAATGACAATTACAATGACTAAATTCAGTTTAAATTAATAATTGATACACATTGATACACATATAACATCAGGCCAATAATATTGGTAGTAGGATTAATGATAGTACCTATGTCACGAGTATCAACATTTACAACAATTATTGTGAAATATTAATGTGTTAGTTTTTCTAATGTAATAATACCGCATATAAACCGTCTGTGTATACAAGTACCTACACAACTTATTACAGTAATGAAACACAAATTGGTCAGAAATTAACCTTACAACAATAATTGCAATGTAATAATAGGCACTAACCTGGCATCAATTATCTACTTACAAGTAGGTTCGGTTAAATCAAGAACTGATTATGAAATGTACTTTACACCAATTCTTCTTCTTATTCCTTCCTTTGATATTACAATTTTAATGTTCTTGACCTCTCCAATTAATAACTGTTATTATTGCGTAGTCTCTGGATTATATCCGGCTTCGTTTAAGGACCAAGTTGCGGATACCATCATCTTTTCGAGCCCATCAATGTTATAGATAAGCCTCCGTTGAGTGACTTTGCTAACCTTCTTAAATTTAATGAACAAACTACTTTTCAGCTTTCAAGCTTTTCAGTGATATTATAGTGACTGATCTGATTTTTTTTTACCTAAACAACTTAAATTGATATTTCAGCAATAAAGTTGAGTCTCCTTTCTGGATCTGTGGGGGTCAGATCCTGTTTTAAATGTACTCAGTGTTGCCTTGTGTCCGCCAAAAAAGATCGATCATTTCCTGTTGTACGTATGAATGGCTCAGTTCTTAAGTTTTCAGACTCTATTACTCTGTTGGGTATGACTGTATCTTCAAATCTCTCATGGGTTGACCATCTTCTGTCAGCTACCAAAACAGCTGCTCGTAAAATAGGCTTTGTACTTTTCATTAGTTAGATCCAAACTAGAACATTGCGAACTGATATAGTGTCCCATTTACCTCATTCAACTCAACATGGTAAAAAACTATAGATTGTAATTACATTTTAGTAAATTGGTAGTAGGTATTTATAATCGTTTGACTTATATACGTATTGTTTATTTTTGATTTCTCATATACGTACGTATAACGAGAAATCTATGTAATCGGTGGAAATTTTCAAACACTTTTGTTTACGTTCCTCGTCGTTTTGTGGCATAAACAATACGAAAAACACATTTTTAGGAAAGAAAAGTCTCGTGTCTGATTGTATATCTGTGTATGAGTGTGCGTGATATCTTTTGAAATATTAAAGCTATCGATAAAAAAAAAGTATTTAAAATTTCGTGTCTGTGAGTCGGTTTGTGTGTGTGCGGGACGGGACATCTTTTGAACCATTAAAGCTAGGGATATGAAATTAGATACAAAAATTCTTTGCCATAAAATCTAGGTCAAGTTGGTTAATAAGCAAAATCCAACCTGTGGCGCGGCATTTTTAGGGAATTAGAAAATTAAAAAAATTCCTTGCTTCAAATTTTAAAAGTTACATAATTAAAAAACAAACTAATACTTTTTTATATAATTTCAAAATAAAAAAATGTATAACCAGCGGCGCGCCGTTTTTAGGGTACAAAATTGTGCATTTTTTTAAATTCATCAACCGATTTTTTTTGAAAGGATGCAACATTTTTTTGAAAGTCGGGTATTGGAGGTTTTCAATCATTTGTCAACATTAAAAAATTAAAAATGGCGGATCAAAAATGGGGGATTATTGTGTTTAAAATCCGATATGACTAAAATTCAGGTATTGTGGGCTAAGGATCCATTTTGCAACTTTGTTAATTTGTAAAACATTATCTACCAGCAGCGCACCGTTTTTAGGGTGCAACATTTTTTTGAAAGTCGGGTATTGGGGGTTTTCAAGATCGCTAAGAATAAATAATTTGTCGACATTAAAAAATTAAAAATGGCGGATCAAAAATGGGGGATTATCGTGTTTATAATCCGATATGACTAAAATTCAGGTATTGTGGGCTAATGATCAATTTTGCAACTTTGTTAATTTGTAAAACATTATCTAAATAAAAAAATTTTAAAAACTACCAGTAGCGCACCGTTTTTAGGGTGCAACATTTATTTGAAGGTCGGGTATTGTGGTTTTTATAATAATGTAATAATTTGTCAAAATTAAAAAATTAAAAATGGCGGATCAAAGATGGGGAATTATCGTGTTTAAAAACCGATATGACTCAAATGCAGGTATTGTAGGCTTTGAAGTTATTTATATATATATATATATATATATATATATATATATATATATATATATATATATATATGAGAAAGCATTATCGCAGATAGTGGGGCAGCGGTTTTTATAATAAGATTATTTGAGTTATTTTAATTTTTATTGTTCATACTATCAATATTAATTATCATTATTATTAGTAATCCATACACTTTTTAATTTTAATTTACACTCCTTTCAGTAGCTTAAATTAAGTTCTTATGCATAAGTTTGTAAGACAATACACTCCTTGCTTTGAATCATTCTACAAGAGGAATTCATATTCTGTTGAACAATAAAGCATTATAATAATAATTTTCATTATCACAGTTTGACTTGATAGTTTGTTCGCCATACATAAAACTTGTATTTATGTGTCACATGGGAAGAAGACCAAAAGTATTGCCCTGATGGACAAGAATTAAATATTATTTTTTAGTTTTAGGGTTTTGGTCATAGTTTGAGACTAGTGGTGTCAAAAATTCTTATTTGTATACCAATTTCATTAGGAAATACATCAAACGTACGGTCACCATCGGCAACATCTAAGTTTTATAGTTTTACGGTGTTGGTCATCATTAGTTACGTTACAATTTCCATTTACTCTATCTATTACTGTTAATTATTAGACACTAAATACATTTCTTTTGGTTAATATTTATAATTACTAAACATTACCTACCTTAACCTATAATGACAGATTATTGCTATTTATTAATTGGGAGGGAGTATCTTAATTTTATTTTAATTCAATTGATATTTTGAAATATTTGCGAGATTATTTTTGTTGAAACTTCTTGTTGACTAGTCAGCTATACACTTAATTTTTGTATTCGAATTGCACCACTGATTTTTGATACAAAAACATTTTCTAACAGCTATGATACATATAGGTGTATTTACTTGTCATTGTTGCCAACATAATTTAAAATATGATAGCGTCCCCACAAATTAATTATTAATTTTATTACCTTACGTTAGTATATAGGTAATTCAGCGTAAAAATCGATGTACGTCATAAATTTATATATCTCATTCCAACAAATTATTCGTGTTACTATTTCGTAAATAATCATTATTGGAAAAGAGACAGAAACAATCTAGAACGTTGGGACTATTTATATAAATTAATGAGGAGCATTGAAAAACTCGCTGAAGGACCTAAAGTAGTTACATTTAGTTTTATAACCAAGTTTCACATTTGTAATGAGATTATTTCAGGGCTACTTTAATAAATTAATCGATGCAAAGCGTATTGCTTCTTTTTTCTTCTGATAAAGTAAGGAGTACTATTTTCCGCATCAATTTTAGCTAATGAATTGCAATAATCGAATAAAATTTTGTACGGGTATTATAGCCACAATAATAGTTATTTATGTAACAAGTGCAAAATTGAATGTTTATCGCACGCGACGTGCGTTTGTCAAACGATGTCTTCAGGTCGATTTGAACAACACATCGAGTGTAAAGACGCACTTTCTGCATGATTTGCATTCAAATTTTCTACGTTCATACAAAAAGAAAAAATAAACAGTTTTACTACGTGTCGGTAAATAAAAAATATTTTTTAATAATGTAATATTTAATGTTATTGGTGATTATCATTGTCAAAGTGTGTTGCTGGACATTAAAAAAATCCTTCGTTTGTCAGTACACAGATTTCGGAAGGGATGGGGTGTCAAAATAATCGTCATCGTTAGTGTCATTTATATTTTCAGTGCTAATTTTATCACAGTTTATCAATGCCCGTGGGATATTTGGTTAGACATTTTTTGTCAATCCAGTAACACATTTAAAATTGTCATCACTATTCAAATAAATTATTTATTCTAAACTAGATACATATTATTTCGTATTCCAAACTATTTAATATTCAAAATTATACGAAATACAATCTTGGAAAGTACAATAACTGACAACAAAGTTATATTGCTTAATAACCGAAATAACATAAGTAATAATTACCTATGGGATTAAAAATTATTATTACATTAAGAATTTACATCAGTTCTATATGCATAAAGACAAAATTTACATTGATTGTGGCTTGTATCTCGATAGCTCAGTTGGTTAGAGCGGTACTCTAGGAAAGTACATGTCGTAGGTTCAAATCCTACTCGAAGTAAACTTTTTATTTATGTATTTAATAAAATTAATAATAATTTTTAATTACATATTTACTGTTGAACTTACCCGTTCATAACAAAACTTATAATAACCTATGGGATGTTTTTTTGAGTGTAAGTTTGCTGTGATTCGTTAACTTCGTGCATGTCACTAAAAATCGATGGATTTAACTGGATGTTTGTTTCACAAAATTGATCTGCAAGTTTATAAAAGTGGAAGTTTTCCAGTGAGTGTAAATGTTTGATTTCACGAGTGCGCACAGTTCACGAGTTGATCAAATTTATGCGAACATGGAAATTCAGTTTTCTAACGTGTGGATTATGCTATTTTTTCGTGTCATTGACGAAAATAACATTACCCACTCCCCCCCTTTAGTCGTATGACATCATAATTAAAAGGGGTTGAGGATGGATGTGGGGGTGTCACGTGGCCCGCCATTCCCAGAGGCTCTATGCTTTGGTTGAAGGCCTAAGGCTGTATTCTGATTGGTTGGCTTTGTTTGTTTGTTTGTGGCGTCATATAGTGGTATATTTTTAAAACTAATGAATGTTTTCTGTAATATAGGTTTATCGTGGCTCCATCTAGTGGTATATTTTTAATAGTGGATGTAGGTCTCTGCGATTGTTATGGCGGATAAACTTGAAAAATTAGTTAAAATTAATTTTATTAATTTTTTACATAAATATAAAGTTTACCTCGAGTAGGATTTGAACCTACGACCTGCAGTTTGCTAGAGTACCGCGCTAACCAACTGCACCATCAAGGTACTTTTGAACTTATTCGTTCATAACAAAAACTTATAATAATTGAAAAATTAGTGTTCTAATAATGGGGGCCCGATTCCATCTCGTAAGACAGCCATAGGACTCCGGAACTTGTTCTCGGCTCTTTGCCCCTTGTCGGGCACCCTTGTTTGTTATGGCGGGAAAACTAGAAATTTGAAATAGTATTCTAATAACGAGCCCACATACTATCTTATAGGACAACTATAGGCCTCCGGAGCTCGGGTATTTACCCCTTGTCGGGTCCCCTGATTGTTTGTGACGCCATTTAGTGGTGTATTTTTAAAACTAATAAATGTTTTCTGTAATAGAGGTTGATCGTGGCTCCACCTAGTAGTATATTTTAAAAGTAAATTTAACTGTTATGGCGGGGAAATTGAAATAGTGTTCTAACAATGGGGGCCGCACTCTATCTCATAAGACACCGTTAGAACGCTTAAACTTGTCACAGAGTGTTAGCCACACAGCAGTGCCCCCCTTGTTTCTTTGTTTCTGGCGCCATCTACTTATGTATTTTGTAAAAATCTAATTGTAGATTTCTGTAATAGCGTCTGATCGTGGTTCCGCCTGGCGGTATACTTTAAAAGTATCGGAAGGTGGGACAATGGAGCCATTTAGTTGTGTATTTTGTGAAAAGCTTATTGCAAATTTCTGTATTAAGGTCTGGTCATGGTTCTATTTTAAAAGTAAGGGAAGGCGGTAAAACATAGCATTCCGAACTACACTAGGATGCCGTAACTAGACCCTGAGTCTCAGACCGTTTTAGAGCCCCGTTTATTTGTTTGTGTCTCTGTGTACCTTATTTTAGTTGTTTTGTCTGGTTTTCCGTCTTTGTTATACCAAAAATGAAAAGGGTAAAAGATGTTAATAGCTTATTATATGTACAACATACGATTTAAATATACAAATGAGTAGATAAGTTAACAGTTTGAAGCTTACTAAACATTTAAACAAATATTAAGTTAGTTGCTTTACCAGCAGGACGTATTGTTATTGATGAATTAACAGCTTGAAACTTACTACCACAAAACAAAAATGTTTTTATTTATTCACTCAATTTCATCATTACACAACATAGTAATTATAATAATAAAACGGTTTTTTTTTCTACACGAATATTAAATTGTTTTGCCTACCGATCCTAAAGAGCGTATTAAAACACCTTTACCCTTCACTCCCTCATTAAATTGCTGTATACGACAGCCCTCAGACTTGAAAAGCTTATGTAACGCTCACATTTAAAGTCCTCCAGCTTCACCACCCTATCGCCGTACTTTGTTGATATGATGTGAAAATTAAATAACTTGTATTCTATCCCTACCTCTAAATCCTTAACGTTTTTAAAAGGTTTAAAACATGTTAATGCATTTAGAGCAGTTAAATTCATACCTGTAATTAATTATAACATAACATTAAAAATCTGCACAAGTAAATAGATAAAGTAAATAAAATAAGGGGTGAAACCTAAAACGGTTACTTACCATTGTTGTTGTTAATAGTGTTGAAAGAACCCTTGGGAAACTCGACAGGAGAGTATATAGCCGTTACTTTTTGTTTCTTATATATATTTATGCTACATTCACCTTTCTACCTTTTGTTTATAAATAGATAATATAAAGTACTTAACTAATCATTCATTTAAAAGTAAATGAAATCAACATCTTAGACTTGCAACTTGAATCTTGATTCGGTAAAAAATACAACAAATGTACAACTGTGAACACAAACTTCTTATTGAAAATGATCAAACACCTGGGGCACTTTGGTCTTAGCACCTTTGTATGATTTACCAAATAATCATCCGAAATCAACATTTTAGACTTGCAACTTGAAGCATCAAAATGTAAGCAAATTACAAAAAATACATTTTCATTCTTCAATAGACATATTAAAAAACGCTAAAGCTCTCGGGCTTTAATCAGATTATTAAAAATTACGTCACGACAAATTGATTTTAAGATACACTCGAAATTTAGATGCAATAAAAATAGTCGACTTTGTTATATTACCGACCGTCGATTATCTTCTATTATCGTGTTTTGTGACAGAATTTGGATAAAACTAAAGGCGACTAGATCAAATTTTAACTTTTAAAATTACCGACCGCCACGCAAATCCCTAAATCAGCTAAAGTAAAAATGTTTGTTTAAAAACGGCATAAAAAGGGCAAATTAAAAAAAATAGCATAAAAAACGTGTTTCATAAGCCTTGAAGCAACTCGTTTTTTTAAATTGGTTGAATATACTATTTTGGATGGCAAATTTAACAAAATAAAAGAAAATTTAGATAACGATGAGAACTTGATAACTTCATAAATTTGGTCACCCGAAACACTTACCTATTCGTAGATACATATTATTTTTTATCGTTTTGTATAATAAACATGCATAATTGTAATGTACAGTCTGTCCCATTTTCGATGATATTTCGGGGTATCTTACTTACGAGTAAAGATACAGAGTTGTGGTTTTCACAATACCGTGCTAATTTTTTGTGAGAAGAACGCTGGTATAAACAAAATTTTCATAGCCCGCTACATTTCTGAGATTCAGGGCGAAATTGAAAATATTGCATTTTGGGACCCCCCTTGTATCTCCGTTATCCTTTAATGTATGGCAAAGGTAAAGATTGGTTCTTATACAGTTTTTTACGTAGAATCCAGTGGCGTAGTCGTATTTTTGCTGTAAACTGTCATTTTTTAGCTATAAATAAAACTCATGGTTTTTTTAACGGAACACCCTGTATATTTTTCTTGCGGTTGATTGGAAATTTTTTAAGGTTTACAGAAATGTACAATACATGATGTGTATTTTAAATAATAAACCTAAAATCTATGATTTCACAAAATCTGCGTAATAACATAGTTTGTATTATATAGCATTAGAATTACTAGGTCGTGAGTTAATTATATTGGGATATTACAAACATAGAAATTTTAAAAAAGCTAAATCAATTTTAAGGCAGAATAAAACTGAAAACTTAACATAATATTAACTCGATAGTAACCCCTTAATAGATTTTCACTTTAAAAGAACTGCTCAAAATGGTTGCCATTTTCTCGAACGCAATGTTGACATACAGTAGTTATTATTTTTAAAGTATTTAAAGTAATTATGGAACGTCTTTGCAAGTTTTGAAATGCCGCGTTGGGGGCATTAAGTAGTTCATCTATTATCCGATGACGGGTACTATAAACCTTATTCTGCAAGTAGCCCCATAAGGCAAAGCCTAGCATGGATAGGTCAGGTGACCGTAGAGGGCACCTAATTGGTCCATGAGTACCGATCCATTTTTGCGGGAAATAATTGTCTAAAAAAGGCCGAACACTTACAGCATTATGTGCGGACGCACCATCCTGTTGGAAATGTATCTTGTTAAGATGAGCTAAAGGAACATTGTCTAGTAAGATAGGGATAACATCTTGCAAGATACCTGTTCCCTGTAAGACTGCTTTCACAAATTCGGTATTCTATTTGTTGCCCCAAAATAAAACAAGCTACGCTAAATCCAAATCGACCCTGTTGCGCTCTTTCGAATACCACATGATGATTTTCTTGGAACCAATGCCTAGTATTATGCCCGTTGAAAATACCTGCACTCGAAAAGTAATCCTCGTCGGACCATATTATAAATATATCAAATATATCAATACGAATTTGTTCCAGAGACCAGTTGCAAAACAGTAAACGACGTTCTGCATCCCCAGGATGCAAATGGTGAACAACTTTAATCTTGTATGGCTTAAATTTATATTTGTTCAATATTCTTTAAACCCGAGTCTTGGCAACACGAATCTCCTGCTGAAGAACTTTGAATGATTGTGAAGGCGTTGCCTCTATACATTCTAAAACGTATCGAGATTTTCCTTATTATACTTTTTTGGTCGGGTTGGATAAATGATCCATGTTCTACCAAATTTGTTTTTATTCGAAAAAACATTAAAAGACAAGGTTGCCTTCTATTTGGATATCTATAAATCCAAATGATATTTAAATAAAAAATAAATCCACATATGTCAAAAGATAAATAAGTATCCAAACAAACCTGTTGAAATACAATTGGGAAGCCTCACGGGATTTTTCATTTCTCTCTATAAAACAGACTAACATGCCATATTTTTCAAAATGTTGATAATTTTCATTTTCAGCCATTGTAACGAATACAATATTACGCAGAGAATATAAATTTTACAACTGACAGGTCTTGACAAGCGCTTAGCAAATGATCATTTAATTGTTCCTATAATCACGGCCTACTAATTATAATGCTATGTAATACACACTATGTTATTACGCAGATCTTGTGAAATCATAGATTTTAGGTTTATTATTTAAAATATACGTGTATTATATATTTTTGTAAAGTTTATAAAATTTACAATCAAACGCAAAAAATATATACAGGGTGTTCCGTTAAAAAACCATAAGTTTTATTTATAGCTAAAAATTAACAGCTTACAGCAAAAATACGACTACGCCACTGGATTCTACGTAAAAAAACTGTATAAGAACTGATTTTTACCTTTGCCATACATTAAAGGATAACGGAGATACAAGGGGGGTCCCAAAATGCAATATTTTCAATTTCGTCCTGTATCTCAGAAATGTAGCGGGCTATGGAAGTTTTGTTTATACCAGCGCTCTTACCACAAAAAAGTAGCACGGTATTGTGAAAACCGCAACTCTGTATCTTTACTCGTAAATGAGATGCCTCGAAATATCGTCAAAAATGGGCCACACTGTACATTATTTTATCGATTACTAAGATAGTATTCGCTTTATTTAAAAAGTGATTATTGTAAAAATAGAAACATAATCTTTGCTATGAAACTAGTTTAATTAAAAATTCTAAATTTTTTTGATTAGTTTGTACTGGTCATGATGTGGTAACATTGGATGAATTATAGGTTGAACTTTAGCTCAAGGTAAAATTGCTTTTCATACGGGCAAAGTAATTACATTTTCTTCGATCGAACGATAAACTCAGCATTCGCGTACTAACTGCTGCCCGCAAAATATATCTGTACCTCAGAGCTAAACTGTATTAACTCCAATTTTTCCAAAATTAGAATTATCTCACTTTCCTACTAAACTAAAGATGATCTTTCAATTGGTTAACGATATTTACTCCTCCTTAATACAGCTTCAAGAATCGTTAAATTGTATTTCCTTTATCGTTCATTGAAATGTTACACAGTATTTAACATGATCGCATCCTCGAATGTTAAAATACCTTTAACATGCATCCACTCATTTAACATACGTGCACATTTATATCAAATAACAAAACATGTCAACGAAATTTGTTTAATTCTAATTATTATTGTTATTAAAATTAAAAATACAATTACTAAAAGAAGCTGCAAAAACTGGTAATGACTGTAATGGTTCTTTGATGCTACTTTCTGCTGGGCCGTCCTTAACCTTCCCCATACCGATTCTTTGCAATGTCGATTTTGTTTTCGATTGCATCAGCTATATACCTCTCCGCCAGTGATGTGGAACGCCACCCTCCATGCCTCTTCATTGTGGTCATGTTAGCACCTGAATTCGCTAGAGACGTTGCCGAGGAACGTCTGAAGCAATGTCCAGTATATAAGTGTGAATTTTCCAGTCCTAGATATCTAGCAATTTTCATGGGAATTTTTGAAAAACTATTCAAACCCACTGTTTGAGCTCTGCATTTTCCTGATTGGTAAAAAATACCTAGTTTCTCGATGCTCATATGTTTAGGTCTTAGAGCAATATAACTTCGATATAAATTCAAATAAGAAATCTCATTTTCTACATCTGCTACAGTGAAAATACGTGGAATTGTTTTCGTCTCCGGTAATTTGACAATAAAGATGGAATCTTTGTCCTCCACATCAATAAACTTCTTCTTGTAAAGTTCATCGCGACGACACCCTCCAAAGAAGCCCATAATAGTAGCAACCTAAAATACACACTCTCAAACCTAAAATAAAATCCCTCGAATACGTACCTTTAAAATATGTTCCAATGTTAAGATTGGGTTACCCCTGTTAATACGTTAATTACTATTAAAGGTCCGAGCTAAACAAATGTCTGGATATAATACAGTTTTATTCTGTGCAGAGAGCGTATTAATTGACAAAAGGAGCGCGCGCATTCCAAGCTAGAGAATCGTTTATCTGGAGTTAATACTGTTATTACCACCTGATTAGTTGTTAGATGCTTGATAGCTGTCTGCATTAATTGCGTATTTTCTTATCGTATAAGTTTATATTGTGAAGTTCTGTACATATTGAGTACAAGATGACAGATAGAACTCACAAAATTTTGTAAATGGCAAAACTGGCGGTAGAAGATGAGTATCTCCGTACTTTATCAACTCGTAATAATTGAAAAGGCAACCGGTATTTCCAAGAATTAAATCCTAACCTACAAATAGGTAAGCAGTTTGTTTAATGACGTAAATTTTGTTATTGCCGCATATAACGATATTTTAAATGTTATTGTATGTTAAACTGACTTTAAAGTGTACGGAACTTTATTAGTAATGGTAATGTTTGATTATGTAATTTGGAGTTAATACTAATCTACATTGTGCTAATTATTTTAATCTTGGAGATAATACATACTATGGTACCATAATACTGAATGACACAACTCTTAATTTTATAGATTAATAATTTTTTTCTTAGGTCCATCATCTTGCATTAACATGGACTCTAATACTCCAGAAATTAACATGGCATCCTCTTTAAATACACTTTGTAGCGATGATAATGATGTGAATTCTATGTATAATGATTGCAGTAACAAAGGTACAATAAACCTAACTTATAACTGTCCTTCTATAATAGGGAAATATCCGTTAAGAAAGATTTCACATAATCTTTTCTGATAATCCTATTGCATTATATTTTTAAAAAATCTTCCTTCTATGCGAAATTATGGTTGCACAACTGATGGTGATGTTCTTTGTAAAACAAATTTGTTGCAGCAATGGTACAGTGTGTACCTGTGTGTCGAGTAAGAGAATCTACCGGAGCAAAATCTGGCAGTAGAGAATTCACTAGACTTCATTTGATGGGAAAGCACAATGTGGTAAATAAAATTCAAGAATTTATCAAACAAGATGTTCGGGATTATGATCAAATTTCCAGTAGTAGAGTCTCACTATACTAGAGAGCGCTCCACTAAACGGTATTTAGGAAACGATCTCAATATCAGTCGTAAGTACGAGCTTCACAGATCTGAGCGTACAGAAAGGTATATGCCGCAAGAACATATTGCTAAATCTTGCCTTTATTCGGAAATAGTTAACACGGAATTTAACCTATCGTTCAAACTGCCGTACAATGACACTTGTGACGAAATAGGCTAATATTGGCTAAAACTGAAGCTTCAGAAGGAATACAAATAATCGAGAATGAATATCAACAGCATCTTCAAGATGCAACTAAGCGTTATCAACTTAAAAAACTGACAAGGGGCAGGCGCTTCATAGTGAGGGAAGAATAAAATTGTTGACAGTAGATTTATAAAACCGTCTTCCAACACCCGTACTTACAAACAAATACAGTTTTTATAAATTAAAACTGTGGACCTATGTCCGATATTGCAGTTAATACCACAACTGGTATAATGTGGGATAAATCTAAGAGTGGACGTGAAGCCAATGAAATGGCTTCTGGTATTTTGAAATGGTCCAAAGGCTTAAGCGAAACAGTGTCTGAGATTAATGTATGCTTGGACAACTGTCCATACAAAACCGAAACATAATAATGGTTATGGCGTACCTTTGGGTGATGCTCGAGCATCTAAACCCTAAATTAATAACCATAAATTTCTGCTTCGAGGGCACACTCATATGGAGGTAGACAGTGATAGAGAGAGAACGAAAACGATGTCCGTTTTTAAAAATAATGACGCCATGACGATTATGATCTTCGAATGTCCCAAGTAGACCATCTACAAATACGTTGAGATGAATTGGGATTGCTATTTTTTAAAATTAATTTTGATTCAGATTCCTTTCAATGCCTTGATCTTAAACGAAACTCCAGGCGTGCAGCTTTTCCAACTGACTTACCTCCATTGCATAGCCAGCCGAAGCCTAAATCAACTAAAAAATACAATCATCTTCTAAGCCTGTTAGAGTGGGTACCAAGCCAATTTCATGCTTTCTATCAGAACTTAGTGCACGACACCCATGCAAGTGACGATATGTAAGAAATTCATCCTAAATGATAATCTGTTAACCTGAGTTTATAAATTCATGTTGTTTGTGAGTTACTTTTGTGGACACGTAGTTATTAACGAATAAAAATGTTTTCACTTACTGTTTTTTTTATCACCTCCTTACTTAGATCGTTTTCATTTTGTATTAACTCCAGAAATGGATGTGAACGGTGAAGTAAAACGATTTTCACGGGCTAAACTGTATTACCTACAATTTTTTTCGGGAAAAAAATTAAATAAATAGATCTCAAAAATAGTCTGAATCTAATTTAAACTACTTTCTTATACATATTTATGGAAGAATATAGGAGGTGACTATTTAGAATTCACTGTTTTAGTAAATTTAAAATCGCTCTCCTGTACAATTTGTGTAATAGGAGTTAATACAGTTTAGCTCTGAGGTACAGATATAATTTTAGTAGTTTTAGTTGTTGCTATACAACCCTACTTTGGCGTACTAGGCAGGAAAAATTTTCTCGTGCGTATCGTTGTTATTTCAGTACATTAATGACTGTAAACAGGGCCGGCCCTAGACATTTTGGCGCTCCGGGCAAAACTTGAATTTGGCGCCCCCTCTCCGTTTATTAAAGTAAATCGCATGCTCCCATAACATAAAGTCAAGAAAACGTTGAAAAAATTAAATAAAAAAACATTTTATTGAAAACTCGATCATTAGGTAACAGGTATGTAACAGATAAGCAATTTACCACTAAGGTAAAATAAAATAACAAAAATTAAAATGAACTAATGCTTACTAATATCCTATAATATAAATGAATGCTAACTAACCAAAGTATTTAGAATGCCTTTTTTCTAACTTTTCTTTCGGCAAACTCACGAACCAGTGATTTCAAGTCTAATTTGTCACTAATTTGGTGTTCTATAGCTATCATTGCCAATCCATTGAGACGATTTTGCGTCTGCATCGTTCTGAGATAATTTTTTATTATTTTTAGTTTTGAAAAGCTTCTTTCCCCTGAAGCCACAGTGACTGGCAATGTAAGTAGGATTCTTAATGCTATACTGAGGTTTGGTGCAAGTTTAAGTGTAGCGATAAACTTGAGGACTTCAACGGGGGTTTCCTTTTTTGTTAATAATGACGAAACAATGCTTATTTCATCGGCCAGTTCCAGGGCGTTAAGATCGCTTGAATTTCCATCAGTTAAAACTACTTCCAAATCTTTGCAATAAGCCAGTAGCTCATTTCTGCGCATGTCTTTTAAACCAAAAATATTGAAATAATTACTGTGAGTATTTAGCAAATTATATCTGGTTTCCAAGGCATTTATTGCTTGATCTACAGTGTGAAAGAAAAATTCTATTTTATATTTTTGTTTGAGGTCTTGAACGGGTTCATCCGGGCCCTCATACAAAACGTTTCGTGTTTTGTTTCTGATACGATGACGTGGTGTGGTGGCTTCGAAATTAGCTTCCACGTCCACCTCTGAAGCAAGCTCGGTTGCTTCTAAAATGATGCTTTCAAAAGCTTCATCTGATCTCAGATTTTCAAAGAAGAGTTTACAGTTGTTAAGCGTATCAATAGCTTGTGATATATCAAAATGTACGGTTTGCAAAAGTTTGCTGATGGGATTAATGCGACTCAAAATTTTGTACCAAATCACAATAGAGCATATAAATTTTAACTGCTTCAAATTATTTAATAATCCGCTAGCCTCGTCTCTAATCATATTATCGATTTCTGGATCTTCATAAATACTGTACAAAGCATCGTAAATTGGTCCAATTTGAAATCGCAGAGCTTTTAATGAGTCTACTCGACTTTCCCATCGCGTATCACTTAATGGTTTTAGGGTATAACTATCAATATATTTAAGTAATATTGCCCAACGAAAAGTTGACGAAGCAAAAATGTATATAACTTTTGAACAATATTGAAGAAGTTTGCAGCCTCAAACGAGGATTTTGCCATATCGTTTACAACCAAGTTTAGCGAATGACTGCTGCATGGAACATAAAATGCTCTGGGGTTTATATTTCTGATTCTTGTTTGTACTCCTGATTTTTCTCCTCTCATATTGGAACCATTGTCGTACCCTTGACCGCGCATGTTCTCTACTTTAAGCTCATTTTCTCTAGCTCTTCTACTAAAACCTCCGATAATTCCGCAGCTTTTGATCTCTCAATGGGTAGAAAACCCAAAAGTTTTCATTGATTATCACTTGAACTTCAGACTCTGATTCTTCTATGGAAACATATCTTGCCATAAATGTCATCTGTTCGACTTTACTTGCATCGGGAGTACAGTCGAGAATCACAGAATAATACTTGGCCTTTTGAACTTGTTCAATGATGTGGCGCTTTATATTGTCATGCAACAAATCAATTATTTCATTTTGTATAGTTTTTCCTAGATATGTAGCTTTGATTTCTTCTTTATTAAGAACCCTGCGAACGTGTTCCTCCATTTTGGATCAAACTCAGCCAATAACTGAATGAACTTCAAAAGTTTCCATTATTGTGTTCATAGAGTTTATCTGTTGTTCCTCGAAAAGCTAGAGATCTCTCACCTAGCATTCTAACGACTGATATAATGCGTAAAAGAACTTCGGACCAGTGATTTATCTCAGAATCAATGAGCCTCTGAGAAACTGCATCTATTGTTTTACCCATTTTCAACCGTTGCTTTAATTCAAGCCATGATTTTAAACAATCAATATGCGTTTTACCATTTTCATGATGTGCTAAAGAGTCTCCTAAATGCTTCCAGTCTTTAAATCCTCGATGGCCAAGAGCGCTAGTGCTAGATGGGGCAGCAAAAGTCGACATGGAAAACAATACAAGACGTTTTGAAATAAGGAATATACCATCCATTCTCTTAAAACTTGTTCTCCATTTTTAAGTGCTTTCTTGTAATATTTTGGTGAGAATCTTCTATGTTGATCATCATAAGGAAAATCAAAATTATACAAAGGTGCAGCTGGACCACGTTTAACCAAAAACTCTATCTGCTTCGCGCATGATTTCGGGCCATAATCCTGGGTCAGAAGAGATAATTGGGACTGTAGTCTCTTCTAAATGTTTTTCTGAGGTCTGCACAACTTGCAGTTTTTATTTTGGAACTGCACGGAACTGCATCACTACTCAACAAACTCGTTTGAGGTGAATTAACTAGCTCAGCAATGCTGACGTTTGCGTCCAAAGGGGATTCATATCGGTAGTGGGAGCGTTGAGACTACCCTCTTTCAAAAAGTTCTGCAGGGCACCTGACTGTTTTGAAGCTGTGTTTGCTTGTTCAATCTCCGCTTTTAAATTGGCTTCCAGAGGGTTTTTCTTAGCATCAGACATTTTGGTTTCTGAAACCAATTATCAATCCGTATAACATGTATATTAAAAAAATTAAGCAAACTAACAACATTTTCGTAAAGGAGAGTAAATAGGCTTTGATGTAAATTATAAAAATACAGAGTGTCCCATTAAAGTTTTTTGCGAAATCGGCCTTTGAAAATCGTCAATTTTGTTTCTCCTATTTCAGGTAAATTTTAAAACTTGGCAACACTGTCAAAAAAATTTAAAAAAATGATGAAGTTCTGTGAAAACCGCACATCGATACCATTTATCGTTTTCGAGTTATAAGCAGTTAAAATGTGTCAGTTTATAGATGGACACCCTGTATAATAAATTGGAATTTGGTATACATTTTAGGCAAGGCAACTAAAACTCAATATTAAGAGCAATTTAACCGATGACAATACCCACAGGGTGATGCCCCCTTGCTTACTGCAACGCTTCTAACCCCTAATAATTCGAAAAATAAAATCCTAATTCAATTTAGAAACTTTTATGTTTCCAGTGTTATTTAGGACAAATGTGCGGTTTTGAGACACATTTAACAGTATACCTATAGAAAATTAAAATAATAGTAGAAAAACAGCGTAAAATGACCATGTTTTTGAACAGTTTTCAGCATTTATCTCGAAAACGGTAGATTTGTCGTAAATAAAACCATAGACATAAAAGTTTCTAAATTGAATGAAGATTGAAAATTTTCCCAAAAAATGTATCACCCTGGGACTACTAATTCTAGTACTACTTGTACGCGATTTTTGAAAATGAAAATTAAAAAACTTACCTTCACAAAAGACAAACGCACTCACACTGGACAATTTGCAATTGCACAAGCACTTTTTTGTACAATAATAAAAAAACTATTTTATTTCGCACCGGCCGAAGTCTAGTAGCAAATAACGCATTGTTTTAAGTCAACTTCCCTTATATATGCAGTTAAAAACTCCTGTGACATCTTATTTCTTTTATCAATTTATTTCGTTTGTTTATCTCGGTACGTGTCACGTTACAAAACTAACACCTGCACGTTTCTTTTTAGTACTCGAAATCGATAACAAATTCCTATTTATAAAAGGTAAAATTAAATCTGCATCGAAACCGAATTGAAATTAATTCATCCAAAATTATGAAAATAAGGAGTTTAGCGTAATTAAGAACGGTTCTTAAATTTAAAAGTTTGGAGGTGAATACACGTAATACCTTTATAATCTGTTTAATTTATGTACGTGTTTTATTACAAAAACATGCATCTGCACTTTTAGAATAAAACATACCTCGTTCTTCCACATCCACGGTTTACCTTACACTTACGTTAAGATTAAATGCGTTCTCTATAGTTAAATATTTCGTTCACTTTTTATTTAATTAGTGACGGATAAAAGCCATTTTAAAGTTGTTTCGATTGCTCGCGAAGCAGCCTAGGCGCCGCTAGACGCCCGACCCTAACGAAGTTAGGACAAGGAAGGCAACGCCTTCCTTGATGATTTTGCGCCCCTAGAGCTTTGCGCTCCGGGCGGCCGCCCGGATCGCCCTGCCCTGGGGCCGGCCCTGCTGTAAATCAAGTACATATGTTACAATATTATTATATTTAATATTGTACAGCACATAAACTAGGTTGTTCATACACAACTGAAGTAAAAAATATGAATACTTATTCTATACTTTGACAGATAAACCAATCAATGGTCACTTAACTTTTAATTATTAATTTGACTTAATTATTGAATCTCTTATAACTTTTACGGTCATCCGAGAATACATCACTTTTCCTACTAATTACCTACACAATATACTATTTTGTAACGAATTATTAATTTTAGTCTACCAGTATATTTATAGGGTTATTACAAATGTTACTAGATTAATCTGGTTTAAGACCATTTCAGTTGGTGACACTGGCAAAAAAAACTCACAAAGTTTTGTTTACATTGGTTAAGGTACGTATCAGCTGTTTGTCAAATGTGTAATGGCTTAGTTTAAAGACAGGAAAGCATTTTGTGAGTTGGAGTATCACGTCAACCAACCAGTTATTAGTGTGCAACGTCACTCTAGAACCAAATTTCATGAAGATCGTCCTAGCAATCACTCTATTCGCTAGTGGTAATTGAATTTTAAGAAAAATGGGTGCATTTGTAAAAAAAAATCAATTGGAAGGCCGTTCGTGAGCAATGAACTTGTAGAGTAGGTAAGAAAAAGTTTACTCGTAGCTCACGTAAATTTACCGTTAAATGCAGAGGAGAGCTTGGTGTACCACAGGCAACAGTTTGTAAAATTTTACGTAAACGTATAAATTTCCAGCCTTCCAAACTTCAGCTTGTTTAAGTATTAAAACCAAATAACAAAGTTCTAAGGCTTTCTTTTTGTGAGAATATGCAGGCCTTGACGGAAAATGAAAACTTAGTAAAATGTTTAGTGTTTAGTGATGAAGCCACATTCCGCTTCTCTGATAAAGTGAACAGACATAATATCAGAATATGGCGGAGAACCCACACACTTACATCGACCAAGTGGTACAAAAGTGTACAAACTGTTGTGCGCGATCCGAAAGTTAATGTGTTTTGTGCTATCACTTACAACAAAGTGTACGGGTCGGAAATATAAAAAACTACAATACTAACTACTTTTACAAAAATTCAAAGTCTCAGTTTACCTGAGTAGCCTGAAAAGTATGATGCAGCTCCCCTCTCCAATCCAGCAACTGTAATCGTTCCTGAAGCTCAGTAGCGCCCAATTCTACTTCAAATGAATCCTCCGTATCATTTACCTTTGGGCAATCGTCTTCGAACCCATTAGGAGAGCCACAAACAACTATGTCTGTGATAGAACATTCTTTTGTAGCATTATTCTCAGTGCCACTCAAAATATACACGTCATCATCAGGTTAGCAATTTTAAGTACTTATAGGTTTAATCAAATTTGTTACAGCCAAACTTCTAAAAGCCATTCTAAGCATTTTTACCGAAGGGTTTCTATTGTATCCTCTTGATGAAATATAGAAAACAAATTTTCTAACACGCCTTGATAGAGACATTTATATAACTCCAATATAGCTGTAACCATTTGTATTAGGCCGTGAAAACAAGGGGGAGTTGTTT
Source organism: Vesta saturnalis (assembly GCA_036346205.1). Classification (NCBI taxonomy): domain Eukaryota; kingdom Metazoa; phylum Arthropoda; class Insecta; order Coleoptera; family Lampyridae; genus Vesta; species Vesta saturnalis. The sequence continues at coordinate 6,229,652 of JARFJB010001921.1, forward strand.
GCGTTCGGTTATCGTTCACCTCTACCAAGTTTTTATTGATACATAGTCCTTCAATGAGTGTTTTTCAATTTGTGGGTTTTTGTTTGATAAAGCACATTTAAATGGGTTCCTATTAAATAAGGTTCTTGAATTAAGGGAGTCATACAGCCGATCCATATCGAGTACAAATTGCGCAGTACACAACGCTGAGTTGCTTTACAAATCACCAGTCATTACTGCCGTTTTTATTGCACAAACGACGCTTCTGCTAAACACTTGAGTGGTTAATCCCATAGAAAGCTTTTCAAATGGATTGGGGTTTAAATGCGCATTAGTTAGCTTTATCAGCGCATCACCTCCTTGAGATTTGCAGTTATTTGAAGTTATACGTTGTGCGAATATCAATCAATCAAATCAATCTTTTTGCGATTAAGTAGAAAACAAACATTTATTAGGGTGGCCCATAAAAAACGTCATTTTTTTGAGTTTCTTATTGAGCCCTTCTGCTCCTATCTAGAAAACATTTTACATGTTAATGCTATGCAGTATTAAAAGCTAACCAAGCAGGCGAATGTCCCCGTCTAATTTTCTTCTGATATTCTTTTGTTTCTAACTAGCAATAAACGTCAAAATGACTGACGAAAAATACAAAACTATTGCGTCATTACTGGAAACAAAATGTTTCTGCAACCGCCGCAGTTAAAAAAATATGCGAAGTGGAAGGGGAAGGAATAGTGAACATTCGTACAGCGCAGCGCTGGTTTCGAAAATTTACTGGCGGAGATACAAGTCTAAATAGAAAACAAGGTTCTGATCGGCCCAATTCGTTAAGTAAAGCTGAACTTGGAGATGTTGTTGAAGCAAATCCATCGGCAAGTACCCGTAAGTTGTCAGCAGAACTTGGCTATTCCAAAGAAACCGTAAGGCGACGTTTGCATCAATTTGGAAAAGACAATAGACTCTGTAGAGAAGTTCCTCACAACTTAACCCCAGCAATGGCAGAAAGGCGAGTTCAGGTTTGTAATCAACTGCTTTACAATCCTTGGGATAAACGTTTCTTTAAATGGATCGTTACTTGCGATGAAAAGTGGTTTTACTTCAATAATCCTAGCACAGAAAATCAGTGAATTACTGTTGGGCAACCTGCATTGCCGGTTTCCAAACGAGAAAGGTTCCAAAGGAAGGTTATACTTTGTGTATGGTAGAATTTTGAAGTGGTTATTCACTTTGAGTTAGTTCCTGATGGGCAGACGATTGATGCTAACCTTTACAGTCAACAGTTGGACAGGATGCATGATGCTCTAAGTCGACGTTACCTTGGATTGGTGAACAGAGGACGGGAAATTCTGCAACAAGACAACGCCAGACCTCATACTGAAGCTGAAGCTTGTATATATGCACAGCTTCTCCTTATTCAGTCTGTCGTATGCTTTCTCCAGATCTACAAACGCACAGTACATCTTCCTTTTTACCATTAAACACTTCTCGATCATCTGCTGGAGAGCAGCATCTGATCGTCACATTCTCTCCCTGGCATGAAGCCACCCTGCACATAACAAAACTTTGTTTGTGTAGTTTCTCGTACTCTATCAATCAGTATTCTTCCAAATACTTTACCAGGCACGCTGAACAAACTTATTCCTCTGTAGTTCTTGCAATCACTCTAGTTCCCCTTACCCCTATACAGTGGTACAATGATCACGCTCTTCCAATCCCTCGGCACTTTTCCACACATAAGGCATACATTGAATAATTCACACCATCTTGGTATAAGCTTTGTACCCCCATACTTTAGCAATTCACCGTTCTACGCCTGCTCCCTTGCCGGTTTTCAACCTTCCTACCGTTTTCTGTACCTCATTTATCCCAATATCCTCAGTTTCATTCACCATTCCTTATACATTCTCCTTATCTAACCCTGCAGTCTTATTTTCCACACTACTGTACAGCTTTCGGAAATATTCTTGCCAGCATTTCCTCACTTCACAATCGTCCCATACTATTTCGTTGCTCGTATTCATCACTCCTGCAGCGTTATGTTTTGGGCCACGTTTTGTATTTTTGACCCACTTCCAGAAGAGTTTTTTCTCTCCTTCCACAGCCATCGCTTCCTCTGTACATATTCTCACTGCCTCCTTCACTTCTTTGTTTCTTAATCTGTACACCTCATACAATCGCTTTTTCTCAATCTTATTTTTTGTAGCAATCATTGTCTCGTACGCATCTTTTTTCTTACATACTGCCTATTTTACCGACTCATTCCACCAAGAACATTTTTCCTGTGTACTTACACTCGCCCTTCCACATATCCGTACGGCACAATTGACGACACAGTTTTTCAAGCTTGTCCAATCACTTTCAACGTCAGTGTCTTTTATTTGTTCGTTTGACACTGTTTCATTAACATTCAACTCTTTACTCACAGCATCTGTGCATTCCATTCTCGCACCATTATCTACTAGTTTGTCTACCCTAAATCAGTATGTTCGTACTACGTTTGCTTTCCTTCTCCAGACTCACTTTTGCCCTAAACACACTCTCGATATAACCAAAAAGTGGTCCGATCCACACTCCGATCCGCGCATTACTTTTGTGTCTTTTACCAGGTTTCTAAGCCGTTCATCATACACTACCAATTCTATCATACTTTTAGATTCACCTCTTTGACATGTATACATATGCACATTTTTATGTTTAAACCACGTATTGGATACAAACAGGCTTCTCTCCACACAGATGCTCATTGACTCTTTGGTCTCCGAACTTTCCTAGAACGCGTTCATTATGTTCTCTCTGTACACCTACCCATCCCCCACTACCATCACTCTTCCGTTTGGCTTACATAGGTTCAACACGTTCTCTACTTCATTCCAGAAATTCTCACGCTCCTGCTCTCTTTCTCCATTCACCGGTGCATAGCATGCAATAAGAAAAATGACATCTTTTCATTCTTTCACTTACGATCACCCCAACTCCTTTTGCGTCATGCGCTTCAGTCTCAACTCCTGACCATAGTGCAAAGCTGCCATCCTCCATCTCCACAGCATCCTTTCCTTTGCGCTTTGTCTCTGATACATACAGAATATCAATGTGCCATTCGTACATTACATTCGCAGTTTCAAATTCTTTACCATGCATACCTCTAACATTCCACGTATCTACTCGCCATTCATTCCTTGCACAGTGGTCAGCAACGGGGCCTGCCTGTTTCGACCTTGACCGCCTCTTGTAGTCAGGTCGATCAAAGGCAATTGTATTGTCCTCTTGAGTAATACTATAGCGAGCAGACCGTTTACTGGCCAAATGGTGCCCCGGACGATGCAGCATTCCCTACTAACGGTATCGTCCCACTACCGGACACTTATTTGTCTACTGCCTCGACATGTAAGGAAGTCAGAAGTAGAAATATAGACAGAGGCAAGAAAGATATAAATAATAGAGTGTATACTTACTGTATGGATATTTAAATGTACATATATACATATACATTTTTCACTTACATACCCTTCAATCACATCACGTTTCAACCAGATTGCTCTCTACGCGATTCCTGGCTCTCGCGACTGACACCGGACTTGCTGTTATTTATTTGTGACCAAATGATTCAATTATTTTTAATTTAGCTTTCCGAGTTATAATTATTTCTTTGTTATTTAATTTAATATTTATTTATCAACTCTGTTTTATTATTGTTGCGACCCGTGACAACTTAAACGTTTCCATCCTCTAAGTTTCTTTTTTTTATTCAATTGAAGGGTAACAATAAATAACGACAATGTCCCTGTTAGCTCTCCCGACATTAATTGTTTACTTTTAGGATTAATTAATTACAATTAAGATCCAGCGTGGTAACAAAGGTAAAAGTTAGCTTGAAATTTTGAATTTGCAGTCAAGGAAAAATATTGTATAAGACAATATGCAACACACTGTTATAATTAAACTTAGAATCACTAATAGTACCAAAAATAAAAATTGGATCATCCTTCAAATTTGAAAACAAAGAAAAAATAATGTTCAAAAACTTACCACTTAATACGGAACTGCCCTGTAGAGTCACATCCTTTGTATTTATATTTGACAAAATTCTACTGTTTAGATTATTATTATTTTTGTTTATTAGTAATATTCAAACCGATAAAATCTGTTCAGTACCTTTCTACTTGCATTTAGATTAGATTGTTCCCTAACGCGACTTGCTATTGTTTATTTACGAAAAGAAATTATTTAATTAATTTCATTTAGAAGTTAAGAGTCCGTTATTTGTTTATTTTATCAATTTATTTGCTTTTTTTTACTTTGGACTACTGATTTGATCTAGTTATTTATTTTTATCATTTAAGCTAATAAAACAGTTCTTATGACAATGCTTACGTTTCAATTTGTTGTAGAAAGGGGTTCATTACAAGGATGAACCACATCTGGTATTTTTCCTACAGATACGTATTTATGATTGCTTTCTTTACCTTGCGCTACTGTGCCATAACATAAGTTATTTTTTATTAGTTCTCTATAGTTCATTGTTATTGTAAAGCTTTTTACCTGTTTGAGTTCAATCCTTAGACAAAAGGGTGGTATTTATTTATGCTTTAAGTTTACTTTACAATTTTACTGGTTTAAACAATCACATCTGGTGTGGGTTTAAAAGAGCCGCATTTTTTCGTAGAAAAATGGTAATTTATATTTGTTTCTACCGCTGGCCCTATTTCTATTAATAATTTTCGAGTATTATCATTAATATATGAAGGCCATGCAATAGGATCACGCAACATTTGCTGAAATTCGTAGTCATTTGTTTGATTCTGGTTTCTATCAGGTTCTTGGTTAGCTTTGGCAGTAGATCCTGCTGCTTCTTTTACTGCTGCGGTTTCTTTTTCTGCTGTTGTTACTGTTATTGCTGCTACATCCACTGCTACTCCTGCTGCTTCCGCTGCTAATGAATTTTGTGCCGAATGTGATGTTAATACGTATTTCGTATTCGTATCCGTATCACAAAGATGAGAAGAAATTTCAGCAATAGAATTAGGTACAAGAAATTTCTCAATACTGTCCTTTTCCTTTTGCCTTTTGTTTTCTGCCTTGATTTTCAGAAAACTGTTTACTACCTACCATCTTTTATTCTTTGAATTAATAGGATAAAAATATTAAAAATTAGCAATAAGTTGTTTTGAATATCATTTACTGTTACAAAAGGTTATTTGTTTTTTAAATTTCAAACTTATTTTTTAATGTGACTGATCACACATTCATAATTACATATGGTGCATTAAAACAAATTGTATTGATTCTTGGACTTTTTAAAAATAAATTAATAAAATAATAAATAAATATTATTATTTCTATGATTATATATATTTTTAAGTTAAAAATTGTATTAAACTGAATATTTATACGTTAATTTCATATTGAACAAACATGAATTGCTTATATAACAGTTTATTGCAATTCATAAATAATTGTTATAAAGAAAGAAAATTTCAACTTACCAAATTATATATTGTAGTATAAAAATATATGATAACAATAACACCACTATGGCACTATGGTCTACCACTATTATAAAAAAGAAAATAATATCTGAAAAAACACTTTTTTCTTAACAAACTAACTAACAAACTGTTCCTTTCAAAATCTTGAATAAAATGATGTGAGTGTACAAAAAATTATTTAAATATAATTTTGCATCCCTAGAAAAATAAGTATCTGGCACTCAAATATTAACTATTTAAATGCAGAAATACGAACAAAGTTTATTGAACATCATTTAAATACCCTATTAAATACAAATTTTTGCAATTTCTGGGTAAATTTAGTCATCTGTTTTGTATTAAACGAAAAACTACAAATGAAAGAGAAATATACTATGTGTTTGTGTATATTTTGCTTTTTTTTAAATTTCATTTTTAAAGTAGGCGATGTGGATCATAAAATGACCCTAAATGGTGACACATTTTTATTTATTGTGCTATGCCGCAGGTGCATAAACCACCAATCCAGGAAATCTGACCTGACTATTGACTAATTCCTAGAAAAATCTCTATTTATGTTGTATTTTATCTTATTATATTTATGTATTAAAAATTTTAAAACGTGCTAATAATTTTTGGCGCCCAAAAGACGAAGCGCCCCGAAGCAATGCTTACTTCGCTTACCGCCTTGGGCCGACTTGTAATTTCAACTGTTCCTTGACTTCTCTCATATCAAATTACGTGCTACTTCGTAGGTAAATGCCACTGCCTAACCCTTACCCGTTTTTAAAAATTACATTCCTAACTAATTTGGCAGTAAAAAAATTCTGTTAAAAATCAAAAGGCTATCTACACAAAAAAGAAAATTCGTTTATCATTAACCTGTAATCCCAACTGTATAGTATTGCAACTACAGTTAAAATTGTACGGTTCCTAATAAATAATTGCATTCAAATTCTCACATTCAGACAATAATACATCTATATTCATTCATAAACAATTCACAAACCCGCATTTTTTAACAAACCTTAAGCTACTTGAGATATGAATAATTAATATAATCAATTTTCATTAATTACATCGATTACTACACGATAATTTCCGCTAATTAAAAATTTTTCTTTTTTAAGATTTATTACGTATTGTTTGAATTTATCAATTATTTTATTATGTTACTTTAATAAAACCTTAGCTATTTTGTTTGTAAAACTGCTTAAGTATCTTATATGTTTGTTGCATTTCATTGCAACAAAATGATTCCTGCCATCTAGCACTAAAGAGCCACATTAATCTTGTCGCCATTTATCTAAACCTTGTCTGCAAAAACTGGTTTCCTATTTTATACATTGCTTTATCTAACTATAAGTATATATAAACAAAGATCATACTTACACACTTACACCGTGATGATCCCGAAGCCCAAAAAGAACCACAGCCACCCTCAAAACTACATCTGCAAGACTTTTTGACAAGGTTTGTCACCACGGACTCCTCTTCAAGATGTTGGAACGCGGGATCTCGCTATCCATGGTGAAAATGATCCGATCCTACCTCACCAGTCGATGCTTCAAGACGAGACTAACCCACTGCAGGTCGCTTCCCAGGAGAACCACCGCGGGAGTTCCTTAAGGTTTGATACTCGCCCCAACGCTTTTCAATCTCTATGTTTCAGATTTGCCGAAGACCGACGGAACCACCCTATCCACCTACGCGGATGACACTGCAGTCCTCGCCTAGTCACACAACAACCACCAGGCGGGCAAGATCCTACAAAGAGCAGCGGAAGGATGGTACTCTAAATGGCGCATCGGAATCAACCCCGAGAAAAGTACCACGGTCCTGTTCACCCGAAGACACATGAGGTCCATGAGGAACATCTCCATGTTCGGCCAGGATATCCCATGGAGGGATTCCGTGAAGTACCTGGGAGTCCTCATGGACAGGAAGCTCCTATGGAACCCGCACGTCGCAGACAGAAGAGCCAAGGCCTACGGCATCATCAAGAAGATGTATCTGTTCATGGGGCGGAACGGCGTCCTAACGACCGACAACAAGATGCTGATCTACAAGTCGATCATCCGCCCGATGCTACATCCACAACAAGTGTCTCCGAATCATCACCGATGTTCCCTGGTACGTCAGGAACGACCGACTCCACAAGGACCTCAAGATTGCCACCTAATGGACTTCATGAAAACCGCCGCAGTCAACCAGGAGATGGTACTAGCGGCCCACAACTAATGTGTTTGTCAAGATATTTAGCAATAAATAAATCGCGAGTTTCTTGTTGCGTTTTTTTGCGCGTCGCTGTATCCAATAAAAATAAGTATTTCTATGCGTTGAGTTTCAGTTAAAAGCAACGTATTTAAATTTATGATATTGTACGTACTATAGCAACTAATCTGCAGTCGAAAAGCTTGTACTAAATAATAAAGAACACCTGAACGATACCTCTACGCAAAACAAAGACTTGTTTTAATCAGCAACTAACGTCAGTAACATATAGATTGACAAGAGAACTAAACTTCATTACAACAGATGCCATATATTTTAGGTTTTTTACCTTTTTTGATTCCTGTTTTGAAGTGATATTGTTTAATTAGGTGAAACGTATTTAGATCATTCAAATTTTTCAAGGGCAAAGGTGGTTCATGCGCACTCTATCGCTATATTTTAGTATTTTTTACTGAAAATCGGATACGTATAACTAAAAGGTTTCGTCTTATTAAAAGTTATTCTGGTCGTCACTTTAAATAAATAAAAAAAGTGTTGGTGTAAAAATATTTTTATAGTTTAAAATGAGAAATATTATGGAAATTGTTCTGCCAAAACAAACATCCAATTAAATCCATCCATGTTAGTGACATGCACGAAGTTAACCAGTCAAAGCAAGCTTATACTGAAAACAGCCAATAAGTAAAAATCATTTATGTCATTTCATTTACTGAGCAATATACTTTATTGGCAAATATCGTATTTTCCAAAATTGTGTTTTCAATTAATTTTGAATATTAAATAGTTTAGAATACGTAATTCAATTCAATTCAATTCAATATAGTTTATTCATATTATGGAACAATTATTTTGATTATGGGAATATTAACAATTTCAGTCGACTGCTCAGGCGAGGGTAGCCTCTTTAGCCGGTTGATTACATAGTTTTTGTGATATAATTACATTTAATTCTTTATAAGTTTATAACATGTTATACTTAATGTCTAGAGCAAAACAAAAAAGAAAAAAAACATGTTTAATTTGGTTTTACTTTACTTAATTTAGTAGTATTTCTTTTATTCTATGAGGATCGTCGTGGGCGGGAATCGTAGGTGGGTGGTGTTTTCTTAGAAGCAGGAGGGCTGGTTCCTCGGAGCACCAAAATGGATCGGGATCCCGGACGTCGGTATAGCTTCTTGTGGGTGTTACGTGTAGTGAATAGAAAAGATTATTAGTATTATTATTATTGTTCTTGTTAATTGAATTGTATTGTGTTGTAGAAGTGATGGTTTGATGTGAATTTTGAGTAGGGAGTGGTAGACTGCTTTAGTATGTAAAATTTAATGTATTGATACTTATCCCGGCATCCCTACTCATCGCCGTTCCGGAGGTATTTACACGAAAAGGGCAAACACCTCCTGACCGTGTATGATGATTACTCGCCACTGGTCAGTCGCAGTTTATGCCGAACCTAAGGCCGCTGCTACCCGTCTGATGACAGGTAGGACCTTCGCCATATCTAAGTCTCCGAGGAAGTCGAGAACAGCGTCGAATCCTAAAGCGGATGAAGCGGGCTTTTTTACGTCTGCGGCATCACTACTTCAGCCATATCGCTACCGCTCGCCGTCGATTTGGCCTAACTAACGCCGGTTCGGACTAGAGGGGGTGCCGCTGTGGGCGGTGTCCTCTTCTGTCGCTGTTGAGGTGGATCTTCGGTTTTCTTCCGCTGTGGGAGACGCGATGGTGGAGCTTTTGCCTTCTTCCTCTGCGGGAGACGTGGGTACCTACGGCAACCCCTGAAGTTGGCCGGATGATCACCACCACAGTTTACGCACTTTGGCTGGTCCTGGTCTCCGGCTCAAGTCTTCAATGGAGACACGTAGGCGCGCTACGTACTCCACCTGCCGGATCTTCTTCAGGTCCTCTTCGGATGCCAACTGGACCAGCAGAAGCGGGATTGATTTGCCTTATTTCTTGATTCTGAAACAAGAGATTATATCAATATCGTGATTTTTAAGCTCAGAGGTAACGTCGGCCGCGGAGATTTCTATGGGTATTCTCCGCAGAACCACCTTGAATGAACGTTCCCTCTTTGTCTAATAGGTATCGTACGGTGTACCATGCCTATCCATATAACGCATTAGCCTGTCACGGTCCTTGGCAGTGGCAGGATGTATCCGGTATCCCTCGGAGATTGCTTTCACACATGTGAAGACGATCCCTCGGTGGTCTAATTTCCGGGAGAAGGTAACCCAGTTCTCCCTCTCACGAAGGATTACTGGCGGCACCCTCTCCCTGATGGCGCGAAACTCTTCTACGTCGGGGCAGTCCCTGGTGTCGACAATGGCCTCTAACGCGTTGATCACCGTTGTGGGCGTGGTCGGGCGGTCACTTGGTGTTTGCTTCGGCTTCTTCCTCTGGAGCCGGAACCCGTTGGACGGTGGTGACTCTTATGATGCAGCGACAGTGTTCTTCCATTTTTTTGAGTTCTCTCTTCTTTTTCCTCTTGCTCTTTTTGAAGTTGGAGGGACAGGGCACGAAGTGGACCTGCTCATCGGTCAGCACGACGTCATCGGGTAGTGGGAAATACTAGAGCTCGTGACAACTCCGAAAAGCGCACGGGTGTCGCTGCTGGAACGGTTACAGTGCTAAAACGCGATGTTCACTGATCTGCTTGCAGACAGCGAATGAATGTCGAATACGTAATAATGTGTATCTAGTTTTAAATAACTAATTTATTTCAGTTGTGTTGCGATTTCAAACTTGTCACTAGATTGTGAAATGTGTTCTAATCTAATATCCCCCGGGCATTGATAAATAAGTAATAATTTTATCACAACTTACTCAAGCACGTTGCTTTTGGCTAACCGCCCTCCGCCTTGTGTGCCGGGTTGTAACCAAACAACGTGCTTTTGAAAACTGTAATAAAATTATTTCGTATAATTATCAATGCCCATGGGATATTAATACCTATAACATGAATGACAATTTTAATTTACCGACACTTTATGGCCGCTTATTACAACGGTTTATTTTTATTTTTGTATGAACGTATAAAAACTATTGTACATTCCTGCCAAAAGTGTTCATTACACTCCACCTTCTGTCCCAATCGGCGTAAAGGCCTCGTTGAACTTAGTCGCGTGCAATAAACGCTTACTTTTTGCACTGTTAACATAAATAACGATTATTGCGACTATAAAACCCATGCAACAACTTACTCAATTATCGTAATTCATTAACTAAATTTTTTGCCAAAATTGATCCAAAAAATTCTACTTTTTGTAAACACCACAATAACAAACATTCACCCATAAAGCTGTCTCAGATTATCAGAAGCAAAAAAAGTATTCATTCATTAAAGTAGCCCCGAAATAGTCTCATTACAAATTTGAAACCTGCTTATGTAACTAAATGTAAGTGACTACTGTATTAACGTAAGGTAATAAAATGTTTAATTGCCTTGTTTACCAAAAAGTTTTACTTTGGCAACGACTTCAAAATAATAGCAAATGCGTTAATTTTCAATTATCGAAATAGTGCTATTAAGTTGGGAGCGTAACTTAACAGTAAATGTAGGCTAAATTTTGTCCATTTAGTAATAGGTAAGAAAATATAGCCTCTATTGTAAAGACATAAAATTTAGATAATACGATTTAGGATATTAGTAATTCCCGATGAATTTTACGATTTGAAACACAGCCAATACTTATAAGAATTTAACGAAATATTTTGTATAGGAACACGTGTAAAAACTATAATAATTAGTTGCCAATTATGTATTTAACTGATAGACATTTTATTTTTGTTACATTTTAATTGAAAATTGGTTGCCCTAGTAACGAGTAATTTTCTAATTTTAAAAGTTAAGCCAGTAACTAAATGCATTGATTAGAAAGCTAATTAATAAATTAATAATAAATGTTAAGTATATAACTATTTTTGAGCTTGTTGTAATCATATCTCTTATAAAAGTGGGCGAAATGATATTGCAACAGCTATACCAAAAATGATACAATGTGTAGAGGTTAGGTTAGTAATAGTATAGTAATTTTCACGAGTCAGAGCAGTTGCGTCACTAATATTAATACTGTCAGAGGACGCCGATGTTGTCAGATTGTGAAAAATAAGAACTTCAGGGGTTATGTTTATTTTATCACAATATTAAAATTTAAGTTATGTTATATCCATAGACCTTTTACTACTGGACAAATAATAACCCATATAGCCAATAAGTGGTTTATCAAATGCGCATGCTCATTAATTTGGCGGCAAATTTAAAATCCAAATTTGTATAAAACTTTCCATCCAAATTGAAAATACAAAACAATTTATTCTTACAACTCCAGAGGTACAATTTTAAGTTATTTTATAAACACTTCATGCATTAGACAAATTAACAATTAATAACATAATAATTGGTGTTTATTACATTTGTGGTAAAAAACTTTGTCAAAACAACATTAACAATACAAGGGCTGCACTCCGATATTATTTAGTAGTTGTAAAGATGTTATCATATAAGTAAATTCCTCACAGCCTGACAAACTCCCAAACACAGCAAATGGTAGAATGGCGCAAGAAAACCGTAAAAAATGTGTAACGTACTGCAGGGCAGTCTTGCGACTGCACAACTCAAATTCAAGAACAAAGTTAATACGCGAATCTAATTAAGCCAAATGATCGTCAAGAAAAACAAGGTAGAACCACTGACGTTGTGTGAAGGAGTTGTTACAGAATATATGTGTTGCGGATATCTAAGAAAGGATAAAATAATGGTAACACAATAAAACTCAGTATATAAATTACATATATATATATATATATATATATATATATATATATAAATATATAAATATATTATATAGAAATATGGCTCACCATGGTGTTGTAATATGTTTCTTATATTAATTTCTAAGAGAACGTTCTACCTTCTAATTTCTAATTAACTTATATTTAGAATTGACCTACGTCATCGATACATCAAAAAAGGATGGTTACAATTTCAAGTGCATTTTGAGCAACCGATGTATGTTATCGACTGTTTAAACACAATGAAAAGAGACAACCTATAAAAATGCTTGTAATTTTTATCTAAGAACAGATGTATTAAGTTTGATTTTTAGTCATTTATTATTATGAATATAAGTTGACTCATATTCTTCATATTAAACCATTCGTTACTAGATGATGACGTAGGTCAATTCTTTACTGGCAAAGATTATAGGTGATGACCAGTTGTGGTACATCACAAATGTAACTACTATTACTTTCTAAAAATTTACAGCATCCCCTCGTATCACTGATTGTTAAATAAGATTAACTTTGTATACTTATTCCTAATATTAGAATCCTTTTGTGAAGCTTGTTTTGCTTCATAATACAACCTAATTTCTATATATATCTTACTCACTAACTTAATTAATTGAATTTTATGATTATCAAATAAATCTTGCGTAAGAACATGTTCCAACATTTCTGACATGCTAACAGAATTACAAGATTTAATGATAAGCAATTGTTTTATATTTTTTGCTTAAATATTATGGAATAATGCTGCCTAAATATTCTTTCTGCAAGTAAGCAAATACTACAAACATCTTCTGATGGAATTGTGAGTCTTCCTCTGTTTTTATTTTTATTAAAAGGGAATTGTTGTCATTATCTATTAAATGTTCTTTACAAACATCACATAAATGACTCTTTAATAATTTCCGTATGATAAAGCCACTTATATATTTTGTTACATTATCAATAAAAGGTGACAAGGCCCATGCAGTGGTAATATAATCATGTTCCAAAACATCCATTTCTACGTTTAAGTTACAAAATTCAGCACTATAATTATGTGATACACTAGAAACATGTAAAATGCTTACATCCTTGATTAAACAATTTCCATTTTCTGAGGCATTTACTTCATGTCGTATAAGTAATCTTTTATACACAGTTTCAAATTGCTTTGCATTAGGGTTGTTGTTAAATCCTCCACTACCACGTATAGCCGAAAAAAAGTTTTCCAAATGGTCTTGACTGAGTTTAAACGACAATAGGTAATCTAGTCCCATCGGTAGAAATGTTTTGAATAAATTAAATATGTTAATCAAGCAAATTATGAAGCCTAAAAATCCAGTTTTTCTATTACTCTCGATCAAATTAATTCCTTCCGTATTTTTAAGATGTGCTATATAATATTCCAGCTTTTTAGCAGCATCTTGCAAAAAATCCAAATTTGTATTATTTATTGGTATATTAAAGGGTTTCTTAGAAAATTTATTTTTACAGTTTAATATATCAAAAATATTACATATGACCTTTCGGAATTGGCAACTTGCGGTTCACCATTAGGCGTAATATTTAACAAAAATGCAGATGTTAAACTTGCAGTATTAACAGTAATATCTTGTATACTATTTTTATTTGCAACCTGGTTTTGATCAACTCCATTTAATAAGTTATTCACTACAGTCACCGTGGCAGTCTTTGTACCCCTATTTGCATGTCTTTTGCCACTTTCCTCTTGATATTTTAGCGAACTGGTTGAACAATATATAAATCAAACTATTTTCAATAAAATATAAACGTTTATAACATACCGTAAAGTTGGTTTATCTAGAGGCAATGTTGGAACCACGTTTGTCTTCAATTTTAGTAAACCACCATGCATTCTATTGCCAATCACTTCGTCGTTGGAGAAATGTTTTGAGCATAATTTATAATTTGGCAATACATGTTCTATTTCCATACCACAGTAGTTCGCCTACAAAGTCAAAAAATTAAGGTTTTTTGGAAATCTATTAAAATGGTTTGGTTTATTAATGATTTGCTAATAAAAGGCATTAATTAAATGTAAGATACTTACTTAAAATAACTAGCAGATTCTTCACTAGGTCCACAAATAACACAACGCTGTACCATTGTAATAACTCAATATTATAATCACAAAATAAATCGCAATCACTTTTTGAGGTTAAAAACAAAAAATTTTCTGATGTAAATGCGACTATGTCCTATCTCATTGAATTATACCTAAAACGACAAAGAAAGAGAATATAATTAATTATCAGGCACGTTTACACACAACATCATCGTCGCGCATGTCTCTTTGGTGCATGAATTATCCATAAGGAGAAACATATATTTCTATCTCACAATGTTGGCCACACATTCGACAGTTTATTCTCTGTCCAGTAGTAAAAGGTCTATGGTTATATCAAATGTTTAATGTCAAAAATGCTTGACAATACCGGACAGAATTGCCAACCTAAACTAGTTATATCTGCATCCTCTCGTGCACAATAGGCGGGTTCTAAAGATGGTAATTAAACGAAACTAGAGCCATTCATTATCTTTAATTTCTCAAATATATAAAGTAGTTCGGATAACAATATGTTTTTTTTTCGTATACCCTCAAATATAAAACATCAAAAGGTCAACGTTCGGCATGTTGTGCTTTTTATTTCCGAAAAGGCGAGAGTGCTGTTGAAGAAAGAAAAACCTTGTGTGACGTAAATAGATATGTGTTGAAAGAACGCCAGTACCAAAACTGGTTCGCACATTTTATTTCGGAAATTTCGATATTGAACAGGTACCACGTTCAGGAAGGCCACTTGAAGATAGTGATAAAATAGTGATTCTCAAACGCCAAGAGGGCACTTATTTACAATAATGTCGATATTCAGGATGATTCCTGTTTGGTGAGATTTTAATATGATTGATTTTTTGAGCTTCTACTACACAATTCCACAATTGGTTGAAAAGAACCGTGCATTCAAGTCGAAAATTGACGTACTCCATTAGCCAGAAAAAGGTCTGCATTGATCAGAAAATTTTTAGTATTGAACCATGACAATAAACCTCACAGAAGTTCGGTAACTCGTCAGGAGATGTTACAGCGTATTACACGTGCCAACCTCATTAGGCGTCGTGAAGGCTTATCAAGGTAAGTGGGTTGCCAAGCTAACTGCAGTGGAAATGGGCGAATTCAATGTCTGACGTAAAATGGTTGAAATTTAGGTTCAAACAGGTTACACTTACCATAAAGCAATAAATGACAACATTCAATCCGAGAAAAATAGTCTCTAGGCGCCACCACAATCTGAAATTTCTCTAGGCAAGTTGTGAAATAAATCCTACCTGACTGTGGATGACAGAATTGTAGTCTTCTCGATAAAATCATACACAATTTAAGTTCAATCATTCAATTCATACAACACCCTTTCGCGTTAAAAAAGCCCGTCAAATTTCGTCTCAGTAATTTGAATAAATCTATCTTAATCCTAAAACAACAAATACATACACGTAAATTCAATTTTAAAAATATTTAAGTTCAGTTAACATTAAAAATAAATTTATCCAAAGCTTAATAAAATTTTAAAACATACCTTATCGTAAACATATTTATCACACCCTGTATACTCCTAAAACTCAAGTAGTGAGCCGCTATCTGGATACTTTTATATTTACCCTCGTATACGCATAAACTAATATTTATAACTGTCATAAAAACTCTGAAATAAATCAATATCACCCAATTTGGAAAAATAATAATTCATTATATTACATTAACTCATATCTTAAAAATTGAAAAATATAACGCTCAATGCGTCTTAATTAATCATAAATCTTCTCTAATACTGTTTGCAATTTTTATCGTCAAATGGTAGTTAAACGTTCGTAGGTATGAATCGTGATTCAAATCTGAAACTTCTACTTAATCAATAAATCGTGACCAGTATTGTGTACTCAATGACCCTTTATGAATGCAAAGCAATTAAATTTTGTAATCGATCTGACTCAAGACAAGCAATCTTCAAATCAGTCATATATCCAAGATTTCAAAAGCTTTATTATTCTTAAATAATGAAATCTTAAAATTTAATACTTATTCCCTTTAAACTGTAGAATGAACCATTATTTTAATAAAGTCTATTTAAACTATTTAAACAAAAGAATAAGTTAACTATACTCTGTAAAAATAAAGATTTTCTATTTCGGCTTAGCGCATTATTACTCTGAGACATTGGAAATATACAGCCGTTTCTTTCTCGCGACAATGGAAATGTAATCCTATTCCAGAAGTTACCAAACGTTTTCTTATAATTTCGATCAAAGCAAATGAAGATTGTAGTAATGATTCTGGTTTCGAGTTTTAAAGTATCATTACAAAATTATATTTGAAGATTTCAAAAAACCATTACGTACCTAAAACCAAGAAATGTAATTTGTAATGTGTGCGTCTTAGTTCTAATTTTGTTTTGTTTTATTTACAAGAATGTACGTTATGTTCTGCATGTACAATTAATGTCACTATTAGTAAACAATAAAAACTGGTTTATGCATATCAATTCCTTTTTAATTACCAATTAATGATTTGGTTATTGCACATTTCAAAGAAATGAATTATATTAAGTAATAAACCTCTGCATCCACACACAAAAAAAACTTTGCAACATAGTTAAAATTAAAAATTGTTCAAAACGTTTTATAACTTCTGGAATAGAATTAAAATTCCATTGTGTTTACCTCTCGCGAGCGGCCTTAAGTCATTGAGCAGGTAATTTACGCTTTCACGTTTCTATTGAAACCCAAACGTTAGAAAGAAACGGCTGTATATTCCCAATGTCTCAGAGTAATAAAGCGCTAAGCCGAAATAGAAAATCTTTATTTTTACAGACTATAACAGTACTCTATTAACCAAATCTCTGAAAAATATTTACACATACAAAAAAAAACAATTCTTATAGATTAATCCCTACTACTTATGTTCTAGCGTATACACACACGAAACAATAAACAGTGGTAAAAGAAATTGATTGCTCCTAAAAGGCCTAATTAATATAGGTCAATCGTTCACCACTCAAAAATACCTAAAATAATTGCTGAACCCCTTTATCGGATATACTGTCCTATCCACTGAGATTGATTTGGTTTAATTAATCCAGAGTATGTATGTACACTTACACTATTAATAACCGGCCTTTAACGGTGTTAACACTGTCCGTCGCATCATAAGGGCTGACTGAAATGTCCGCTTTCATTCACACCTTTTTAACGCGTGTACAAATTGGGTAATTTGATTTACTGAATGCGCTCCTAAATCTTTCTCCCAGAATATTTTAATTACACTTGAGTAAATTCTTAATTGTCTATAAATGGTCGAATATGTGCTGTTAATAAACGCACATATATTTACCTCAGTATTATTAATGTTCAATACTGTAAATTTACAATACGTAACACCATTAGGTATATAAAGGATCACTTTAAAAGCTTCTTTTCGATCGCGCGGGTGTTATGCACAATACCTTTGTAATTCAACGATTGCTGTTTATTACAAATATGTTTAAACACTTTTCAAGTTTTTGGAAAAGTTTAATAACAATTTCCAACTCACTCTTTTTATTTGTAAACATTTTAAATACTTTATCCCGAAAATGGGTTTTTGCAGTGCAACTATATATATATATATATATATATATATATATATATATATATATATATATATATATATATATATATATATATATATATATATATATATATATATATATATATATATATATATATATATATATATATATATATATATATATGGCAACTTGTTATTACGGGCTTTAACATGGCAGAGTCAGTTGTGGAAGTCAATTAGACGTTTTCCTATTTTTATAGCCATCATCAACTCATTTTTTCAAATATGGTCCTGATATTTTGAAAACTGATTTTGAAAGGTTTTTTTATTACAAATTCAGCAATGTATCACATTTGATATCCATCGCGTTTTGAACCTTTTATAAACCATCATCACAAAATTTTTGAATTCAGACCTGCATTTTCAAGAAGTTGATGCAGTAACTTCCCCATATGATTAGTTGTTCAAAAAATTAAAAGTACATGTGAAAGAGCAAATTCTACATCTGCTGACAATTTTTTTATATTAATATAATTTTTATTGGGTGAGAGATAAACTTTAGGTCCTAACGATAACAAACTTATCCGACCATACAACAAAAATCCAACAAACTTGTCTCTAAATTAAAAAATCAATACGATATCACTGATGAAGTTGCCAAGACGTTAACTTTCTATCAAGGTATAATCACCTAAATTTTATGCTGTACCAAAAATTCATAAATCAACATTAGCATTAAGATCTATTATATCGTCTATAGAATCTCCTAATATCAAATTAACACAATTTTTAACAGATATTTTAACTAGAGCTTACAACCAAGACAGTACATATTACATTCTTGATTCCTTTCAGTTTTCAACGTTACTCAACAATTATAAATTACCCAATAATTATAAAATGCTTAGTTTAGATATAAAAAATATTTCGGCTTCTACAACAAAAAACAACTGTCTTGACAATATTTTTATAAATTTCAGTACAGACAACTTTTCATCAAATACTTTAAACACTAGCCTCTCCGATCATTGTGGTCAGACAATTAAGGTTAGTTTGATGGACATCAGTACCACAACCACCACTACCATAGTACATAGACCAATAACTTCTAAATGTATTGCTCGCTTATTTAGGATTTTAAGTGCATGCTCTTGGGATTTCCTGAATAAGACACATTTAAACAGTAATGTAAAATTTAATATATTTCTAAGTAGTTTTTGCGATGCTTTCAAAATAGCGTTTCCAGAAAGGTTGTTAAAAGTGCGTAATCGAGATAATAATATTAAATGGTTTAGTAATGAATTGAAAGTGATGAGAGATATGTATCACTTAATTCATGAAATTGTGCGAAAGATATAAATCTCAAACGCCTCTTAACCTCAAGCGTCAAGTGCGCACTAAATACAAAAACGCTATGAAGAAGATAAAAGTGACAGCCAATAGTACTGTTATTAAAACTTCCTCTAATCCTGTAAAAACCATGTGGAGCATTGTTAACTCATTTAGAAGCACTAAATCCAAAATGAAACATAATCTTTCTGCCGAAAATTTCAACACTTATTTTGCTAATTTGTGTAAGGCTGGTTACGATACTTCACAAGTACAATCAGATGCGTTAAACTATTGTAAAGTTAGGGTACCTAATGATTTAATATTTACTTTAAGTTAACTTCACCAGTGGAAGTAAGACAAATATTGCTTTCATTAAATAATAATACTAGTAAAGATATTTATGGTATCACTGTTAGCCTTATAAAGCGCAATATTAGCTTATACGTTCAACCACTTACTAAATTAATCAATAATCCACTGTCTGAAGGTATTTTTCCTGATGCCCTAAAAGTAGCAGCTGTTGCTAACTACAGGCCAATATCCATACTACCTGTCTTTTCTAAGATTTACGAGAATATAATCTCTAACCGAATTATTGCTTACTTTGAAAGTAATAGACTTTTCTCAGCTAACCAATATGGTTTTCGGTCTAGAAGGTGTACAACGGATGCTATCAATTCATTTATAAATAAAACTTTAAATTATTTTGAAAATGGACAACATGCGAGAGTTGTGTTTCTAGATCGAAAGCTTTTGACAATGTTAATCACAGTGCCTTATTGAAAAAACTCGAACAACTATATAACATTGATGCAATGAGTTTACTATTAATAAAATCTTATCTACATAACCGCTATCAAATCGTCAGATGTAACAATGCTTATTCTAGTAAAAAATCTTTATCCAAAGGTGTGCCTCAAAGTAGCATTGTTGGACCACTGTTATTTTTGATTTATGTCAACGATATGCCCTTTAGCGTGTCCAATGAAAACTGTTTATTATATGCAGATGATACCACATTACTGGGCGGAGCGTGCAATGTAGAAGAAACAATATTATTTACTGAAAGTCTATTTAACAAGGCTAACGCATGGTGTCATGCCAATAAATCAAATGTGAACGTCTCCAAAACCGAAAAAATGATATTATCTTTAAAGCCCCATTCTTTAGTAAATATCTCTCATGTCAAATTCTTAGGAGTGCTTATAGATCCAAAGTTAACCTTTAATGCTCATGGTGAATTCCTTGCGAGTCAAATTTCGAAAAATCTGTTTGTACTACGGAAATTGTCTAATAATGTTAGTGAATCAGTTTTAATAACTGCCTATTATGCTCTCTGTCATAGCCATCTATGATACTTTGTAACATCTTGGGGTACAGCTTGCTGGAAGCGAATATTTCGTCTTCAACGTAAAGATGTGAGGATCATATGTAATCTCTCTTTCAGAACGGACTGTCGCCAAGCTTTTATTAGTTTAAGTATTCTAACTCTCCCGTGCATATATATTCTTGAGAACCTGTGTTTAGTTAAATGAGCTACATATACCCATACGTTACTATCCGAAACTCACCAATATGACACCCGCAACAAGAATAACATAATCATCCCTCATTGTCGTTTAACTAAAACTCAAACTAGTGCAAACATTCTACCAATACAATTGTTTAACCATATTCCACTTTACCTTAGGTCCTTCCCGTATAATAAGTAATATACATGTAATTATATTTAATACATTGTTCTTTGCTTGACGAGTGTAAGTACTTTCTTTTGGTGCAGCACAATAAATATTATTATTATTATTACTATAGATGTAGATTCGCTATTCGTGCTCTTGATTTAATAATAAAAAGCATTAACAAACATTGGGATACAATAACAAATTATTGTGCACTTAATAATAATACATTTATTGATGCTATTACGTTTGTTTTTAACACAAATTATTTTTCTTTCAAAAATCAATTTTAATTACAAAAACTTGGCGCCGCTATGGGTTCGAAAGTTTCTCCTATATCCTAGTACAGTAGTGTATGTTAGATTATTGTATCCCTTTGCTTTCGTTTAATTTACCCTTTATTAAAAATATAACCACGATACAAACATTCAGTTTACAATAGAAGAAGAAACGAACAGCAGTGTTCCCTTCCTCGATACTAAATTTATCAGAACAACAATATACTGTTGTGGGCAACCGTCTGCAAAATGTCATATTACACCCCACGCAGTTGCCATGGACAGCGGATGCAAAATAACATCTGGTATCTAAACAAATACGGAAATGCAAACCAAAGGTGATGTAATCTTTGCACCAATATTGCGCAATATCTCGTAATAACAATGCTGTACGTTGTAAACCATACCAAAGATGAATTTTACTTCTTATAAATTTATCTTCATGAAATTTGAACAATCCAATGTTTATTGCATTCTCTCGAAAGTTCAAATAAAAAATAGGATCTAAATATAGATCTGAATTAAGTGCAAAATTGCAATCATAAGCATCGAAAATACCAAAAGTGGTAAAAATGTAAAAGTAAAAGTTCTAAAAGCGTAAAAGTAGTAAAAGTGTAAAAGTAAAAGTATAAAAGTACAAAAGTGCCTGAAAAGAGCAAATGTTTTAATTTTTAATATAATGCGAGTTAAATGTACCTTACTATTAAATCAATGGCACTTTTCACAAAATTTAGGTGGAAACCCAAAAATGGCTTCCTGTATACAGAGAATACATCAAGAAAATGAAGAAAAGGACGCTTAGGATGTCAGATAATATAGCGGTGCGCGAAAAATGGTGCACAAAAAATAAGTCAAAGATATGGAATACAAACCCCTAAGAAGATATGCACTTAAGTTACACCAAAATGCAAATTAAGTTTCCTACCACAACTTATAAATCATTAATATTTAAAAACTCTTTTTTCTTATATTTTACGACTAAATGAACGAAGAACGTAAAAGATTCGTTACAAAATTATTAACACCCAATATTCTCAATATTTTTTTTTAAAATAAACTGTATGTAATCGATAATACACGTAAGACGTTTCGACTTAACGTACGTCATCATCAGGCGCTACAAATTACCATTTAGCTGTATACATTACAATTATTTCGAGTATAATCTTACCTTATCAAAATAATAGACATCATAAAGATGTCATAAGTTATAAGTCGTAAAGGAGAGAAGACCGGTATTTCACAATTTTGGCGTTAGCTGGCACCAAAATATTAAGTTTACGATTGAGAAAGAACTTTATCAGAAAATGACATATCTAGATTGAGAAATTAAGAAACTTAATACATTAGATTTTTAGGTATACAGAAGAACTACTGCCAACAAATCACCGTATTAATGTAATTCAGCATGGTCACACAATTTGGCAGCGATTTCATTGAAATTTAGATTGACTACTACCACTATGACCTAAATAAGTTGTAATGATGAAGTTACAGTTATTGAAGAGATAGGTATTAAGAATGGTTACAATACTTAGTTGACAAAAAACAAAATTAACAAGTTTAAAGTCAAAGGTTATGAACAACAGGGATTTTACTTCTGTGGACTTTGATAAAGAGTATATTGGTATTGTCCGTCTCAAATTATAGCGTTTATTCAAAGCAACAATCCCATTATCGCCATTAGAATACCACAGAATTAAAGATAGTAACTTACCTATCTATTGTCGGTATGCTGTACCATTAGAAAAGCATATCACTGAAGAATTTTCCAACTTTAACAGTAATAAAGGGGCAATCGTAAAGCATCATGTCCATATTCTGCAACGATGAAGCCGATAACATAAAAGTAGTAAAAGTTTTTGCTTTAAGGACCTAGATCAGCTCTTTTTTTGTATAAGTCTCCTGAATCAAACATTATTTGCAAACAAGAATTCGCTCAGATCACATTTCCAAAATTATTAAACATGTTCTTCCTGAGCATTCACCCTACATTGCTTTGAATTATCAACCCACCCCATCCGAACCACTTAATGCGTATATAAAGTTTTAATAAGATAATAGCTTTATCTTGCCGTATTCACGAATTTTATTTAAATGGTCCAGTCTAAACTTGACAATACAATACAAGGCGATTCCATAATGTTTTGCCTTTTACCATGTCTATAAAATTTAAACCATGCATTTCTTATTACGCGGTGCAAAGTACTTCGTGACGTTGAAGCGACTTTATCCTTTACCAACTTTTTCTGAAGAGAATCTGTTTTAGGTGCACAATTATTTTTATTCATTTCATAAATTTCATTACGAATGACACTCGCATTGTTAATTAATCAGAACTGACCATAATCCTTGCACTTCTTTCTTCTCCCATCATTGCATATCACTTTTTTACTACACCTGTAAGAGAAGCCTTTTGTTAGCCGCAAATGCACTTTAAAAACCATTTCTCTCACTTTATTGCCTCCAATTAACGTGTGATGAATATATTTCATAATCCCTGCGTGTCTTTAGTGCGTGCGTTTCTTTGTTGTACGTTTTTATGCGAATTGCATAAAGTACTCTCAGTATTCCAAGGACACAACATAACCCTTGCCTTTTGAATATTGTAATACGAGGATGATTTGATGGGACGCGAGACTTGACTACTAGTGCCCTCTAGCGCCATCTCTTTTATACTAACAGGTGAAGTTTAGTTGATCTGTGACGTTCAGTTGAGAAATTACAACGATTTAAAGACGAGACAAATGAAAAATCCTTAAACGTTATTCGTGGTGCGATTCAAAAAAAATTTTAAGGAACTAAATTTTCTCCTATATGTAGCAAACATTGGGCGAGAATACCCTTTCGACATCAACGTTTGTCGTTGGGTTGCGCAATTTAGACGTGGTGATTTGAGCACTGAAGGTCATGAACGACCAGGGCCACCAAAACGGAACAGTCCCGGAACCAATGGATATTATTTTGAAATATAAAAGAATAAACATTGACGAAACATCTAGGATCGTAGGCGTATCAACTGAGCGCATACATCACATCTTGCACGTAGAATTGGGTATTTCTAAGCTGTCAGCAAGATGAGTACCGCGATTGCTGCATGGTGATAAAAAAATTAGAAAGAGTGCGAACATCCAGCGACAATTCGAGACTGTTTAACAAGAATCAAGTTAATTTTCTATTATCTTGATGAGCCCGCTTTGCGACAGACGATGAAACTCGGCTTCATCACTACATGCCTTAATCAAAACGTGTAATCAGTGGAAACATCATAGCAGTCCTCGCCAAAGAAAGTTAAGCCGTTTTCATTGACCCGGAAGGTAATGGCCACAATTGTTTGAGATTCGAAAGTGATATTTCTCATCGATTATTTCACAAATGACCAAACCGTCAACGAAGCATATTATGCTGCACTTTAGGACCAACTAAAAGCGAAAATTGCTGATAAAAAAGACCCGGAATGGTTCCAAAAAGGTTCGTGAAAAATTGGATCAACTTCGCTTCCAGGTTATCCCGCACCCACCTTACTTGCCAGATATTGCTCCGAGTGACTTACTTGAAAGGTCAAACTATTCCTTTCCGGAAAGAAGTTCAAGTTGGACGAAGAAGTAATTACTGCAACTAAGCAATATTTTGACAGCCAGCCTTGAACAAGATCACTACAAGACAGACATAATAGCACTTCATCGCCGCTGGTCCAAGTGTGTTGATGTATGAGGAGAATATGTTATATGTACTGAATCATAAATTCATAATCAATACCAAGTTAACTGAGGTGTATTAACTAAAAAGCACATTCCGTATAAATACGAGAAATTTATATTGTGTGTAATCGTCCGCAAAATGTCATTTTACACCCCACACAGCGACCACAAAATGCAATTTTGCGGCAGTTGCCGTGGATAGAGGACGCCAAATACCTTTATATCCGCTAAATTACTTCTAGCAGCATGATAGCACTTTGTACTGATTTTTCAGATTATGCAGATAAATGTAGGTACATAACCTCCATTTTTTGTACCGAATTCGACAAACTATACTTAATTGCAAAATGCAATTTGGTAATTAATGTTGTTTTTTATTTGACGTATCCGCGTTGCTAGGTAACTTTAATTCTGTCCCACATAGTAACATACTGGGAATTTTAGTACTGATTGTGCACATAAATAACTTGAATTAATTGATCATACTTTTAATAGGTTGCAAACTTTTGTTGCTCAGTGTTAAAACATTCTTTGCTTCGGCCTAAGTAATTTGGCAATATGCAACAATAACTAACGCTTTTCCCTGGATTTACCAAAAACAAAGACCCAATCCACTTTGTGAATAACGGATTGTTCATTTATGATATTAAAACATATTCCTTACGGCGTGTATTCATCCAATTTAAAACGGCACATTCCCACTGATTTTGATAGACCCCGGAACCGGATTTTCCACCTTATTTTTATCGCTCGTGTGATTTTATTCACCCTATTTTGGACCATCCATTTCGTGTTCGAAGAGCCGCATTTTCAACCCTATTATTTTTATATACCCACTGTGTGACCGATCTTTTTTCAAGCCCTTTTCAACCTAATATTTTTATCCGGACTTACCTTTTTTACACCCACGTGTGAGACCGTATTTGGATCCTTTCTTTTTCATCCCTAATTAAAGTTTTTGATTTTTAATGGCATACGTGAAGGACCGTATTTATTACCCTTATTTTGAGATGATGATCTTTAATTATGTTTATTAATTAATTATCCTAGAGAAATTCTTAATCTGATAGCTTTAAGATGATTATGATCTTTAATTATTTTTAGCTCCTGGGAGATGATGTAAAAGATAGTTTATTTAATTTTGTGTTTTACTATTAGCATTTATTAGAACTTGTTTATCAGATATTATTTTAAAGAATTGATTAGATAATAATAATCACGTGCACATTGACTGTATCTCCTCATTTTACTTCATTAGCATATTTTTTTTTATCAAATGAGATTGTTATTGCATTTTATTTTAATGCCTATCTACAGATTGTGTTTAGGGGGTGGGGGGGCTGGTCTAGGGGTAAGTCTTAGGATTGGCCCTGAGGCTAGACTTGGACTTGGGGTTAGTCTTAGGATTATTTTGATGGTATTAAGGTCCTTCTGGCTGTAACCCCTGGAGGTTGCACATGCATACAATGTTGGAAATTGTATAAAGATTATTATTTAATCTATTGCTTTAAAAGGGTTAAATGCTATTGGAGAAAACGTATTTTCTAATAATGATGTAAACTAGCAGCTGTGTTAAGAATTGATCTTGCGTGGGGGAATTTGAATGACAGTAAAATTTAATCATAGAACACTTATTTTTATTGTAAATTGCATACTTATCCTCAGTGAACTATAAAAAATTACTGACATTCCTAATGAAACAAATTTTTATTAAGTTAATTAATTACATAGCAGGATTAAAACATAGTTTACCTGCATTGAAATAATATCCATCCGACCGTTAAAAAATGTTGTACGTCTTAATATTTTTTAAAAGAAACTTAATGCTTAGATGTTAACTGTAATTAAAAAAAAATCTGTAAATAAATAAAGGGTTAACACCACACTTACCAGCTCTGTAACGTTTTAAGGCACTGATTTACGCGTGATGGTCACCGCTTTTGTGTTGCTTGTGTAATTAAACTTTCTAGATTGTGTAAAACCAGCTATTGGTTTCCCCATAGTGTAAAATATACAAATAACCTTATCATCTTTATCGCACTTACTGCAACATACATTTACCTTTCTCTTAAAATAAAATCGGTTTGAAAATATTCATATACGGATACAGGATACACAAATTGTTTTATAAAACCATATTAAGAGTTGGAATGTTTAAAATTCCATAACAATATGTAGTAAGAAATCACTGTTCATGTTTACTTTAAGCTAATTACCGTGTAATTATATAACTTTGTTTAATTTAATAGTCTAAAATTGATTACCAATATAATATAAATAATTTCTTTTAAAAACACTAAATAATAAATTTTATATAACACCATTTTAAAACACACATGCCGAATTAAAAGAAAAAACAATAGGGGCGATCAACTATCTGAAAAAGGTTAACTGTTAAAGTATACGATGAAGATCATTTAAAGCAAACCTTGTATTATTCTTATATACGAATGATATTTCAAAATACTAGTATAATCAACATGAAGGTTTATAAATCTACATCCAGAACAAGGAAACAGTTTTAACACAAAGAATTTATCTGTAAGGGGCAGACAATGCTATTACATAAGACGTTTTTACAAAACGTGGTTATTCCACATTGAGAAAATTGTTAGTCATGAAAACAAGCTGGTCTTGAAGTTAGCCTTGAAGTTAGACTAGTCATAGGTTTTGAAGTTTACCTTGAAGTTAGCCTTAGCAACTTTTATAAAAATGTACACTTGAGTTTAAGCTGACGTATATTGGTTTATGTCTATTTTATTATGCTAAGAAAAATGTTATTAAAAATGTTTTCTATTAATTACCCTTTGTAGACTATATGCTTTATCTATACACGAAATTTTATTTCACAACAGCATACTCATTCTACCTTGAGAAAATTGTTAACCTTGAGAAACAAGTAGGCTTGAAACTCAAAAAAACTCCCTGTTACCATTCTCGTCAATGTAGAGGTCCAATGCTGGTCTGGTTTGCTTGCAGGATCCGTGTTTACGATAATCGCACACGGTCGAGGTGCGTGTCTGGGTAGTTGATTAGAAGCACATACAAGTCGAAAACACATTCTTCTTGTGGCTGGGGGATCGATATCAAGCATCTCAACACTTGTGACGCATACATCTTTCTTCAATTTTTATCTGCACTCTGTTTCGAGGCTGTAGTACGTTTTTCTAATACATAAACAGAATCTTCAATACTGTGATACGTGTAGCACCAAAACACATTAGCTAGTTAGTTTCACCTCTATATTACTTTACATGCAAGCCTGATCTTATCATAAATAAATACATCTGTCAAAAAAGCTAATTAAACATAACTCCACGGCCTGGGTATAGCAAGCAACGCTTCCAATTATAGCTTTTAGACAACACAATAGGGCCTACAACTACATACAATCGACTAGCACTGCTTTAGCACGAGGATCAAACGAAAAACACGCAGCACGCACGCACACGACACGTACGACAAGTACGACACGCACGCAAGCTCGCACGCACCACGTATGCGCTGCACACACACACTACAATCTCATTCTTAAAAAAAAATATGCTAATGAAGTAAAATGAGGAGATACAGTCAATGTGCACGTGATTATTATTATCTAATCAATTCTTTAAAATAATATCTGATAAACAAGTTCTAATAAATGCTAATAGTAAAACACAAAATTAAATAAACTATCTTTACATCCTCTCAGGGCTAAAATAATTAATTAATAAAAATAATTAAAGATCATAATCATCTTAAAGCTATCAGATTAAGAATTTCCCTAGGATAATTAATTAATAAAATAATTAAAGATCATCATCTCAAAATAAGGGTAATAAATACGGTCCTTCACGTATGCCATTAAAATCAAAACTTTAATTAGGGATGAAAAGAAAGGATTCAAAATACGGTCTCACACGTGTGTGTAAAAATAAGGGTTGAAAACACGGTCTCACATGGGTATATAAAATAATTAGGGTTGAAAAGGGCCTTCGAAAAGAAAGGATACGGTCTCACAGAGTATATAAAAATTAGGGTTGAAAATGCGGTCTCACACGTGGATGTGCAAAAATAGGGAAAAAAACACGTCCTACACGTAAGCGAATAAAAATAAGGGTGGAAAATCCGGTCTCCCACGTGGGCGGTCTTGTGACGTCAAAATCCAAGATGGCGGAAGGTGCCGGTCTTCTACTAATGTATCTTAATTTTTTATAAAGAAATCGTGGAGATTGTGTATCCATATTTTTTTAAAGCATACACGGTATGTGGGCGTCGCTTACTTGTCATATTGATCCACTTAGATTCACTCAACATACGCAAAATATGTCCAGCTTCCTTTATTACGTATACCAACTTTAAACCGGAATTTTGAACGGTTTGTATTTGGTTCTGTATTAAAATATAGAGACATGGGCCGTAAACGTAGTCACAGTAACCAATAAACTTAAAATTAAAGAACTGCTTAACTTACGCTTAGATTTTTGTTAAATATGCGCCTGGATGGATACAATATTTGTTATGGCGAAAATGGCAGTAGAACGGAAGTAACAGATAAGGAAAATGGTGCCAGTAGCTAAGTGGTAATGAAGGGTGTGGGCGTGTTACTAATAGCTCGTAATAGGTAAATCACAATAGGGGTTTGTCACAAATCATTTGGGCGCCAGGATGTTTGTAAATGTTAATAAAGGGCCGTCGTACCTAAATACGAAAAGTTCACAGCACAAAACAGAAAAACTTGTTAATCTTTTGACGTAAATTCAGGTGATTCAGTGAATTACCAGACGGTAAGTTGGTTCCTATAAAACAATGACGCCAGCTAATTGGATAACGATCTAATTACTTTATGTTTACGTTACGTTATATCTCAACACATCCCTTCGAATTAAATTATATTAACAAAACTCAAAGTTGCAAATACTCAAATAGAGGGATTCTCACTGATCGTTACGGTAAGCTTTTACTAAAGTAATGACAAATAAATGAACGTTGTCGCTGTTTAGTTGCATAAATCAAAATTTCCCATAAAATAAATAAACCACTCGGTAACTTGTACTTACAAAAAATATTTAATCTCTTAAATTGGCTCTTACGTAATTAATAACGCAGTAATAGTAATGGAGTCACAATAATATTATAACTGTAAAGAAATAATACCCAATTTATAAACACTATTCATATATTATGATCAAATTTGAACAGTAAATAGGATAAATAATCAGCATGATACAGAAGTCACAATCCATCCAATTTTGTAAACCTTAGTAGTTAAAGTGGGTTGAAGTTTGCAAGTTTTCAATTCCCCAAAATAATATATTGTTTCTTAATTTTAATTAAACAAAAAAAAAACAATCTTAAATTGTCAACAGAATTCAGTGTATGTAATAAATTGCATTAATTTGTACACACGTACACATCTATCGGCTACTCTGAATCCTCCCCCTTCCTTAGTACTGCGGTCTAGGTATTTCTCGTAATTGACCCTCGGTGGATACCGGCACTTTGAATCTCCTTCAATACAAGTTCCAGTGCACAGAATTACCAGTCGACAACTGTCAATTTATTCTTAAATGTTCTTATAAGCATAAATTTAATGACAAAAATATTAGTCAAAATCAGCCGATTAGATTACTGTATCCTGGTTTAACATAACTACACACGAATTTATTTACAAACGTTATTTGTAGTGTATATTAGTTTACTGTAAAAACACATTTTAGGGATGAAGTATTTAAACATTTACAAATTAAATGATTAATTGTGAATTAGAAATTACTATTAGGTTTTTCCAAAATTTAAGAAGTGTTTAAACAGATTTTTAATAAACAGCAATCATTGAATTGAAAAGTATTGGTCTCAAAAGGAACTTGAAGTGATCCTTTATGTAACTAAATAAAAGTGTGTTAAGCTTCATGAATTAAAGTAAACAGTATTGAACATTGATATTACTGATATGTGCGAATTTTAACAGCACTAAATCAACTGTTTATAAACCATTACGAATTTAATGATCAAGTGTAACTAAAATATTCTATGACCAACACTTTTTAAGGATATTATATATATATATATATATATATATATATATATATATATATATATATATTATTCGTTCATAAAGTTGTCAATTTTGTTACGAAAGCGAAATTCACTGTTAATTGAATTCCTATCGGGATATTAAGCAATTCTACAGAGAATTTGAGTTGTAGAAAATTGTTTGTAAGGTTTGGTATCATTAGACAGTATAATGGGTCGTCAAGTTATTATATTTTGACTTCACATGCACATTAATTGTATATGTAATGTGATCTATTGAGTGGGTTATTCCTGATAAAAAAATGGAATTCTTTACTAAAAGACATTGTGATAAAATTTACGAACCATTGCCCAATAGCGCGCATTTAAACAATGACCGTTACTCGATACATTCGTTTGAGGATAAAGTGAAGGTGAAGACTGACGTCTTTAGATGGGGATAATGTTGTGAATAAGCGTATTGTGATTTTCGTTACATTCTCGACATTTTTGTTTGCCGTTTCATGGTTATTACGCAACCAATTATTACATAATTTTAATTGCTTAATTCCATCTACTGGATTTAATTTTAAAAGTTCTGTACATTGATGAGTATAATGATTGTTCTTCTTGCAAAAAGACAACGAGCTGGTGGAGTTGCAGTAATACCATCTGCTTAGGGATTTCTTTATACACATATAGCGGCATGGTCACTGCGTATACGCACCACCAAGTGTGAATGCTGGGGTAGTATCTTTCCCCTCAAAACCCTAACTCCGTTCCTTCCGATCCTATCCTGATCGCACCTATCCTTAATCCCACCATGCATACATACTTTATGCTTATATGTTGGAAATCCATGATTGTCGCTAAAGCAGCATGGAAAGCTAAATCAGCCCCCCCCCCTTGCGGAGGGAATGAAATACGTGACCCTTTCCTTTTTTTCATCCATAAAGAACATGATGGTTTCTTCCTTCCTTTTTACAACATGTGAATTAATTGGGGCATTGTTAAGCCAGACGTTTGAATTCCACGTTATGAATCTATTTGGAGTCGCAATTGTATTCAAAAATTCCAAGAAGATACAATGAAATTGTAGAAATCCAGTCAAATGTGTTTCGATAGGGAGCTTTATGCATAATTTTGCTTTCCACCCCCAGTTTGTTGTATAATCAACTTTATCTAGGATAATTGTCACTAAAGTGTATTCAAATACAAGGCGAACTAAATGTAAACACAATCATGAGCTGTTCACGTGATCGACAGAAAGTGCAACAAAACGAAAATTGAATAATTGACGATTAAATGCGCGAAACTAATGGTTTGGTGGTTGAAATTATTACAAAGAAACCTAAGTGTGTTTTTCTTAACGCATCAAGGACGTGGACAGCGAAATATCTCTCTCAACGCTCATTACATAATCTTGTTTAAGAACTCATATGATAGAGCTCAGATTTCACCCGGCAATCCGAAATTTTTAGAGGCTCCGTCCGGGATGCCACTCCAAACCCGCACGGATATTCATTGTTCGATTTAAAATAGAATACACCGGATGTGCTACACTATAGAACAAACATATATATATATATATATATATATATATATATATATATATATATACATATATTTAAGCCCCACAGTCATAAAGATTACATCATATATGATGGTTGACGCTTTAATCGAAAACACCTATATCCTCCGCACATTAGCCAGATTACGTAAAAGTCAACGTGACGCTTTATTGAAATGTCTGGATAGTAAGCAGGTAGAACGCATCTGCGAGTGTGCACATAACATTGCACATAACATTTTAGAACGTCGCGTATATCTGCGACTGATCAGAAGCACCAACATAAGTAGTACACTTTAAGAACGCTCGCACAGAGAGGCGCGTCTATAAAAAAGAAGAAACAGTTTCTCCTACAGAAGAGCTCCTGTCAGGACCATTACTTGAATTCTGGGTATTTTGTTTCAATAACTATGGACCACAATCTGAACAACATAATTATTCTACCGCTGGATTTTATACAGCGTCTGCAACCGCCAGATGTCACACAAAACTATATTTTAACGTAGCTGGGTGTGTATTCTGTTTTAAATCGAACAATAAATATCCGTGTGGGTTTGAAGTGGCACCCCGATACGCAGCCTCTAAAAATTTCGGATTGTCAGGTGAAATCTGAGCTCTGGCACGTGGGTTCTTAAACAAGATTATGTAATGAGCGTTGAGAGAGATATCTCGCTGTCCACGTCCTTGGTGAAATGTTTTCCGTTAATAAAAATAAACTTAGCTTTTTATGATGGCAACCCTTTTGAAAAAATATCAACCACCGAACCATTAGTTTCGCGCATTAGATCGTCAATTATTATTAAGACCTGTTTTCCACCGTCAAACTGATCCAACCCTTCTGACATTCTACTGAGAGATCTTATCTAGAGTAGGGCTCTTAACCATCTGAGCTGTCGAGAGAGCTAGTTCCACTCGATTCAATCCTCAACTGTATGTATCCTTCTACTTTTGATGTAATATAATTAATTCATATGTATATATATATATATATATATATATATATATATATATGTGTGTGTGTAAACAATCTCTTTTGTGGCAAGGTGTCTGTAATCTTAAATTTTCCAAGTATAATGCAATCCCACAAGACTGGAATATAGACAGTTACTTTTTAGGCAGTGTAATTAATTCAAATTAAAGACAACCTATAAACTGTGTGTACGTTGGTGGTTTTAATAGTTCACAATTATAAGGTTATGATCACTTAGATGCATTTAGATTATAGGTTTTCGTAAATAATAAACATCGTTTTATATAAATTTGTATATGTAAGGTCGCTTTAACAAGCCTGCGAAAGAGAAGGGTAAATAGAAAATTACAGTAAGTTTGATAGATAATTAGGTTTGTATAATTAAGTTATACACTCCAAAAATTTACTTTATCTTAATGACAGGGAAACCGATAACCAGTTTTATATCAACTATTCATAAGTAAAAACACAGAAAGTGAGTTTAGTGATACTGTATAAAATACTTCAATATACAGTTCTCTAACATATAGTTATTATTATTACAACCGAACCGAAAGAAAACACATCTGAAGGTATGCGTATTATTTAATACTTGATATTGCTCACAAAAATACTGTTAAAATTTTGATGTATTATTATTCTTATAGGATGACGTCTTAAACCAACTCTACAATAGCGTCAACTGTTATTCTATAGACTCGATCCCAGTTCATTTGTTTAGTTAGTTAATTGGATAAAGGTATGAGTGTTACGTTATTTTTTAAAATTAATAACATTATTCGGGCACGTATTTGTGGGTTTAAACTTCGTAGTTATTGATTCGCATATAATAAATCATTAAAGGCTTTTATCTTTTTATTTCCGTTATATCAATTTGGTCTTTTTAGCAAGGTGTGAGTTAAACCAAATCAGTATTTTTGGACTGTAAGCTTATTTTTGTAGGCTGTAAGTTATGATTTGATTTATTGAAATTGATTGATCTGATCGATTGATTGAGATTGATCTGATTTATTGATTGATTTGATCGTGAATGATTTGTTTGACATTGATTTGCTTAATTGATTTTGATTAATTGATTTGTTTGTTTGAGAAAGAGCCGAGAGCGAAAGAGAGAGAGAGAGAGAGAGAGAGAGAGAGAGAGAGAGAGAGAGAGAGAGAGACGTGCACGATCAACTTTATTACAGAAAACATTCGCTAGTTTAAAAATACACAACCAGCTGGCGTCACAAACAAACCCTAATTAGTCCTAGAAATATACGGCTAGGTGGCGCCGCCTTTATTACAGAAAATATTAATTAGTCCACACACAACTGGATGGCGACACAAATTAAAATTTTGCAACAAGAGGTCCACGACAGGAGGGCGCAGGCACTAACACAACTTGATATAGCTGTCTTACAGGTTAGCATTATGGTCCCCTTATTAGAATACTATTTATCGTTAAGGGGGCCACGACAAGAGGGCACAGACCCTAACACCAGTTTTTATAGCTGTCTTACAAGTTCGCATTAGGGCCCCTTATTAGAATACTATTTCCAGCCAAGGAGGCCACGACAAGAGGGCGCAGATCCTAACACAAGTCCTTATAACTGTTTTACAAGTTAGCACTAGGACTCCTTAGAAAATTTCAAATTTTCCGCTGAACCGATTTTTCGTTCTGACTTCTGGCTAGCCTAAGGCCGACTCCAAGGCCAGGGTCAAGATCAATTCCAATGCCAGGCTCCAAGGCCAATCTCAACGTAAAACCTGAGGTCAACCTCAAGGTCAATTTTAAGGTCAAATTACGTCCACCACATAAGCGTGACGTCACAAAAACAAAATGGCAGCCAAGGTGTCCATGTTCTACTAACGACAATGAGGAAATTTTAAGAAAAATGGTCTTCACAGGTGAAGCCTCATTTTCCTTAAATGGTACAGTAAACTCCCAGGATTATCGGTATGTACTGTTTCCATTATCTATATCAAATGGATGGGGCTCCAGGGCTCCACCACATTCTAGAGGATCAGTAACACAGTTTCTTAATACATTTCCAGGTCGGTGGATAGGGAGATTTGGTCATTTAACTTGGCCACCCAATCGCCAGATCTGTCGCCAAATGATTTCCTTCTCTGCGGTTATTTGAAATCTAAAATTTATAATGGAGCTCCATACAGAATGTCGACGAATTAAAAAATCGTATACTTACTGCATGTAATGAGCTGAACCCCATTTCTTTTTACAAAATACCGTTCAGAAATTTCGTAATCGCTTAGGATACTGTTTAGAATGTCAAGGGGGACACTTCGAACATTCATTGTAATTATTTTCAATATCATTCACGTTAAAGTTTCTTCGTTACATTTATTTATCGTTCACATAACTTACAAATACTGAAAAGGCTGGTTCAGTATCAATTGTGAATTGCGCATATCCTATAGGTTGACGCGTTTTTTTTTTAACTGAACATAGGGATAATTACATTGTGTGCAAAATGATCTGTTCAGATTAAAGACTGTATGTATTGAAATCTCTTATAGCAATCCTATCGGTCTTGCTTAAACTATAAACAATGGTGGAGTTCCGACACAATTTATTTACCCTATCAATAATTCTAATTAATTTCAAAAATTAAATCTACTATCAGCACGTGACTTATTTGAATATCAGATAAAGCAAGTTCCTTCCGGATCACGATATGCACAAACACTCGTGATACATTTCAAGGTAGGTGTTCAGTAATAATTTGAACTTTAATCGATTGCTTGACAAACCGATCTATTTCCCTTTCAGTAATGAAGGCACAAAACTGTTTTACGCGAACATTAAACACCTGCCTTCGCTTACAGAAGTATAAAAAAGCTTTAAGTACATTTGAACTTCACTAGTTATTTCGCCAATTCAACATGCTTTTACTTAAACCGTTTGGTATTCATCTTATTATTTACTTAAGCTCTATGCTTACATACAATTTAAACAAATTTTCTGAACTTCCAGTTATAACCAATTAATTGTGCATCATGTTAATTCACCATTTACTTAATTCAATTTATAAATAATCTATAAATTATTATATTCGTTGGTTCCTGTAAAAGACAGTGAGTTTAGCATGCATCTTTGTTGACATTTACTTGTCTAACTTAAATGCACAACACAATATTTATTGCTTTGGTCAGATCTCGTAATTCGACGCTTAGGCCCTTTTCAATCTAATATTTAATCATTAATAGATTTAAAGCACCTTATGTTTAATTATTACCGACGAAAAAGTTCAATTTTAAAATTTTGTACAATTTCAAACTACATAATTAAAATTTTAAAGTTTCGACCTTCTCAACCTTAACTTCGTGTTATGCCTTCGCGTCTCCAGCGTATTAATATATTCAATACTCCAATAAAGATTCGTATAAACCATCCCTTAGATGGTATTGGTTAAATTTATTCGCTTATGTTTCCATTTAATGCGCCACATAAGACAAATTTCAGGATAATTGGCCAAATTTAATATAATTTTCCAATTTTAATTTTTACAAATGTTACATCTCTTAATATAAATGAACTAGGTTGTTTACCCGATCCAAATCGATTATATTATTTTTTTAATTGATTTTATACTGAATTTTTTAATCCACCGTAAGAATTCTGCGTTGAACCTACTTTTGCGGAAATATAAAGTACGAAAAAATTGTTCGTAAAACTAATATGTAACCCTGATTGACCAAAATATGTTCTTTCAAACGCAGTTTAATTTGTTTTAATTGTTAACAATAAGTGCAGCCTCTCTTTGTCATATCCAAAACAACATGATCAAAGCGTGTATTCTCTCTCCCTTTTTCATCAACTTTCTGCACCAAGTCTACAATAATGATTGAAGGTCTCCCACTTCGTTTCTCATCATGCACATTCGTACGGTCATCTTCAAAAGCTCTCATCCATTTTCGTACTATCTCATCGCTAATAATGTTTTTTTTATTATTCTGCCACGTTCAAACTTGGTTAACCGATGGAAATTTGAACGATGTCGTACAGGAGGCATTATTTCAACTTTAATGTGTTTATTTATTAAGCTTACAAATATGCTTAACATTGACACTTAAGTAACTAATGTCAAATGAAAAGAAAGAATTTTTGTTTCATTGTCGATGATTATTTGATTGATCTTTATTGTCATAATATAATATAATATATAACATAACATGTGTATTTGTTTTCGTGTGCTGCTCGAGGGTCTTCTCCTCCTTCAGCACTTGGATGTTGCGTGTTGTGGGTTGTAGGTGGCGTGTTGTGCCGGTTGACACCATTGCTATTCCAGTTTGTTGTAGTGTTTGTGGTTGATAATGTTGCCCAATGTATCTGTAAAGGAGATAAACAAGTATTAGTTAATCACAATGAGTCGTGTTGTAGTTACTGGATTACCACAGCAGAACATAGAACATGTGAAGTCTATACTGTATATTTAGCCTTGGGCACCAATCTTCGCGGCGGACGTTCGTGTGATTGCACGAAAAGGGCAAACACCTCCTGGCCGTGAAGATCACTCCCCACAGGTCAGTCGCAGTTTTCTTCGCCTGAGCGAGTGTTGCTGCAACCTTCCGGATGACGGGCAGGGATTTCTCCATATTGAGACCTCCGAGGAGGGCCAATATGGTGTCGAACCCTAAGGCGGGTTGGGCAAGCAGGGTTTTGACAGCGGTGAGAGCCACTTTCGGTACTTCCGCTTTCTCAACTACACCTGCCGTCGCTCGGGCGTAACTGACGACGGTCTACGTTGAAGAAGGCGCCGATGTCGGCGGTGTCCTCTTCTGTCCCTGTGGTCCTTCCGTCCTCTTCCGTTGTGGAGGTCGAGGGAACATCGTACATCCCCTGTAGCTAGTGGGGTGGTCCCCACCACAGTTAACGCAATTTGTCCGGTATGTACGGGGTTTAGTGGATTGACTGCAGTGGTAATCTCCGACGCACTTTACACAGTGTGCAGCCGCCCTGCAACAATGCTGTGCGTGACGGAAACCTTCTACAGGGACGTACTCCAACTCTCGGATATTCTTCTGGCCCTCTTCGCTTGGTAGGTGTACCAACACTAGGGGGATCGCTCGACTTCGCTCCTTCATCCTAAAACAAGAGATCACATTGATACCGTGTAAGCTCCGAGCTAACGTCATCCTCGGATAGCTCTACGGGCAGGCCTCATAGTACTACCTTAGCAAGAAGCTCGCTCGTCGCCTGACAAGTGTACGGATTACAACGGATATCCATATACCCAATGGGCCCGTTTTGGTCCTGGAGTGAAGCAGGCTGGATCCGGATTACCTCGCTGGTTGCCTTGGCTCTTGTAACGGCGATCCGTTGGCTATCCAGTTCGCGGGAGAAAACGATCCATTTCTCCCTCTGACGAAGAATTACGGAGGGTACTTTCTTCCTGGTGTCTTCTGCGGTCTGCGTCTGGTCCATCGCTGCAGGGCTGTCGGTGTACTCCTCCAGTGCCTAGTACGTGTTGTCCGTCGGGGCGGCTTGGGAGGACGGACGGGCAGGGTCTTCTTCGGCCTCTTCTTCTGTCTGACGAAGTCGTCGGGGCTGACGGATCTGGGACAGGCATCTTCTTCTCTTCTTGCTTCTGTGTATCAGTGGCGGCTACGGCGAGAGTGTGCGTCAACGGGGCTGCTGGTTGTGCCTCGACAGGTGGTGTCTTCTTTGACCGTCGTCTCGTCTGTGTGCCGACGGCCGGTGGTGCGTCGCTGCTCCTTGGTCGGTACACCAGGCTGAATAATGACAGGATCTGCTGATTGACATGCGGAATCCCCAACGGTGGGAAGGCGCAGTCCTCTTCGGAGTCGAGAGCCGTGACGACAAACACGGGCTCTCTCCCAAAACAGCGCGACATCGTGATATCAATACAGGCAGTTGCGGTTTATTTTTTTGTAAATTGATTATAAGTCTATAACTCTTTTGAGTACTTCTCAGTTCGAGATGCTAACCTCGATTGTGTGTGTGCGATGTATTCACAATATGAATGTGTAATTTAACAATTTGCCATAAAAAGTTAATTGTTAAAATACAATCTGGTCATATTTTTAGACATAATGTATAAAGTTAAAACATTATACAAACTTAAAGCAAAACCGTTAATATTTAGTCTGAATTACGAACAATTTATATAGTTTTTAGAATTAGTCAACTACTATAACTTTGGGACAGTTCAGTGTCATAGGTTTGTGGTAAATAGGTTACGTATATCAAGCAAAAATAATTGGCATCAATTAAATAAATAAAATTGTAATTACATTTTTTTAACACTAGTGCCATAATTAATATAAAAATTACTTAATCTGTGATATCTGTTTAATAATCTCCCACGATTAAAAATCTTGAGTTTAAAAATAAATTACATTTACACTTGATGCCAATTTGAAATTTGGCAGGAATATATTTTTGTGTTAGTAAAGCGATATTATGTTATATATTTTATGACATCATTAATCGAAAACAACCGAAGAAAAATATGTAATTTCTTATACTTAACAAGTTTCTTTTTAATGTAAAATCAAAACAAAACCAAGTGAAGTGGATAGTTTAATCGGTACCCTTCATAACTTACATTAATTAATAGATACTTTAGCCACAACATTTTAAATTAATTTTTTTGGTAAAAATGTTGTTAAATTCTACAGATAAGATTTATACTATATTACAATATATGTACATAATGAACAATAGGCAATAGTCATTTTTTATGTCCAAAAAAGCATTACGCCACATTACTTCCACTCGCTTCAAAAAAGAGGGTCTAGTTTATTTAAAGCTGCTTTAATAAACACCACAAATTACAAAAACTTTATTATTAACAAGAAAGTAAGTATACAGATAAGTTACAGTTCCATTTTGAAACTCCGTAGTAATTCTCCATTGAAAGAAAAAAAAATTATTTACAAAGTAATTATAAATGTCTCAGAATTTAGTATTTCTGTATTAGTGAACGGTATACAAATTGATCTTAGCTTTCAAGTAAAAAATATTACTGTTCAAAATAAATGTACGGTTGAATTTAGAGCAGTCTCGTAATAAATCTGTAGGTACTAACAGGTGCTAATTTAAGATAAAATTTAAGGTAAAAAATAGGTGCCCCAATTTTTGTTTGTTTACTTATATTTGAATTACACCGGAAGGGCAAATATGCGAGGTAAGCGCATGTATATCATGACCTGTCAATCTGACAACAGTGGGAAAACAATTTTTATTATGAATATGGCCATGAGAAAATGATGGAAATTATTTTGAAGTTCCGGATTTCACCGCTAGGGGGCGCAATTAAAAATGAAATAGCATTCTAAATTTCTCCCAAAACTCCTATATGGTCGGGCCGGCGAGAGGTGTCTTATGACTCATCTTTTAGTAAAGCATGGTTTAAGATTTTAAAAACTTATGTAGTTATTGGTTCATATAGTTAGTAATTTGAATACCAACAAAACATCGTCGATTTTTCTAGGTTATTTTCAAATTTAAGCCGCGCTGTCAAATTTAAACAGTGAAAATTATTAGCGTACCTGGATAATGGAAGTTAAAGGTAAACTTGGCCCCCCGTTATCGCGTTCCATCTCGAAATAATGCAGTATATTCGTTAACATTACTTCAGTTTGGCTTTTCAAAGATTTACCTTTTAATGACATCATTATTTGCTGCAAAATAAATAAATGCATTCAATCAATTCGAAATACATTTTGCATTTTAAACTTATCTCGTAATAGAGAATATTAATAATAATAGTTTTGAAAAAAAACTCTTGTTTACAAATGCAATGGAAACTAATAAATTACGAAGCGAAAGATAAATTATTATAACTACAAAACATGATGCGATTGTACGAAACGAAATACGAAGAATAATTTGAGGTTAAATAGCCAAGAAGACATCTGACAGCGACATACGTTTTGACTTTAGAATAGGCATTTAAAATATATAGCAGACGTAATATTATAACCCGTCTTTCTTTAAGTAGGAACTTCGCACTAAGATAAAGGGAAACAGATGCATTTCACAGTAATAATTATATCCCCATTCTCAAGTCCGCCATGAGACACCTCTCCCGGGCGCTACTATATAAAGTATTACCTTTGCTTACATCGTTAAAAAGTCCAGACAATTCGACATAATTTTTGTTGAAGTTTCATTGACATACTGACCATAATAAGAGTGGGGGAAGCTATTGAAATCGTAATGATTAAAATTGCGGTTAATTCTAAACTAATTATTCAATTTTAGTAAAATAAAGCTTGTTTGAAAGACAAATGTAGGTATTTTAAATTGTCATTTCCACTGTACACAATAGTTCCTAATAAAAGCGCCAGAGGGCGCAATTTGTTATAATATCAGTTTTTTTCATTTTACTCCAAAAATTTAAATCACGCGGTATATTTTTGACATCGTAGTCAAAAAGAAGAAAAACGTAAAAACCGCAAGTTAATGTCTTTGCTCGTTTTAAAGTTATAGCGAAATAAAGATTTTTTTTAACACTTTTTTTAATTGACGAAGCATGGTTTTGCGGAACCGAATCGGTTAAATGTTGATCTCATATTAAAGAGATAATTGTTAATCGAAATAAGGGCCAACTGTGATTTTTGATGTCAATCATCGTTTTTTGTTTCGCGGCGGACTAATAAACATTGATTAAAAATGTAATATTTTCTACCTACTATATATGTGTGAAATTAATAAAATTAGTTTGAGAAAGCTAAAGGATTAATAAGCGGAAATCGAAGCAGCAGTTTTATACACCTGAACAAGATTGGAAGACTGTTTGGAATGTGATGGAAGGCAATGTTTATCGAGGCATTAAACACCTAATATTTTTGGGTTTAAACTCGGATTTTTGATTTTTTTGAGCTTTACAGGCTGAGCCACGTTAATTTCGCCATAACTCTAGAGCTAGAATTTCGCTATAACGTTTTCCTTACAAATTTAATCTACTTTTCGACTACGATGTCAAAAATATACCGCGTGATTTAATTTTTTGGAGTAAAATGAAAAAAAACTGATATAACAAATAACGGTAATTTAAAATACCTACATTTGTCTTCTAAACAAGCTTTATTTTACTAAAACTGAATAAGTGGTTTAGAATTTACAGCAAGTTTAATGATTACACTTTCAATAGCTCCCCCACTCTTATTATGGTCAGTACGCCAATGAACCTTAAACCAAAATTACGTAGAATTGTCTAGACTTTTTAACGATGTAAGTAGTGTTTTGGGAGAAATTGTTCAGTGGTTGCTACAAATTTATTAAACACTACTATACTATAAAAGACATGTTATCAGAGAATTATAATTTAGTTTTTGGTGTTTTGTGAATTTAGCGCTTAAATTCAGTTCAACAACCGAAGGTAGACAATAGTTTAGTTAAGAATTAAACAAATTCAAGTAAATAAATTGCTTTAGTTTTAGATAACATGACTGGGACGATCTGCAGTATTATTTTTCATTTTAGCTGTACCTACACTATTTTTGCCAAACAAAATGGACAAAAGTCCCTCTGAAAGGGGCAAAAGGTGGGAAGCCAAAGAAAGAAGGGAAGTTATTTCCCCACTTTTGTTGCCCAAGGAAAATGTTACAGACGTTCCTGATGTCTGTTCTTTTGATATTAAGATGATGATGATGATGGTTCGCTATCCACAGGTAGTCGCCGTTTGGTGTTCTTTTGCATAAGTACACTCAAGTACACACAAAAGGAAAATGAGGATCTTAAAAACAAAAACACAAAAGGCATGAATGAAATAGAAGCTTTACGAGGAAAAATAAAACATCAAGAACGAGCAGGCATTGCAGACAACAAATGCTTCAAGGTCAGAGTTAAGGAAATCTTGTCAGGGTTTTTAACGCCCAGCCATCTATATTAAAAAAGAAAAGTAAGGCAAGATGGACCTCAGATAAAATTTCTAAGGTTTTCACTCTGAGGTACTTAAGTAAACGTGGTATATTTACACGAGACAAACTTTAAAATATCCATTACAAGGGATTTCAACTTTACAAAGTTCGCCTTCAAATGTGGATCTACAACATGGAGTCTTACAAGATATCTTAAATGTAATGAAAACTTGTGGCAATGAAAAAACTTCAGAGATTGACAGTCCAATCATACGATGAGGTAAAACTATCATTATTGATAGAATATGATCAAAAATTGGATAAGATAGATACATGCAAGTGATAATGGCAAAAGTTCTGTTTAGTCAGTGGAAGCAACCAGTGTTTATTGGGTTTGATACAAAAATTACAAAATCTCTACTAGAGCAAATCATTACAAAACTGAATGAAATTAAATATGAGGTTGGTATAATAATATAGGAACTGTCTTTTCTAAAAAATAAAACACTGAAAACTGCAAATACTTAGTTTGTTTTTGTCATTTCCTTCCCTTAATATATCTACAGTTTAATATAAAACCTTTCAAAAGAAATAATTTTAGTTTTTATCCACAAAAACTAAAAAAAAACACCTTTCATATTATGCTATGTAGAGAAACAATTTTGAGTTAAATTAAGTTGAACAAGAGAGTTAATTGAATTAATAAAAGTACTTGAAATGGTCTTAAATATATTTTATAAAAAGGTTGCATTGTTGGCCTTTACATCATATATTTTTAACTATTTAATTCCCAAATTTACATTTCACTCATCCTACATCACTCCTGCTTGGTTCCTTTTATCGAATGGTGCATATAGCTCTCTTTATTTGTTGCATTCATTAGATCCATCTGGTGTCCCAGTATACTTGTTTCGCCATTAGTTGCTGAGCTCTGATTGGTCAGAAGTTACCAGACAACCGATCTATGTATGAACCATGAATTTCCAGCATTTTTTCATGGCCACATTCATAATAAATTTGTTTCCCATTGTTGTCAGATTGATCAATTCCTGTTGAAGTATGAATGGCACAGATCCTAAGTTTTCAAACTCTTATTACTACTGTATCTTAAAATCTATCATGGATTGATCATCTTCTGTCAGCTACTAAAACAGCTGCTCATGCGTATTTGGTAAGTACCTAATCAGTACTTTACTCCCCGATAGCTCTTTCTGCTATATAAGACAAAAATTCGACCTCATGTAGAATATAATTCTCACCTCTGGGTTGGTGCACCCCAATATGCTCTAGATATCGTTGACCTTACTCAAAG
The DNA here is from genome assembly GCA_036346205.1 of Vesta saturnalis. Lineage (NCBI taxonomy): Eukaryota > Metazoa > Arthropoda > Insecta > Coleoptera > Lampyridae > Vesta > Vesta saturnalis. Next base: position 6,274,391 of record JARFJB010001921.1, read on the forward strand.
GAGGGCGATTAGATTTAAAAATGAGCCGTCCTTAACTTCTGGTATTCAGTCCTCTTGAACACAGAAGACTCGTTTCAAGTCGATCTTTGATATCATCTCGGGCCACTTTTGCTTGAAATACCTGGTTTGCTCATTCACATCGTCAACATAAAGTACAAATCTCAACTTGCTGTACCAAACGGGCGCAATCTACATTCTGATATACGGCTTCTAAACTCTGGAATGATCTTCCTAGTTCCTGTTTTCCTTTCACTTATGATATGAGACAGTTTAAGGTAGCCGTTGATAGGCATCTGTTGGCAATCAATATCCCCCTACCCCCTCTCCTAAGTGTTCCTGAGTGCTTTAACATGTTAGGCTAAAGTTAACCTCTTCAAGACCACAATTATTAAAAAAATTAAAATAACTCGAGAAATTGTTTGCTCGCTTAAACCCGGGTTACATCGGAGACTTCGAGAAGAAAACAGTTGTCACTGCTACAGCACACAGCTGTAACACGAAAGCGGTTAAGATAGGAGGACCGCAGCACCGTCAGCACAGAAGCAAGACATACGCCGGGACCAGTACCAGGACTATCAGCAGCAGCAATTTACTACAAAACCAATTTTACATGCTTCTTTTATTTCCACACTGATTTCCACCTTTCTTACTGGGTCTCCGATTTTTAAGGCTTTTTTCCATGGGGTGCGAGGCTGCACCTCGACGGAGACCTGCTCTTTCGATAACATTGCTTCTCCATCTCATAAACATTTTGGAAAAAGTGTGCCCCTATTAACTCTTCTTCATATGCTATGAAACTAATTTGTTTTCGGTACAAGCTGCTAGAATCTATCATCAGTAGGCTTGATCCCAATAAGGCGACTGCCCCAGAGGGTACCCCAGCTATTGTCTTATAAAAATGTTCCTCCGAACTAGATTATTCTTACCAAAGTTGTATTCAATATTTATATCTTCTGGGGAATTTAATTATGGAAGTTAGCAAATGTACAACTTAAAAATCCAAAAAAGGCGATAAGACCTATCACTCAAACTACCGATCAGTTGCCATCACTTCCATTTTGTCTAGAATCATGGAAAGGCGTCAATCAGCAACTGCTCTATTTCCATGAAACTAACAAGCTCCTTAGTGACCACCAATACGGTTTTAGGCAGTCATTCAAACAGATGATCTTCCTTTATATGTGATTCGAGTTGGGAACAATACATTAGAACAATACGGTGAAACAATTGTAGTCGCTTTAGATATCTCAAAGGTGTTTGACCAAGCTTACCAAACTCACATCGTTTGAGTTAAATGATACGCTTATCAACTGCGTTTCTAGTTTCCTTGATAAAAGACGAATATGTGTCGTAGTTGATGACATCTTTTCAAAAGAGGTTGGCATTAACGCGGGCGTGCCATAGGAATCAGTTATAGCGCCTACGATTTTACTGCTACACATAAGTGATTTTATTTCTTCAACGACTTTGCTGACCACAGCATTCTTCATTGTAGTTCATCTCAGTCTACTCATAATGGTAATTCACCTTTTATCTCAATTCAAGACATTAAAGCTGAAATGCCAATATCAATTAACAAAGATATTCAACGTATCTTTGATTGGGGAGTAATAATGTAGTTAAATAAAGCTCAGTGTTGGCTTGTGTACGCCAAAAAAGATCGATCATTTCCTATAAAGCCCAAATTCGACCTCATCTAGAGTATAATTCTCACCTCTGTGTTGGTGCTCCCCAACGCAATCTCAATATCGTTTATTGTATTCAAACAAGATCGATTAGGCTTCTAAATGACCCGTCCTTAACTTCTGACATACAGCACAGAAGGGTTTCAGTTCTTTCGTTCTATTATCGCTATTACTACAGGCTATTACGCTGCTGAATTACATTCTTTGATACTATCTGGGGCCACCTTTGCTAAAAATACTCGGTTCGCTCATTCACATCATCAATATGCAGTACAAATCTCTACTTGTCGTAATCCACATTGTATCACACGGCCTCTGGAATGATCATCTTAGTTCCTGTTTTTTCTCTCGGGTATGATATGAAAAAATTTAAGGTGGCCGTTTATAGGCATCTCTTGGCAATTCATTATCCTTCTAAATGTTCCTGAGTATTTAAGCACGGTAAGCTACACTTAGCCTGTTCTGGACCACGGTTATTAAAGAAAATACGCAATATTCTTAAATCCATTTCTTCCCAGAAATCCCTTTTTATATCGCTTAAAACTTCCATGTTTAAACACACTTATGACTCAGGTGACGCTACGGCACCACTTTACGATGTAATATATACTCTACAGATGTAATGATGACACTTTGAACAAAAAAACCTGATGTACTTTTTTTTATACTAAAACTAAATCAGGTGTGGACGTTATGGACAAAATTCTGGCAATATACACGTGCAAGAGGCGAACAAGTTGCTGGCGATTGTCCTTTTTTTTCAATATATTAGATATAGCAGCTCTGGCTACCTGCATTATTTACACGAAAACAATCCCATTTGCTACCAGAGCACAAATAAAGGGCGAAACTTCCTACAAGAACTAGCTTGTGATTTGTGTTCACCTGCTGTGACCCAAAGAAGTGTAAATACCATTGTATTGTGTGTCTGTGTGCCTGCGTATCTGCGAGTATGTGTGTGTGTGTGTGCGTGCGTGCGTGCGTGGGTGTGCGTGCATGCGTGCGTGCATTCGTGCGTGCGTGCGTGTGTGCGTGTGTGCGTGGGTGTGTGGGTGTGTGGGTATGTGGGCGTGTGAGTGTGGTGGTGTGTGAGTGTGGTGGTGTGGGTGTGCGTGTGGGTGCGTGCGTGGGTGGGTGTGTGTGGGTGTGCGTTTGCGTGTGGGCGCGTGGGTGCGTGTGTGTGGGTGTGAGTGTGCGTGTGGTGCGTGTGGGTGGGTGCATGCGTGTGCGCGCGCGTTGGTGCGTGCGTGCCTGCATGTGTGCGTGTGTGTGAGCGTGTGTGTGTGTGTGTGTGTGCGTGTGCGTGCGTGCGCGTGCGTGTGCGCGTGCGTGTGCGTGTGCGTGTGCGTGTGCGTGTGCGTGTGCGTGTGTGTGCGTGTGTGTGTGTGTGTGTGTGTGTGTGTGTGTGAGTGAGTGAGTGAGTGAGTTCGTGCGTGCGTGCGTGCGTGCGTGCGGCATGCGTGCGTGCGTGCGTGTGTGTTTTTCACAACTTTGGATTTACATTATAATTTGATTAAATTTTCTTAAATTTGATTTTTGATTGTGACATTTTTCATTGTTAGTCTTTGTCCGTTAGAGTGTGTTCTGATTTGTTATTTTTAAGGCGGTTCAAAAATATTTAATCTACAGGGTGTACCATAAGTCATTTGTCAAAAATGAAAATGCAAATACTTTATTTGTTTAAAGTACTAATTTATTACGAAAGTTAACCTACAAAAAGTATTACACAAGAATTACCTACAAAAGATGCTCAAAGTGGTTTCCTCCCTATTCTATACAAACATTGCATCTTTTCAACACTGATTTACAAATCTTGTCGCAAATCTTCAGGAACTGCAGGTTTTCAAATTCTGATTGAATTCGTTCTTTCAAATGTTCAACATCACGAATCTTGACGGAATTAACTTCATTTTTTAGTATACCCCAGACTGAAAAATCCATGGGTGTAATATCAGGGGATCGTGGAGGCCATTCGATAGTGCCCCATCTGCCAATCCATTCACCAAAGTTTTCATTGAGAAAGTCTCTCACAATAAGTCCATACTGAGCGGGGTTCCATCTTGTTGCCATATCAACTTTTCCTTAACCGGCTGGAGATTTTCAAATAATGGACTGAAGCATATCTAAGTAATTTTCAGCATTGACAGTCCCATACAAAAAATACGGCCCGCATGTGGATTCGTAGAATCCCAGTAGACACAGGTGTGTCTGTTCATTCTGCGATTCACCTTAAAAGTCGTTTCGTCGCTCCAAATAATGCTTTTGTAAAACATCAGCTTCATGTCGAATTGTGTACCACTCGCTGAATTCCAAGTGTCTCTCCGGATCATCTTCATGTAGGCCTTGAAGTAAAGTAGGTCTATATGCTCTCAGCTTCAGCTTTTTCTGCATCCTTGATAGACTTGTTCTTACTATTTCATACCCATTGCGCGCTTTCCTGTGAGATTTAGTAAGCGATTGCACAAAACATTGCGCAACAACATTAAGATTCTCTTCTGTAGTTACAGACACTGGCCTACCTGAACAAGAAAGTTCTCCAGCTCTTCGAATCTTTTAATTTCCGAATACCTTGATGGAGGTTCGACGTTTAGAAAACGTTCCACAAACGAATCACAAACATCACTAGAATTATGGTCATGTTTCCACCATGATTGTAACACAAACACACGCTGTTCTGTACTTAACTTTCTATTCATCGTTGATTAAATAACAAACAACAACAGAATAACCTCAAACTGCCAGAGTCAACTAACTTATGCGTAATTGTCGGGTTCAAAACATGCTACGACCACGCTAGGCAAAACAACGTCTAAGGATTGCTAGTGACAACTGACTTATGGCCCACCTTGTATTCAAGATCTAGCTAATCTTTATTAATAAAATAAAATAAAATTATATTCCGTAGTTGGCTTTTTCATATACGTTTGCTAACTATTGTAATAGGTTTACATGTATATTTTCAGATTTCATATATTTATTTGACATCTTATATAAGTTTCTGTAATCGACACGTTTAAATTTATAACAAATTAATAAAAATACACGATTTCATATCTAAACTCGAAGTCTCTTAATTATGAGTCATAATCGTGAAAGTTTGCATTTTCATAACATCATAAAATTTAAGTATACATTTTTTAGCCGTGCATACAGGCAATAATTGCAACGATATTATAAATTGAATATAGTCGTCCTAAAAGTCGAAAATTACGTAACAAACCGAATTGGACATAAATTAAATATCGCTTCAACAATGAGAAGTAGAAAAGTAGAACTTTCTTCGTTTAAAACAAAAACAAATGTTCTATAATCTTGTATGTATGTAACAGATATTATCATCATCAACACAAACTCTTTGAAGTTGAATCCTTTCAGGTCTATTTATTATTAAGCATTTCAATTACTAAATTGATCTGAATGTGTGTATATAGGAAACACCCACTATAACATAATAATGTATTTATGTCCATTGATTGTTTTTTTTATTTTTTTAAATCCTGTAGATTTTTTTATAGTGTAGAATATCGTATATTTCTTTTGCAGTCTCGCTTATAACGAGTGATCTATTTTAATGATCTAATTTCTAAAAACATATATAGGAGTATAAATAATTATATACAAGTACTCAACAAAGGAAAAGAAAAAATCATTACATGGTGTCGTTTTTAAATTATTCTCCGTCGAATTTTTTTAATCTTTTTTTAAAATGCTTGTTGTCTACAACCTTCAAATATAAATAAAGATTATCTTCATGATTCCTAGCTTTATTTTATTATCTTTAGACATTCACATCAGTATTAATTTATATTTTAATGAACGTATTGTGTTATATTCGCCAAACCGCCCAGTGCCAAATATTTATACTAATAAATCAGAAGAAACATGTACTAACCCTTGAATCTTTTTTTACAAAATAAAAATTTCTAATTACTATTAAATATAGCACAGTGTGGTAATCAATGCATGTAGTTGTAAAGTTTGGTATAGTAGGTACAGATATTTTTAGCTTAATGACAATTAATAGTAAATTGACAATAAAATGCCCTCAATATAATTTAAATAATTAAATTCTATTATGTTCCTTGGAAAAAAAAACGTAGGATGATGGCAAATATTAGCATTGTTTCACAATAATCTAAATTTACTGAATACCCTGGCATTCGTGGATAACTGTGAATTAGTAGCAGTTTCGCGTGACCTTGAGAATTCGTATTTTTATAGACAAAACACGTGCACCTCAAATGCTTTTATATTTATATATTTTTCACATTTTTATTCTTGCACCTAGACCAGAGGGCATTTCCTGATAAATAAAATTGCATTAAAAAATTGGGCTGTAACCAATGCCAATAATCTTATCTCACTTTTATAAATAAAGTGGATTAATAATTGTGTACAAACAGTGTGTACAAAATTCCCGACATGCATTTTTTATGTTAAAAATATTAAATATGTGTTAATGTTAGAAAATGACTGATTGTCAAGATTTTTCGTGGGCACAAGCTTTCTAAAAATAATTTTAAAATGTTCCTCGGTAGGGGGTCAAGTTATTTTTATTTTATAGAATAACAGTCGACAGCTGAAAATTGGCATTTGTGTATCATTAAATGTTGATGTCGATCTTTGATGATTACCATACTGTGCTCTCCTTTAATCTATTACTCATAAAACGTTTTACTTACTTCCAGAGTGGATAATTTTTTAATAGTAAAAAAACGTATAATTATCATTTTTTAAATACCCTGACCTTCATTTAAGAATAAAATACAAAAAATGTTTATTTCTGTGAACATTTTGAGAGAACCTTGATCATTTTATTGTTTCAAACAGAACACGCATAAAATAATTGTTATGACTATTAAGCTCTAATTTTAAATATTTGTCCGTGTTCCGATACGATTCATATCTTATTCAAATTTGTATTGTTTTTGTAAATCATCGCCAAATTTATATACGCGTATAACTGATTTAAATATAGGGCTTAACAAAATAAACCACTTTATTTAATAACTTGATCATGTGCTTTAATTAGTCACTGTTGATAAACAGATTTTGATTTTATCACATCTTTTACAAAATTTTAATATTCCCCGCTTTTTAAAATATAGTGAATCTGAACTAAATAACTCATTGCTTTTTGAAACTATATTACGTGCTGAAAGTTTATTATTGTAATAAAATTTTATTTTAACATAAGCAACGTCTTTATAAATTTATTAACTACCTTTTAATAAGGATCAAATTTGAGTGTTTGTATTTTAAACTAAATATGTCACAATTCTGCTTTAACAAAATAATTGAATAAATTAAATAGGTATAATTAGACAAAATCTAAACATAGTCCTCATGGAGGTGCTACATGGCTCATTTAATAATAAAAATAAGTAAAACAAAAAAACATTTTTAAGAAACGCTTTTATTTCCAAATGTACTAAAAAGAATAAAATAATTTTTTTATTTACCCAGTAACGTCAAAAATAAAAGTGTGGGGCGCTCTTTGTAGTGCTTTACAATTCATTGTTTGAATGTAGGTGTTGATAGACTTTGTTATAAGTATAAGTTATCATGTATGTCCCACAAAATTTTTTAATGTTACTGGGTAGATAAAAAAATTATTTTATTCTTTTTAGTACATTTGGAAATAAAAGCGTTTTTTAAAAATGTTTTTTTTTTTTATTTTTATTTTCTACTTTTTAGTCGCTTGGGTGTAAGTTCCAACTAAGAAAGAAACTCAATTTTTCAAGATCCTAGTATTATAAACAAAAATTTTGAACTTACTTTGTCCAATATAAACATGTATGCCGAAATTCAGCTCAACCGGAGATCGGAAAATAATTGATTCTTTTTTTGACCAAATACAATACTTTGAACCCCCCGGGGGCAGCCCCCTGATCTTGAACTCAACTTGTATATTTTTGTGCATGGTCTTATGCTGAAAGATTGTCCTAAATTTCAAGGCCCTAGCTTTATAAAAAAAACTTTCGACCATATTTGGCCGCAATATATTTGACCTTGAAATTCAACTTGTCGCATAGTCTTGTGCATGGTATTATTATGCGAAAAACTTAAGTCAAAAATTTCAAGGCCCTAGCTTTATAAACAAAAATTTCGACCATATTTGGTCAAATCTGGCCGCAAAAGTCAAAGCAAAAAACACATATTCGTGTATTGTCATCAAGAATACGCATGTATGCCAAATTTCAGCTCAATCGGAGATCAGGAAGTTGTTGAAAATTCAATTACAAGTGATTTGAATAACAGCGTTAAAAAAACTGTAAATTGTGATCACATTTCCTTTACAATTCATTGAAGAACAAGAGGAGGAGGCATCATATAAAGTGGTTAGAATTGAAGATGAACAGAATATCCTAAATGGCGTCATACTATGGAATTATTTGAAATTTTCTTGTTTGGCGCGAATTTCTATGTTTTCAGACTTGTTGTAAAGCCACATTTGTACAGGGTGGCACATATGTCAGTTTCCTCAAATTTTATACTTTACAAATGAAATTGGAAGTTTATTATATAAACCCAAATTTATTATATGAACTGTAATTACATATTATCTTAAAAATGTTAAATATAACATTTATAATGTGGAAGATAACACGTCAGAAAATGTACATTCTAATACGCAAGAAGTTATCAACAAGGTGGTAGATATCGTCAAAACGATTTCGCATGATGTACCTACTGATAATTTTAACATTATTCGTATCGGTCAAAAACTTAACTTAACCTTCACGCCATTCCCTTGCGGGGTAGGCAAAAAATCCTTGCCTCGTATTTATTTTTCACTCACAATCTTTCTCCATGCTTATCTTTCTTTCTTTTATCATACATTCTACTAAATTCAGCCAAGTTTTACGCGGCCTACCAAGCCCGGTCTTAACTCTAACCTCACCCATATATATTTGCTTCGTTAATCTTGCGTTGTTCATTCTATCAATGTGACCAAACCAACGTAATGCGCTACTCTATCCATCATCGTTTTTTCCTCGCCACACTACGTCATTATACATTCATTCTTTATCTTATCCCTTCTCGTTTTACCACATGCACTTCTCAGGAATCTCATACCCACGAGATTTATTCTTCTTTCGTGCTTTTCTTGACATACCTAGGTCTCGCTTCCAAACAGTACTGACGGGACAAACACGCCATTATAGATTGCTCGTTTCGCAGCTAGGCTCATGCTTTCGTTTCTCATTATCGTCCACATACTTCCAATCGGTTTCCTTCCAGCATTGACCCTTCGTCCAATCTCTCCATCCATTGTATCATCTGCAGTAAACATTATACCTAGATATACCAGCTAGTCCACTTGCTCTACAATTTCATCTTGCAGAGTAAATACTCTACTCTCCTTTCCATCTTCCCGATTGAACACCACAATATAAGTTTTGTTCACGTTTACCTTTAGGTCCATGTTCTCATAGACTGTATCAAACTTCCTCATCCGAACTATCACTTAATAAGACTGTGTCATCTGCATACACCGGAACTGGTACATTTACGTCAACAACCATTACACCATTGGTATCAATACATGCTTATCTAACACAAATATCGATGCATACCTTGAATAACCACGGTGACATCACACAGCCTTGTCGCACTCCTTGATCAATATTAAAGTATTCACTCACACCTTCTCTCACCCTAACACATGCCCGGCTACCGTGGTATACTGCTCTTATTCCGTTTATTAGTCTTTATTTACGCCATATTCATTTAACATTTCCAACAACTTCTCCCTATTCACTCTGTCGTATGCTTTCTCCACATCTACAAAGGCACAGTACAGCTTCCTTTTTAGACTTAAACACTTTTCGATCACCTGCTGGAGAGCAACCATCTGATCAACACATCCTCTTCCTGTCATGAAGCCACCCTGCACATTCCAAATCTTAGTTTGTGAAGTTTCTCGTACTCTATTAATCAGTATTCTTCCAAATACCAAGTACACTGAGCAAACTTATTCCTCTGTAGTTCTTGCAATCACTCTTGTTCCCCTTACCCTCATACAGTGGTAAAATGATCGCGCTCTTCCATCGGCACTTTTCAGCCCTTAAGGCTTCCATTGAATAGTTCACACAATCTTCGGATAAGCTTTGTATCTCAATATTTTAGCTCTTCACCAGTGATTTCATCTACGCCTGTTCCTTTTCAGCCTTACTGCCGTTTTCTCCACCCCATTTATCTCAATATCCTTCGTAGTTTCATTCACCATTCGTTCTACATTTTGCTTATTTAACCATTCAGTCTTACTATCCTTACTACTGTACAGCTTTCCTAAATATTCTTGCCAGCAATTCCTCACTTCATAATCGTCCCATACTATTTCGTTGCTCGTATTCATCACTCTTGCAGCTTTGTGTTTTGTATTTTTGACCCATTTCAAGAAGTTTCTTGTTTCCCTCAAATCATTCTGCATTTTCTCTCCTTCCACAGCCATCATCTCCTCTTTACTTATTCTCACTGCCTCCTTCGCTTCTTTGTTTCTTAATCTGTACACCTCATACAATCGCTTTTTCTCAGTCTCATTTTTTGCCGCAATCATTAGCCATGTACGCATCTTTTTTCATACATACCGCCTTTTTTACCGATTCATTTCACCAACCACATTTTTTGGTCTACATACAGTCGCTCTTCAACATATCCGCACGGCAGTATATTCTCTCTGTACACCCACCCGTCCGTTCGTATCTCCCACTATCATCACTCTTTCGTTTGGCTTACATATGTTTAACACGTTCCCTACATTATTCCAGAAGTTCTCATACTCTTGATCTCTTTCTCCATTCACCGTTGCATAGCATTCAATAAGAAAAATTCTTCGAAACTCCACTTTCATTCTAACCCACATTACCCGGGGAGATACCAATTCGTACTGTTTAACATATCTTTTCGCTCTTTCACTTAGGATCACCCCAATTCCTTTTGTACCAAGCACTTCAGTCTCAACTCCTGATCATAGTGCTAGACTGCCATGCTCCATCTCCATAGCATCCTTTCCTTTACGCTTTGTCTCCGATACACACAGAATATCAAGCTGCCTTTCGTACATTACATTCGCAATTTCAAATTCTTTACGATGCATACCTCTAACATTCCACGTACCGACTCGCCATTCATTCCTTGCGCAGTCGCCAGCAACGGGGCCGGTCTGTTTCGACCTGAACCACCCCTTGTAGCCAGGTTGATCCGAGGCAATTGTATTATTCTCTTCAGTAATTCCATAGCGGCCAGACCGGTTACTAGCCAAATCGTTCTCCAGTCAAAAACAAGTAAACAATTGCGGTCCTTTGAAAGTAACTTTTGGTAGCCCAGATGATGCTATCATCTTGGCGCAATAAAAAACGTCTTTCTTTTGATAATCGAACTAGGATATTTGAAGATATAAGCAGAAGGGGCCCAGCAACATACCTAAGGACCAAAATCTTAATTAATCTTAGTTCATCTTAATTTATCTTAGCATTCCTGTTTCGACGGCCATCTTGACTGCCATTTTTGTTTTATCGGGCATTTTGTTTTCACAGCCATTTTTGTTTCGGTAGCATTAGATTGGAGGCCTAAGGCGCTGTATTCTGATTGGTTGGTTTTGTCAGTTTGTTTGCGGCCAGCTTCATCCCTAAAGATCAAAGTTATGACGTCATAATTAAAACCATCTTAGTTCATCTTAATTCATCTTAGTTCATCTTAATTCACCTTAATCCTTCTTAATGCATCTTAATTCATCTTAGCATACTTAATTATGACTCATACTTAAAATCATCTTAATGTATTTTAGTCCATGTTATTGCGCGTGGTACTCTTGATGTATGTCGACACCGCTCCACGATCTTAACTCATCTGGCACTGTATGCTAGACCATGTCCCCTGATTTCTGATTGGTCCATAGACCCCGCCCAGACTCGATGCTCTGATCAATCAATTAAATCCTTCTCAATCAAATTAATCAATGAAATTAATCTCAATCAAATCAATCTCAACCAAATCAATCTCAAGTACCACAAAACAAAGATTGCTTTACTACAAGTTCTTGTTATGAACGAATAAGTGAATTTACATCATTTTTACATACATAAAGACAAAATTTGCATCGATTGGGGCTTGAACCTTGATGGAGCAGTTGGTTAGCGCGGTACTCTAGCAAAGTACAGGTCGTAGGTTCAAATCCTACTCGAGGTAAACTTTTCATTTATGTATTTAATAAAATTAATAATAATTTTTAATTACATATTTACCTTTGAACTTATTCGTTCATAACAAAAACTTATAATAATTAAATATTAGTCAAGTTACTTTGGTATGTGTGAATCCTTGCGATATTACAGGCTCACATTCCATTAATATAAGTAATTTAAGAGTAATCTCATCATATTTAAAATTTACATCAGTTCTACATACATCAAGACAAAATTTACATCGATTGGGCCTTGAACCTTGATGGCGCAGTTGGTTAGCGCGGTACTCTAGCAAAGTACAGGTCGTAGGTTCAAATCCTACTCGAGGTAAACTTTTTATTTATGTTATTATAAGTTTTTGTTATGAACGAATAAGTTCAAAGGTAAATATGTAATTAAAAATTATTACTAATTTTATTAAATACATAAATAAAAGTTTACCTCGAGTAGGATTCGAACCTACGACCTCTACTTTGCTAGAGTACCGCGCTAACCAACTGCGCCACCAAGGTTCAAGCCCCAATCGATGTAAATTTTGTCTTTATGCAAGTAGAACTGATGTAAATTCTAAATATAATGAGATTACAGTCAAATTACTTATATTAATGGAATGTGAGCCTGCAATATCGCAAGGATTCACACTACCAAAGCAACTGACTAATATAAATTATTATAAGTTAGAACTAGGGACTCTTATTTCAAATTTCTCCCATACCATTACAGTGATCTGTATGTAGTTTTAAAATATACCGCCAGGTGGAGCCACTTCTATTACAGAAAACATTCATTAGTCTATACACATGTTGAAGGCACCACACACTAATTCAGATTTCGGGTTAAGGGGCTAAACCCGAAAGCAAGTTCCAAAGACGTATACCTGCCTTACAAGCTGGAATTAGGACCCCTTATTACAATAAAAAGTCAAATTTCCCACCAAAATCTGCAAAGACTTAAATACAATTTCAAATTTTCCGTCAAGGGGCCAGGAGGCGAAGACCCGGGAGCAAGTCCTACTATACCTGTCTTATAAGTTAGCATTAGGGCCCCTTATCGGAATACAAGTTCAAATTTCTCGCAATAAATAATCAGAATGTAAATACTTAAATACAAATTCAAATTTTCCACCAAGGGAATCACGACCATGGACGCAGGCCCACGAACAAGTTCCGATCACGACAAGGGGACGAAGGTCCGAAAGCAAGTTGTGAAGCCCTATATCTGTCTTACAAGTGAGGGTTAGGGCCTCCTTATTAGAATACATATTCAAATTTCCCCCCATAAACTGTAGCGACTTACATACAGATTCAGATTTCATAGCTAGGGGTCAGGACGAGTGGGCGAAGTCCCGAGAGCTAGTTGCGAAGCCCTACAGCTGTTTTGCAAGTTAGCATTAGGGCCCCCTTATTTGAATACAAATTTCCCGCCATAACCAATCAGAATGCATAGACTTAGTTGTCCAATCAGAGCACAGCGGCTGAGTAGTGGGGCTAAGGACAAATCAGAAACCAGAGGGGCGGTCGCTCGCTCAACCAATCAGGTAAAAGGCATGGGTGTGGCCTAGTCTTAGCCCCGTCTTAATAAAGCCACAAGGGCCTTATCTAGCCTTAACCCCCTGTTAACTCAGCCAAAATAGCTGCTAGACCACACCGCCAAAAAGACTCTTAATATGACCAAAAGGACCTTAATTAGGAGACTCCAGAATCCAAAATAGAACGCGTAATGGTTGTAAATGGTTTTGATGATTACTTTTCAAGTGTTTATCGTCCTGTCGATAACGTGCCTAATTCCGCAGTACTTGTATTTGAAAACATGCCCCGTATTTTTGTTAGTAATATCACAGGATTTGAGGTTTACAATACTATAAAAAATTATCCAACAAAAATAATGCTGGTCATTACCAAGTTCCAAGTTTTATGATTAAGGACTGTAGTGAGGTATTAAAAAACTTATCGATCTTGTTTAATCTTTCTTTAAGAACGTATACTTTTCCCAATATTTGGAAAATAGCTCGAATATGTCCAATATTAAAAAAATGCGATTCAACAGAAGTCTCTAACTATAGACCTATTAGTATTTTATCCAACTTTGGAAAAATATTAGTAATGATATTGTACTCCACAATATTAAGAATTATATATCTCCCTATCAGCATGCTTACATGGAACGACGCTCCACCTGCACTAATTTAATACAAGTATCTCAATATATACCTGAACATCTTGATAACCGTGTCGTAGATACTGACATCGCGAAGGCGTTCGATAGTGTAATCAACAAATTATGACTATTTGGATATTGCGATGATCTGCCACTATTCTTTGAATCTTTTTTCAGCCGCGAACAGTATGTTAATTACAATTGCTTTAGATCAAAATCATGTATTGCGTCCTTAGGGGCTCCTCAAGGCTCTAATGTGGGTCCTTTACTATGTTTATTTATAATGGTTTGAGAGAACTTCTTTCCTTTAACTTGCTACTGTTTGCATATAACTTAAAATTATACCAATCGATATCAACCATCGACGACTGTTTGTCTTCACAACTGCAACTTGATAAGCTCGATAACTGGTGTGCCGTTAATATTCTTGCTCTAAATGTTTCCAAGTGTCAAGTTATTTCATATTCTCGTACACATTCTCCAATAACTTTTTTTACTCGATTAGTCCTTACATATTAAATCGCTCTTCATCCATCAACATTCTCCAGCAATGAAAGCTATGGGTCTCACTATGCGAAACTGTAAATCATTCGCAACATTGCTGCGGTGACAACTTTGTATTTCTCTCTGGTTAGGTGTAAATGACAGTACTGCTCTTGAATATGGAATCCTTTTTTTCAGATGCGAAATATCCAGTTTAGAATACTCTATTTTTATTATCGAATGTTTGTTTTTGTATTATATTGCGCTCTGTATAGTTTAAGTTAACCTGTAATTGGATCTGTATCTGTTGGTCAATATACCATTATTATAGCAGTAGTTATTACTGTGCAGTATTAATAATAGTTTCAAGTGTTCGAAATGTCCACCTTGATTGTCGATACACTCCATAAAACGGCTTAAAACAGAATCACAGATTTTTAACAATAAATGTTTATATTCATTAACATCAAATGCATTTTCCATTTTCTTTTTTAGTTCGTGTAGGTTTTGCGGTTTTGAAGAAAACGTAAATTCCTTTATAATACCCCACAGTGAAAAATCCGGACCGTCAACTGTGCCACCGCGACTAATTCATTTATTCCATTTCTAATCTAAAAACTCTTAAACTTCGGTACTGAAATATGCAGGGGCCCTATAACTTTAGCAGAAGTTTTCTTGTACTTCGACCATAACTGAAGGATAACAACTCTGTTCGGTTGTAAACATTTTAGAAAAACACAAAAAAGAATAACTGCACGTAGACCATCTTTACACTAACCACTATAATTAACAACAATGATGAGGTGTTGCAGCCAACGTAACATTGTTACCAACCTATCGACACAAAATATCCTATTTCACGAGAAAACTGACATATGAGCCATCCTGTAGAGTAAAATGATAGAATAATGAATACCAAGGATCAGTTTTTATTAATCCCTACTTATACAAGATTTTACAAAAATTGACACACTCTTACAATTACAATGGCATAAAAAACTGCAAGATAGTCTAACTTTTCTACAGCCATACTTATTTTTAGATTTTGCACATCGGTACATTTTATTAATTCTTTACAAGTATCTGTAATTCTGGTAACTAACCCAACCACCAACCTCATTCATTTGGAAGATGTCTCCTATTTTCATGTTTTCATGCTGGTCTATTTGTCCTCAAATGTGCCCAGCTTGGAAAACACTCCGAAGATGTTGTAATGTACCCTTTGTTATTGGTATATCTTTAAGACGGCGATTTTTTGTCAGAAATAGTTCGAGTCTGGCATGTTTGACACTTTGGCTGTTAATAGTACAACAATACTACAATTTTTTCTAAAATATTCAATATGTTGTCAGGAATGGATGTTTGCAGTTTTGATATGAATGAAAATGCAGTATTGGCTTCTTTAAAGAAAATCCATGTCTTCCAAGTTAAGCTTATTGACTTTCGCGTGAAATCAGAATTGCTGCCACGGTCTGTAAAAGCGTGAAATCCAAGCCTTTTTTTCTTCCAATCGATGCAGTACGGGAATAAATCTATATATCTTCCCTGTTTGAAATGCAACTAAAAGTATTTCCAGGCTTTTAACTGACAGTTCAAAGAAGTATGTAATTGATAAAACTAATACATCCGTATCTACAGGGCGGATAACAATATTTATAAATCCATTTTGTACCATGTCTTCAAGTATTAACCTTGAATCTGTTTGACTAGAGCAAGTGACTTCGTTTAAGGAACTCACAGCATTGACATTTTATCACCTGAAGTAGTAATAATGTGCATTTTGTTCATTGCTAATGATTCAAGTAGAGAAAGTAGTTCTTCTCTGTATTTGCTCTCATGTATAGAAAGTGAGCGAGAATCCTCTGCCGTAAACGTAAAGTCTCAACTTTAGGTATACTCAATTGCTCATCTGTTCCAATAAGCTGTGTTAATCGATTCTTGTGTATTTGTATCAGGAAACTCATCTTAAAAACTGATTGAATAACGTTTCCCTCTTCGATGGCTACCTTATGATCTAAATCCAGGGTAGTTACCTCATTAAATAGCTGATCCCTACGCAAAAGAAGCATGCATGTGTAGAAGTTGGTAATCGATTCGGACGGTAATGAGATGCTGGCAATTTTTCATTTTTTCTTCAGAATGTTTACGTTTTCTTGGCTCTTTCATACATTCAAGGATAAATACGCATGGTAATGTTAGATTTGTTGAGTTTGATAAAGGAAGATGAACAGTCATCTTGGTACCCCGGGGAATCGGTTATGCGAATAGCTCTCTTTTGAAGAGCGAATACTTTCGCGGCTGAAGTACAATTTCCCCAAATTAGTACATCATAATACATGATTGAAAGAACAAGCGCAAAGTAGGCACTTACCAATGTAGATTTCGAAACATTGTCAGATAAACGACGTAATAAAAATATATTGCTACTAATTTTTTTGCAGATTTCACCAACGTGCTCTGTCATTATAAATGTAGGGTCTAGGTACAATCCCAAAAATTTTACCGGATTTGAATCTTTGTAAGCATGTGGTTTTAACGAAATTATTAGTTTTTCAGTTTTTTTTTTGTGGTTAATACTTAGTTCATTAGCCTTAAACCATGTCGAAGCGATAGCGAAGCAATCAGTTCGTCTGATGTAGAAATCACCTGTTCAATGTGTTTATGTTTATAAAAAAGTGTTGTATCATCAGCATACAATATACAGTCAGCGTAGGGGTTTATGCAACTAGAAAAATCACTGAAATATATTAAAAATAACAATGGGCCCAAAATAGATCCTTGCGGTACCCCTACAGTAACATAATGTTGACTTGAAAGTTCCTTATTAAACGCGTTCTATCTGATAGATACGATTGAATTAGTTTAACACTGTTGTGGTGAAAATTGTAAATGGTTTTTTGTTTTTTTAAGAGGACATGGTGTGACACACTGTTGAATGCTTTTGACAAGTTTAAAAATATTGCTAATGCGTATCCATCCTGCTCGAAACATTTTAAAGAGTTATTGATAAAGCTTGAAAGTGCATTAATAGTAGACTTGTTTTGTCTAAAGCCATACTGCTTGTCACTAAAAAGATTATTGCTTTCAAAGTGATTAGTTACTTGGTTGAACATCAATCTTTCAAATATCTTGGAGAATATGGGCAGCACAGATATAGGCCTATAGTTTGGTATTTCTTGCGGACATCCTGACTTAAATTGAGGAATTGCTGAAACTCTACTTAATTCTGGAAAAGTGTTTGATGACAAAATTAGATATTACGTTTATTAATGTTTGAAGGCATTCTATATATATATATATATATATATATATATATATATATATATATATATATATATATATATATATATATATATATATATATATATTCTCGTAATGAACTTCCGACAAGGAAACGCTATTAAGAAAGCATCATAAACATTCTCATGAAATATAGAAAACTTTTCATTTACACTTAAATGTTTACACTCTAGAAAATCTCAGCACAATTGATTTAACATCTTAAACAAGGAATGATATCCTTTTTGTGTTAAAGGTCTAAAAAATGATGTTTCCAATTTAGTACTTATATCTGTAGAACTTTCTAAACCTTAATGATCCGACAATTTTTTGTCATTAATAGATATGCTAAGTTGGCGTTTTGAGAAATTTACGCGTATAGAACAGTATGGTTGAAACACGTGGTGTGATTGAAGGGTAGGTAAGAAAGAAAAAAAAATGGACATGTATATGTACATGTTTGAGATTCATACAGTAAGTACACGATCTATTATTTATATCTATCTATTATGTCGTGACAGTAGACATAAATGTCCGGTAGTAGGACGATACCGTCCGGGGCACGATTTGGCCAGTAACCGGTCTGCTCACTATGGTATTACTCAAGAAAACAATACAATTGCCTCGGATCGACCTGGCTATAAGGGGCGGTCAAGGTCGAAACAGACAGGCCCCGTTGCTGACGACTGTGCAAGGAATGAATGGCGAGTCGGTAGGTGGAATGTTAGAGGTATGCATGGTAAAGAATTTGAAATTTCGAATGTAATGTATGAAAGACACCTTGATATTCTGTGTGCATCGGAGACAAAGCGCAAAGGAAAGGATGCTGTGGAGATGGAGGATAGCAGCCTGGCACTATGGTCAGGAGTTGAGACGGAAGTGCATGGCGCAAAAGGAGTTGTGGTGATCATAAGTGAAAGAGCGAAAAGATGTGTTAAACAGTACGAATTGGTATCTCCCCGGGTAATATGGGTTAGAATGAAAGTGGAGTTTCGAAGAATTTTTCTTATTGCATGCTATGCACCGGTGAATGGAGAAAGAGCCCAGGAGCGTGAGAACTTCTGGAATGAAGTGGAGAACGTGTTGAACGTATGTAAGCCAAACGAAAGAGTGATTATATTGGGGGATATGAACGGATGGGTGGGTGTACAGAGAGAACATAGTGAACGCGTTCTAGGAAAGTTCGGAGACCAAAGAGTCAATGAGAATGGTGAACACCTGCTGAACATCTGTGTGGAGAGAAGCCTGTTTGTATCCAATACGTGGTTTAAACATAAAAATGTGCATATGTATACATGGCAAAGAGGTGAATCTAAAAGTATGATAGACTTGATAGTGTATGATGAACGGCTTAGAAACCTGGTGAAGGACACAAAAGTAATGCGCGGAGCGGAGTGTGGATCGGACCACTTTTTGGTTGTATCGAGAGTGTGTTTAGGGCAAAAGTGGGTGTGGAGAAGGAAAGCAAACGTAGTGCGAACGAATTATACAATCTAGATTGTATAATTTAAAATACACCATTAAAAAACCCAACAAAAAAGATAAGTATTTTGTTATAACTACATTTGTTCACGAATACGGCCGGTTTGTGCTCTTACCCGAAATCGGCCAGTTTGTGCTCTTCGATTTTTATTATAGAAATTTAAACCTACCTTATTATCACCGACCGACCGATTTGCACTCTAGTTTATTATAATTTTAAATTCACACTATAACGTTTATCAAAATGTAAGATAAAAGAAATAAAAAAAAAACATCAAATTGCAAGAAGAATTATAAAAACCATCTTCCTTCACACTTTTATCCAGGCTTAGGAGTGGCAAAGTGCATACATAATATAAACTTTGGTGTATTTAAAAGATTTTTTTGGGTTTTTAAGTTTTTTTTTTGTTTTTTTTTAATTTTTTAGTTTTTTTTTTATTTATTCAAGCATCTGAATATATGCTAACGTATTTAAATACAATCCCCTTTGGTGTGTTTAAAAGATTTTTTTTGGGTTTTTAGGTTTTTTTTGTATTTATTCAAGTTTCTGAATATATGCTAACGTCTCTAACAAAATCGTACGTCCCCTGCATTATTATATTTCTTTAATGCTTTGGAAATTATTTCATCAAGATTAATGTAGGTTTTCTTGCGTCGTTTTCCTTCTAATTGTAAAGTAAAGCGATCATAAACGTGATCAGCATACTCAGCTTCTTTAAGCAGACACTTCACTAACTGGAATACATTATAATGCGGTTTTATCAATGTATTTAAACGATGATTCCATCCCTCTAAAGCGTTGTTACTACGATGCCTTTGTTGATGGCAATTCCACATTTCTTGGGTAATGCATCTGTTTTGTAATCATTGCTTAACGAAGTAGTCGTAGAACTGCGTCATTTTTTCGGAAACTAGAGACGTTTATTGAATGCATAACCAGCCATAATCGATATCTTTGACAGGCAGATATGATAACGCAGCGCACATTTTCACATGTAGACGTATCTCTTCGTCGTCCCTATATTCAGAAACAAACCCAATACTCTGAATATTCCTCCATATACATTGATTATAATGAAAGTTGCAGCCAGAAATTTGAGCATTTAGGAAATTGTGTTTTAATGCACTAATCATTGCCTGCTCAAAATCAAGTTTTACAACAGATGGTTTCCAATTCGGTAGTTTTTGTTTGACTGATGATAATAATATATCGTATGTCTCTTTGGTTTTGTTAGGAAGTAACGCAAATAGCACTGCAATTGTATTTGTCTCATCTGGTGTACTACCAATATCAATGTGGATAGTATATAGTTGACTAAATTGCTTACTACAACTTTTGAATGTCCCATCCATAAATACGGTGTTCTTGCTGTTTCTCTCCCTAGTTTTGCTGCTAAAACTTTGGTATTTCTGTCACGAAATCTAGTCCTTGATTATATAATTTTTCAAACTCATCCTGATATATTTTTGACATCAGTAAATAATCGTAGTCTTCCCTAGCTCTGTTTTCTAGCATTGAACATTCATCGTTTTACTTCTGTTGCTGCATCACTAGACTTACACAAATGACCTGCTTCTCTAATTATTTTGTTGTTCTCCATGATGATGTTGCCTCGACACTTTTCAGTTTTTTCTTTCATCAACTCCAAAAAACCGAACCATCCTTATTTTTCTTTTTCATACGAAAACTATAACCTTTATCAAAACACACGGTTTTCCCTCTGAGGTTTCAATCATTTGCACGTCCATTCTTAAAATGCGTATCCAAAATGAAAAAATTACTTTTCACAGTTCTTAACGAAATGAAAATGAAGTAACTATGACTTCTATACACGACTAATAGGTAGTAATGTTTGTAATGTCATTATCAGGAGAAAGTTTGAAAAGCATTGATTGCAAACAATAAAACCAGTTTTAAATCGGTAGGTAATGTAATTAACACTAAGGTAGTAAGTCAACGTAATTATTTCGAAAAATACCTATTTATTACATTCATTTTATGCGTCCACTGTAATGTCTATTCACGTAATGCGGCACACAAGTAAAACATTAAATTTTTTGCATATTCTACTTTGCCGCTACATAAAAATGATTCGGATCGAACCGAACTTACTGCATATACAATGCTGGCTCTAGTCATTACCAGGAGATAATAAATCATGAGATCTCATTGAGTTTTAAATATTTGTTTAAACTTATAACCAAATTTCGATAATTTCAAAACGTTTAAAATTATATTACAAGAGAGCGCAAATCGGTCGATCGGAGATAATAAGGTAGGTTTAAATTTCTATAATAAAAATCGCAAACTGATCGATTTCAGGTAAGAGCGCAAAACGGTCAAGCGCAAATCGGCCGACACCTTGTTTTCAAGGAAAGAATTTTCACTTTTTCAATACGATGGTTTTTTATGGTGTCGCCATTCAATACATTATTTGAGCCGGCAGCAATAATTATAAAATCATTTTTATTGAAACCTACAGAATATTTGTCAATATCCTTAATAACATTACCATAGGTGCCATTCGGTAAACATACAGCAGCAGTTGTATTCGTTTCCAGCGATAGAATTCAGTATCACTTCACATTACCGCACATGACTATCTCCGATTTTTTATTCTTAGGTTGTTTAACAATTGAAACATCGTTTCCTGTCTTATTTGAATTTCTAGTTACTATCATCTTTAACAATCATTTTTACGTGATTTTGTCAGCTCTATAGGAAAATTGTTTGTTTATGTGTTGCTAACCGTTTGAGCAATAGCACTAAATGATATCAACTTTGAATTATTAGATATCTCCTTTTCCTTTCTAATACGTTTTTGTAGTTTGCTTGTTGTCACATTTGCATGTAATAGTTTATTTTGCAACTGCTGAATAACGTGTAACAATCTTATTTTTGGTAGTTCAGATCTACTTTTTTTGCCGCGGATTTCTTAGACTTATTTGTTCTGTGCAACCCACAAGTAAATCAGTAGTCTATGATACATTGTGCCTTTTCAAGTCGTGTGATGAAAAAATAACATTTTGATCGTGATTTATTAAGCATTAGTAGCTAATGTCTAAAAAAAAATCGGATGTGGCGAGCACATAATATTTTTACGCCTATGTCGGTTAATCAGACACGAGACGAATATTCATATTTGCTCCTGTATTAAATGTACGAGGGCAAGTAAAAAAAATTCCGTAATGTAGCTGTAACTTTTATTGCAATCTTTTATTTAGTTAACCCATTCTAGCAATACAAAATTAAACAAAAACGCTAACATTACATAATATAGACATTATTGCAGTTTTTTGGAGAGACGAATGATCGCACATGGCATTCACCGGAAGCAGAATGGAAGATCGCACGAAGATTTGATTTACAGGTTACACAATTGTCTTTGTTGTAATATAAAAAAATCTCCTAAAAGACACTGATAGCAGTAGTTTCAAAGGCTTGACTGTCGCAAACTGCGTCCATATGCTATCTTTTAGAATGCTTATTGTTGGTAACTTACTATTATAAATCTTTATTATTTCTTATTCCTGCGGGCTGTGCAGTAGTCTTATTCTTCTTCAGTCCTAGATTGTCTGTGTTAGCAGGGTTGGATTGCTTTCTGTATCGTATTTAGTGCATACAATGTAGTATGTGGTATCCAAAAAAATGATTAATAAATATTACATTATTTATTTTTTTGTTTGGGTGTGGCACGTGCCGTCGCCGATTTTATCTCAGGGGATAAGGAATATCATCTAGGAGGTTTTAGAATTCTTCAGAGAGGTTTTCTAGGTTCTGTGTAAGGATAGCTGGTGGGTGTTTGAGTTTGTTTTTTTTCCTGTAGGATCTTAGGTATCGTATGTGTGTTAGAAAAGTATATGGAGCACGGAGGATGTATTTGGTGACTTTTGTTTCGCCGAATATCCTATCGTGTGTTTAATTTCTTTGCAGTGTTTTGAGTCGTTGTGTGATAGGTGTAATGTTGGCGTGTTGTATGGTGATTTCGTTAAGTGTTCTGTGGTGTAATCGGTGTATTCTCCATATAACTGGGCGTTCACATGCGGTTATGAATTATTAGGTGTTTGGGTTTTAGGGTAGTGTATCGTACAATGGAGCTCGGAAGTCTATAACGGGGCGTATAAAGGTCTTGTATGTTGGAGGGGTAGCAACCTCCTATGCGATCCCTAAGGACGCCTAGGAAGTTGGATCGGTTTCATACTTTGTTCAGTGTCCTGTTTAGGTCAGCTTTCCAGTTATGGGCCTAAGTAGGTAATGTCGGCCCGTAGTGGTACTGCTTCTTCTTGCAGGGAAATGGTTGTCATCTTTAGAGAGAGTAGTTTGTGTTTGGTATAGTCGGGGTGTCGGAATAGGATGCTTGTTTTGGTCGGGTTAACGGAGGCTTTCCATTGGTTGGCAGTGTTATCGGCAAACTCTGACCGGATACTACGGGAGTCTTCCTAGGAATGTCGTGTGCAAAGATAACATAGAGTATTGGGGCCAAGGCAGAACTCTGGGGTACGTCTACTTATAGAGTAAAACTTTGAGATTAGACTAATCTACTTCATTCGTCCTTTAATTTTGCTTATTAACTATTTTAGGCTTATATATTATTCGTACATTTTCTTTTTTTTTCTGGAATTAAAAATTATTTGTTAAAATAGCTTGCTGTGAAGTTAGTTATTATTGTGTTTGAATTATATTTCTTATCTCGCCAATTAACCACCTCCTGGCACCCCATGTAGTATATTCAATGGTTGACCCACGGTCACTCAACTTGCTACGAATTGGCAAATTAGATATTGCAGTAGTCAAATAGGTAAGTTAAATGCTACTCTACCTGATCTTCCCTCAAATCACTCTGATCACCTATACGTAAATTATAAACGAGAATAGTATAGTTGTACAAATAAATTTGCAAACCTTGTAAATCCTAGCAGCAACGACCCTGACTTAGATTAAGTCAAGTTGCATATATCATTGACACAAGACGAAGTATCCTGTCTTCATTGCTACTCGTTTCTAAATCCGACAGTGATAACTAAAGTGTGCACTAGACCAGAATTATTCTTGATTCCGGATACAACAATGATACCTCGTTTTGTGAGTTTATAAAAACAGTCAAATTTTAAATAATCCGATTGGCTTGTTGGAAAAATTCGAATTCCTTACGATAACGTTAGTTATCAATGAAACAATGACGTTCCTTCACTACACACAAAAAAATTTTATAGGTGGTACATTGGATCCTAGTGCGTTTATTTCCCTCAGGGTTTCTACATCTTTGGGCATCTTTGATGTCAATAGATTCGGGCAGGTGTAAGGCTTTTGAATTTGCTACCTCTTTGGGTGGCAATGTAACATTTTCTGATCGTCCAACAGACTTCCTTTGTTCTGCTCTTCCCTGTAATTCAGCATCTTCTGAATCTGATGCGGTTTCAACTGAACTAATAACACCTTTTACTAAACATTCGGCAATTCTTGTTTTGAATTCAACCAAGTCCAAAATATTCTTTTTCTGAGCACCTAATTCTTTACAATCAAATCTGTATTGAAGCCAACAGTTCACAGCTGCACAGTCCATAAAATGCTCAAAAACCCTCACTAGCCATTTTTGGTCTTATGGTAACTTCTGTATGCTGCAATCATCCTATTTGCAAAATCTACCCCACCCATGTTTATATTGTAATGTCTGCTGGCTGAGGAATCTCAACGTATTTTTGTTCAGGTCTGGAATATCTTTTGCACTGAGCAACTGGTTCTACGGTGCGACTTGTAGATGCCATCGTAACAGATCTGTTATCCATCCATTTAATAAGTGTAATTTTTTCATCCTCTCTGAATTTTGATCTGATGATTCCTCTTTCCAACTTTTTCATTTGATAATCATTTGGAAAGCCAACGGTTGGGAAACTGTTTTGCAGTGTAGTTCTCGTGCCAGATATTCCTTTTTCTTTTAGTATTTCAAGCAGAGTAACACTTTGTCAAAATACATGTTGGTTCCTGGTAGGCAGGCCTCACTAAGACGTAAAACTGCTTTACCGCCACCGCCAAGATTTGCTTCTTCTGTATCTTGTGGAAGTCTTGTAGTTTTTCCTTGATAAATTTCAAAATCCAGAATTAAGCCGTTGGGAGACGCTAGCACATAATTTTTTAAACCATTCGGGTTAGGTTTAAGAGGAAAGTACTGACGAATAGCAACGTGTCCCGAAAAAGGTATCATTTGTTCATCGATGCTTACGTTCTGCTCTCTCGGAAGCAGTAAAATAGCTTTATGAAAATTATCGATAACAGGCCGAATTTTCCAGAGCTTGTCACGATCTTTGGCATCAGCTGTTATATCAAGATTGTTGACAAAATGGAGGAAATTTCTTAATTTAAAATAACGATTTCTGGTTATTGCATTAGCTATTAATGGTACTTTGAAACATCTGGACCAATATATTCTAATTCTGGGAAAACCGAGAGTACTCATTAACAATGTTACCCCTACAAATGATTGTATCTCTATGTAACTTGCCCCTAACAGTTTATTACATGTTTGCTGAAATGAATGGTAGTGTTTTCAGCAACTAATTTAAAAATTTTTATCATAGTACTAGTGAAAATAATCGATTGGTGCAAAATGTTCCCTTTCATAAGAATTTCTTGGTTGGGGAATAAACTCTGGAAAATCTTTTTGAATGTGACACTTTTGTTGTATGTCATACCAGGCCATAACATCTTTTTCCTTTTTAGTATTTCTTGTTGCACCTTTTGTTATTTTTCTTTTTCTAGTAATAGAAGTTGACGGACCAGCTAATTGTGTTAGGGATTCTTCATCAGATGATAGCTCATTACCATGTGGCACCTGGGAGTTTGGCACAATTTGAGTAACATTACGGCCATTATTTTTGGATTTTCGGTTTGCTTTTGCAATTATTTTCACTGGAGTCACTAGGGTCAATTTCGACTTGTTCGAAGATGTTTTCAACAATTCCATCATCATCACCGGTGTCAGAACTATCGTTTGAAACATCCTCAAAAGCATAGTTTTCTGGGAATACTCTTTGTCATCATCAGCTGCCGAAAAATCGACAGTTCTTCATCAGTTAGAGATTTCTTGCAACCTTTTTAGAAAAAAAAAGAAACCCATAACCGCATTTTTTAACCACCTTCCATTCACATTTGTATAAAAACAAAATTAGATTCTATCTAAAACCTTCAGATAAGATGAATGATTTTAAATTTTAAACACATCTGAAGATGCTTTAGAGTCATAATAAAAGGAAACTTAATGTAAAAAACTAAAAGTTTTTTAATAATTTAGTTACTGACCGAAAAACCACCAATCAAAAAATAAAAATAAAATTAGGTTTCAGACCCAATGTCCACAAGTGTGTACAAATAACTTAAAACACTATTTTCAAGAGTATGAATAAACACTTGACAAAACTACATGTGCAACCATATAAACGTAAGCTTTAAAAATACTTTGAGAATTATAGTTACGGCCGATTACTTGTTTATAGTTTATGCCTACTGCATTTACCACGTGGTCCCTTTGGTTTAGCTCCGTTTGTCGAATCCATCACTGCTACACATCCACACAATTCAACTTCTCTAAAGCAACTGTTGCATTCTAATGATAACCGATATTAGAATAACCAAATTGACAACAAATAACACTATTAACTAGCGCGGTAAAATATGAAAACGAGAAAAATATTTTGTCCACATATGTGTACGGTGGGTCTGACGAGGATATATTAAATATACGTTTATTCCCATGTCATCGACTATATGACAGCGAAGCTTTGGCAACAAAGCACTGAGTGAGTTGCCGTCCTCATTTAGTTACATGATATATCTGTTTGTAGTTGTAAATTTCATTTTAACAACATTATAGATATGCGTTGTTATAATGGACTCCTAAACTTAGATTATTTAAATTAAACAGTAGTACATTATTAGTCCTTTTGTTGGTAATGGAGTATTAAACATGTATTTCAAATATTATTTTTCAAATTAATACGAGGCCGGGATAATAGTCCCGCGGAACATGATTGGGTTAACTATGGTTTCTGGATTTTAAAAACTGAGAGAGCAGCCTCTGTGTTGTCTTATTAAACAATGCCTTATTGGAAACGCGAGTATATATATACAGGGTGTTTGGTACATCGATGCAAAGATTTAAAGGGGTGATAGAATACGTGATTTTGAGCCGATTTAAGCAAACATACCCATATACCAAGTGTTGCCGTTTTTGAGATAATGCCACTTTTAATATTTCTTGATTTTACCGTGTTTTTCTGCAAATATCGAAGTGTACAAGAGTAACAAGCCGTCTTATCGCAAATTTATACTAAGTTTTTTTATTCCTTATGAAGTGATTGTTCATATTCTTTTATCAGAAAAGCCTAATATGTCTTTGGTTCTTGCCTAGAACTTTAAACATGAAAGTTTTAATTTGTAAAAAAGCAATCACTAAAATTCAAACGTGGATTTAGTCTAAAATCTTTCGTTAATTTTTTTTCCAATTTCAGTAAAACTTCCTTGGGCAATGGTCTTTAAGATAGCATGAATAGATTTACAAAAAAATTTTACAAACTGGAAAAATTGCATTTAATTACCAAAGTACCTAGGCGCATTCCAAAACGTAAAATAGCCCTTCATTATTTAGTTTAAATAGTTTAAAAAAGCAGATTTTTACAAAATGTCCGATTTATTAAAACATTAATAGTATTATTATTGGTGTTCAAAATTAGTACTGCACAAGACAATATTATATTGAGTATCAAGAACAGTAAGACGTTTACCGGTCGCCAATGTTTGGAGGCTGAGCGATAGCGAATTTAGACCGGACAACCGACAT